>CM046033.1:14253800-14416582 GCA_025215565.1 Flaveria ramosissima | reverse complement strand
AATCTCGGTAATGTGACTGTAGAAGTAGCACGAGAGCATATGGATCTTCTAGCCGCTGTAGTTCATTCATATGATGGACTTGTGGCTGGGAAGATTGGAAACTGTCATTTGGCAGATGAAGACTACGAGCAGGTAGATGAAATGGAGCTTGAACGAATGGATATAATGTGGGCCTTAGCTAGCGCTGTCCGAAGGGCGAAGAAGTTTGTTAAGAAGACAGGGCAAAATTTGATAGCTACTAAGGATACCACATTTGGTTTTGACAAGAGCAAAGTGACCTGCTTCAACTGTGGAGAGAAAGGGCACTTCAAGAGGGAATGTGTCAAACCAAAGAAGACGGGTAATGGGAACCCGTTCTCATCCTTTACTCACCAAGACAAACAAGCCTCTAGTTCTACTTCATCAAACAAGGACCCAAAAGCCTTGACTGCTCATGATGATGAAGGACAGGACTGGAGTTTTAGATTTGTCTCCCCAGAATCTAACATTGCCAGTGTTGAAGATATTGATGATGATTCTGCGAGTGAAGGTGATTTAGCAGTTGATATAGCGATGTCACACAATGAAGAAACAACTGCAGCTGAAGTCAGTTACACACCAAAGGAGGAAACTTCCAAGTCAGATTCAGAAAAGTCAGAATCACCAGAACCAGAGACGTCTGATGCTGCGTTGATGGCTAACTCTTCTGAAACAACACAGGTAAGTACAACTGACCAATTGTTTAATAATCATGCTTGTTCTAACTGTGATATGTTTAGGAATAGCATTGATGAAAAATTTGCTAGGTTATTAGATCACAATGATAACTTAGTAAAGGACTTACAACTATGCACTGAGGCCAATAGAGTACTAAAACAAAATGAGCATAGTTATAAAGAAAAGATAGACCTATTGACTAAGCAACTTAGGGAAACCGAAGTAGTTGCCTTTAATCAATCAAATGACATTAGGTACTATCTAAACTCCCTAGAGGACACTAAGAAACAAAAGCAGTTCTAGAAGTAGAAGTTAATTCCTTAAAACAGAAACTGCATAGTTGGACTAGTTCTTCACACATAGTTCAACACTTAGTGAGAGAAAGAAATAATGGGGAGGGATTAGGCTACAAAGTGGTTCCACCACCACCTGAGACCTTGATGAACACCAAGTCTAAACCAGTAAACAACAACCCAATCAAGGATCATGTGGTGACCACTCCTCTTGTTACTGATCCAGACACATCATGTTCATCTACTGCATCTGGACAGAAACAAAAGGAGGCCACTTCAAAGGCAAAGGGTAAATTGCCTTGTGTTAATCTGGAAAATGAATTTGAAAAAGTTAACTTAAAGTCAGGGTCAAACAGAGTCAAATCAGAACCCAAAAAGACTTCAAACGTTAATTTTTCACATGCTACAAGTCAAAAACCAGTTAACCAAAAGGTTGAACAAGTTAAACAAGTTAAATCAGTTAAATTTGTTAAACCAGAGAAAACATCAAACATGCAAGAGTCAAAACCTAAAGTGATTGATGTTACTAAAGTGTCACGCATTTCTCCACAAAGAAAGTCAAATTATAAGGTTGATAGCAGAATGTGCTACAACTGTGGAGAATGTGGACATATTGCTTCCTATTGTCCTTTCTATCAGACACCTAGGAAGAAGATTGATCTTCAGGACTCTAGACCTAGGTCTTCTAAGAGGAGTTCTCTAACTCCACCTAGAAGATCTAGTGAACCTAAAGTCCAACCTGTAAGCCAGACGACTGTTTATCATAAACAGGCATTGCACAAATCTGGCTTATGGAAAGAGAAGACTACCTGTGTGACTGATACTGATGACAAGAAGGAATCTGAGTTACCCTCACCTTCTAAAGGTCAATGGGTAGAGTTTATGATGTGTGATGCCTCTGGGAAACCCAAGACAGTAAAGGCTTGGGTTCCTAACCTAAACTAATACATTTACTTGATATGTGCAGGGTGTTCGATATAGCGCTGAGACTAACACGTGGATTATAGACAGCGGAGCATCCAGGCACATGACAGGAAATAGAGCCCTTTTATCAAATGTCAAACAAATAAAAGGAGGGCATGTTTCCTTTGCAGGAAACAAGGGAGGATACATCACAGCACAGGGAGAAGTGGGAAATCAGAAAGTTAAGTTTGATAAGGTGAACTACGTTCAACAACTTCAAAATAACTTGCTTTCTGTTTCCCAAATCTGCGATAAAGGATTTAAAGTCATCTTCGACAACAACAAGTGTTACGTGCTGAAGAAAGACTATATGATTCCAGAGGATCAAGTTCTGATGACTGCTTCAAGATATAAGGATCTCTATGTCTTGGATCTGTCAACAGCTGCTCCAACGGATCAAGAAGTGCAGTGCTTTCTATCTAAAGCTACTGAGAAGGACTCAATCTCCTGGCATAGGAGAATGGGACACATTAGTCAAAGGAAGATGAATCACTTGATTCAGAAGGACTTAGTGAGAGGAGTAAATGTCAAGAACTTCCAACTTCCTGACTTTTGTGTAGCTTGCAAGAAAGGCAAACAGACAAAGAAGTCTCATAAGGAAAAGAAAGTTCATTCAATAGAACTTCCTCTTGAACTTCTTCACATGGATCTGTTTGGTCCAGTCAGTACAAGGAGCATTGCAGGCGATCTGTACTGTTTTGTGGTCACTGATGACTACTCAAGGTTCACTTGGGTAATGTTTCTGAAATCCAAATCAGAAACATTTGAGTCATTCAAGGAATTAGTCACCACTCTGGAATCTCTCTACAAGCTAAAGGTTAGACAAGTACGCTCAGACAACGGGACCGAATTCAAGAATCAATGGATGGAGGCATACTGCAAGGAAAAGGGGATTGTTCATCAATTCACTTCAGCATACACGCCTCAGATGAATGGAGTTGCTGAGAGGAAAAATAGGAGCTTGATAGAGACTGCACGGACTATGCTGGCGGACTCGAAACTGCCTATCCAATTCTGGAATGAGGCAGTAGCAAATGCATGTTATACACTGAATCGAGTCCTAATAGTCAAGCGCCACGGAAAGACATGTTATGAGCTACTACAAAGACGCAAACCGAATTTGGAGTATCTTGAACCTTTTGGCGCGCCATGTACACTTCTGAAGAAGACGCAAGAAGGAAAATTCAGCGAGAAGGCAGATGAAGGAATCTTTCTAGGATACAACATACCGAATAAGCGAGTTTACAATAACTCAACGGGTCTTGTAGAAGTGTGGTGTAATGTCGACGTTCAGAGATATACCACACCACCTACAGGAAAAGGACCTGCCTACTTCTTCGATTATGATGGATTCTTCAAATCCTTCAACATACCTCTCTCTCCCTCGGACGATGAGCTAGCAACTAGGATGATGTATGATATTCTGAATACACCATCTAGCACACAGGGAGAATCATCTACTCAGTCAGGGGGAGTAGTCGACGACAGTGACTCCTCCTCTGAAGATGAAGCTGAAGAAGATGACCAGAACAGTCAGGAGGAACAGGTTCCAGTTCCAGCAAGTCCACAAGCATCTACGAGTGATGCACCTTCGACTTCAGAACCTCAAACTCCAACTACCTCAGATGCAGAACCAAATGTTCATAATCTTGGCTCTGAGGTAGCTGTTCCTACTACTCCAGGATCACGACTAAATGTTTATCATCCCCTTGACAATGTCATTGGAGATGTCAGATCAGGAGTACAAACCCGAAATCAGTTATACTCAGCTGATTACGCCTCAGTTATGGAAAAGGTTACATTCATGATGGTGCCTATCGATGTTTTGTCTCGCAGGTTGAGCCAAAATATGTCAGTGAAGCACTCAATGATGAGGCGTGGGTGAGTGCCATGCAAGAAGAACTTCTACAGTTTAAGAAGTTAGGTGTATGGACACTAGTTGATAAACCTAAAGGTGCTAAAGTCATTGGCACTAAATGGGTACTAAAATGCAAGAAGGATGACCAAGGGGTCATTATCAGGAACAAAGCTCGACTGGTGGTTCAAGGTTTTCGCCAAGTCGAGGGAATTGACTACAATGAGGTGTTTGCACCCGTGGCAAGGATGGAAGCTATTCGTATCTTCCTTGCCTATGCATCGTACATGAAGATCAAAGTCTACCAATTAGATGTAAAGAGTGCATTCCTTCATGGAGAAATCAGAGAAACAGTCTACGTAAGTCAACCCGAGGGTTTTGAAGATCCTTATCATCGGGATAGAGTTTACAAGCTCGACAAAGCTTTGTATGGGCTTCATCAAGCTCCTCGAGCTTGGTATGAGAAACTCTCAACTCATCTTGTGAAACACGGCTTTCGCAGGGGAGTAATTGACTGTACACTGTTTATTAAGGAAAAGGATGGCGACCTACTGCTTGTACAGATATACGTTGATGACATAATCTTCGGGTCAAAGAACGAAGAGTTATGTAAAGAGTTTGAAGCAGTAATGAAGAAAGAATTTGAGATGAGTGCCATGGGGGAGATGAAGTTCTTTCTCGGGTTACAGGTGGATCAAACACCTAATGGGATCTTTCTACATCAGACCAAGTATGTAGGAGACATTCTCAGTCGTTTGACATGGAGAATGCTTCTGCTGCTGGGACTCCACTTGCTACTAATCATGATATAGCACCGGATGATAATGGAGATCTAGTAGATGCCACTATGTACCGAGGAATGATCGGATCTCTCATGTATCTCACTGCCTCAAGACCTGATATTATGTATGCTACATGTCTATGCTCAAGATATCAGGCTAAACCAAAGGTCAACCATCTGATTGGGGTCAAGAGGATTTTTCGTTATCTGAAGGGTACACCCACACTTGGATTGTGGTACCCTCATGATGATGACTTTGAGCTTACCGCGTATAGTGACTCGGATTACGGGGGCTGCAAGATGAACTACAAGTCTACATCAGCAGGGTGTCAATTCTTTGGGAGAAGATTAGTTACCTGGCAGTGTAAGAAGCAGACATCGGTTGCCTTGTCAACCTGTGAAGCCGAATATGTTGCTGCTGCAAGTTGCTGTTCTCAAATCATCTGGATTCAACAGCAAATGCGGGATTACGGTTTAAAATTCTCATCTACTCCTATTTTTGTTGATAACTCTGCTGCAATTGCAGTAACTAAAAATCCGGTCCAACATCCTAAGACCAAACACATCGGTATTAAATACCATTTCATAAGAGATTGTTTTGAAAAGAACTTAATTGATGTGGTTAAAATTAATACTGATTTTCAACGCGCTGACCTCTATACTAAAGCCTTTGATAAACCACGTTTTCAATATTTATTAGAGGTCAACGGTGTTAAAAAGAAAAGTGAGGTAATTCCTGATGATGAAAATGTGTAGTCCGATGTCGTGTACTTAAATTTTTTTTTTTATTTATTTTGATTTGTCTATTGATTTTAATTTTATTTAAACTCATGTTTCTTGCTGTTTATTAAAATCCTAAAATAATTAAACCAAAATGATTTTAGTATTTTAGGGGGAGAATATGTCAGCAAGTTAACATTAAAAAAAAAAAAAAAAAAAATGAGGGAGAAGGAGTAGCGAGCTGAAATAAGGTAGATTGTATCTGTGATACCGATTCAATACCTTTGGAAAATGATAGTACACAGGAACAAATCAAGAGGGACTTTAAAATTTAAGTTTTAGTAATATGCAAAAGTTCAAAGAATAAATCTGTGTAGTCTAAGCAATACTAAAAGGAAAGATGATAGAAAACTGGCAACTCCTAAGGTGACACAAAGAAAGTAGACTTAGAGGCTGCTAGACCATATATGATATGTTGGTAGATTCAACACAATAGACAAATAGACCGGATTGGTGATTTCAAGATAAAACTAAAGTGTTCAACTGACTGTGGGCGTCCATCTTATCACTGGTTAACACAATCAACAATATTCCAATAAGGGGTAATGAGCAATTAAACGCCACAAATGTGTGCGGATGACCATAACTAGAGCAAAGCAAAAAAAAAAAAAAAAAAAAAAAGACAAATGCAATAAAGCTAATGACTTATGTTGTTGGTGCATTTTGTGCAAAATAAAATAAGCTGCTCTAACAAGGAGATAGGTTATGTGCCTCTCTGCTGTGCGATGGCACTGACCTGAGGATAAGCATAACCTAGATATTCTAGAATTCATTGTTGTTTGCCGCCTCTCTGCTGTGCGATGGCACTGACCTGAGGACAGGCTTCTCTTTGAAAGCTCTAAGAATAGTCTCTTCTTGTAATAATACCCGTAGACCGCTCAAAAGCTCCTGAGGGATGTTGATTACCATATAAGTGTGGGATCCACAAGTGTTAGTTGAAATAATTACACCTAAATAAGTCACCAGTCTGTGTCAAAAGTCTGTGTATGGATTTAAGTGGACAAACATACTGACAATCATTGTGGCTACATTCTCAAAGGTCCAAATCAATGTGAAAACCTAAGAGTTTCAGTATGATTTCCTTATGTTGCTAACGACTCTGGATGAACATCGAGAACTTGAGCATCAAAAGGTTTTATAACGAGTCCCAAATGATTTGAATTGCCTGTATGATTCCAAAAATTGAATTGGTCCAGATGTGATCAACCTAAGTTGAAGCTATCTACTCCCGATCCAAATCCCGTAGATATCAATCTCTGGATTTATCTCTCACAAAAAGCCAAAAATATGTCTGATTATGTAATTAGTTTAAATTCTTAAATTAGTTAGTTTGTTTTAAGTTTTAACTTGAGTCAAGTGTCGGGCTACATCAGGAAAATCAGAAGGAATAAACTCACTAAAAGGGTCATGTCTGAGATGACCATATGTGCTTTGAAAGGTTATATAAGTCACGTCTGAGGTGACAAAGTGTTTTAAAAGGGTCACGTCTGAGGTGACCAAAGTGGTTAAAAGGATCACGTCTGAGGTGATCAAAGTGTTTTCTAGATAAAAGGATCATGTCTGAGATGATCAAAAGTTCATAACGTTAATTTAACTAATATAAAAGAGTTAAAGGTAAATTGGTAAAATAGCAGAAAAATTAACTAAGTATGACCCATTCGCACGAATGGACCATACGTATGGACTAACCATACGAATGAAGTCCATTCGCACGAATGGATCATACGATTAGTCCAATCGGAGGCTTAAGTGCGAACGAGTGAGTCAGTCGCACGACTGAACTTCAGTCGGACGACTGGAGAAGGGCGACTGACCCAATCGCACGACTGAGTCCCACTCGCACGACTGAAAGGTGCGAATGAACTCAGTCGCACGATTGGAACTAGGGTGGA
The DNA here is from genome assembly GCA_025215565.1 of Flaveria ramosissima. NCBI lineage: Eukaryota > Viridiplantae > Streptophyta > Magnoliopsida > Asterales > Asteraceae > Flaveria > Flaveria ramosissima. Next base: position 14,409,322 of record CM046033.1, on the reverse strand, counting down.
TATAAATAGAGGTGGAGTCGGTCGCAGAGACTCCTCATTCGCAAATCGCCCCTAATTCGCATATTGTACCGTTACTCTGCCAAATTTTATTCTGTTTGATTTTTCTTGCTGATTCTGTTACTAACGTTCGTTCATCATCGTACAGGTACTTTGAAGTTATATCCATCAAAATCAGAAAGAATTGAAACCCTAATCGGATTAATAAGACTGTGAAGTGCGAACCGCGATGTCAAACCCTAATAACCTATTAAAACTAAGTAATATGTTAAAATTGGTTAAAATAGGTTATTAGGGAAGAGTAGGCGACACTAAAGAACCGGTTAATTGAGTGATAAGACTTATTCTGCGTAGATTCGATCTTTGGGCGACTGAACAAATGAGACAGACGACTGGTCGTCCTGATGAACTTCAGTCGCACGACTGAAGGGTGCGAATCACTTAATCGCACGACTGAACCATGCGAATGAGACTCAGTCGCACGACTGGTGTAACCGCACAAGAGTTCATGCGCATGAGTCCAGTCGCACACTCAGTCGTGCGTATGAGGTCAATCGCACGTCTGAACCTCAATCGCACGATTCAGTCGCACGACTGTCTTCAGTCGTACACCCTCAATCGCATGACAGATACTTTTATTCAAAGTTTAAGTGTTGCTTTATACTCTTAGCCAACGAAACTAACGTTTATGTTATTATGTGTTACAGATGGCGAGTAGATGGAATATGAGCACCAAGCACAACATATGTGCTCACCTGGACTTGACTTCCAGGAATGCAGCCGACTTCACAGGCATTATCACTTTTCTTCAGAGATCCAGGATCGCTCACGCTATATCTACTCCCTGCACACCGTACAGATCAGTGCAGCAGGCCTTCTGGGAAGGCGCATCTGTAGACAGATCCACCGAGCCTCACTGCATCAGGAGCTCGATTTTTGGTGAGGCTATCACTATTTCTGAGGAGGATCTGAGGATAGTTCTCCAGTTTGGAGATGATGCTGAGTGTCCCACACGTTACACCCCCTCACTGTCCGTGGATGCTTCATGAGAGCCAAGTACTCTGGGGACATCAATGCCGGGGTACTCAACAAGAGTAACCTCTGTCCCCAGTTTAAGTACCTGGCACACGTGCTGCTGAAGTGTATAGCATCACGGAAGGGAGGTTTTGACGAGCTCTCTGACCAGATTCAGAACGCTTATGCAGCGTTGGTGCTGAACCACCCGTTCAGCTTCTCCAGGATGATATTCAGTTATTTGGTGGAGAACCTCGAGGGGAAGGGGAAGGAAGGCTTCTGTATGTACCCTAGATTTTTACAGATGATCATTGATCAGAAGCTTCCTTCCCTGCCGAAGGAGAAGGAGGACGCTGTTATCCTCGAGGTCATGGACGACACGACTCTCGGCAGGATGAAGGTCTACAGGGGGAAGCAGGTGAAGCCCCCTGTCAGGAGGTTATTTGGGCATCTGGCCGGGCTGATTATGTGGCGCCAGCGAAGAGGAAGTGGCGCCACGAGGACAGTGACTCAGATGTGGAGCACATTGCTATACCAGAGACTGACTCTGATGATGATGATAGTGGCGATGCCGGGGATGACATGCCTGCCCCATCTAGAGGCACAGATACAGACGTTATTCCCCCGGGGTCAGCCACTGCCGGAGAGGTCGCAGAGATGGCCGGCTTCCATCAAGAGTTTGTCGCTGGTGACATTGAGGAGGAGGAGTCAGACGAGGAGCCCCTCACCAGGACTGTGGGAAGCAAAGTCGTTCCCACAGACCACGGGCTAAAGGTGGTTGGTGAGCACCCAAGGGACTCCTCGGAGAGAGATACTGACCCTAACTACGTTCCGGGTCAGTAGCAGAGTTGCAGGGGGAGCATCTACTTCCTCCGGGACTAGGAGGAAGCGGATGGCTCAACCACATGGGTTGAAGAAGAAGAAGCGTCGGTTGACCTTCGTGACTACCACTTCTACCACCACAGCCACCACTACCACCACTACTGACATACCACCCATCACCACAGCCACCACAGCCACTACTCCTACTACCACATCCACCACTTACCTACCACCACTGTAGCTATCCCATCCATCACCAGACCATTCACCCCTACTTCACCACCATCAGCTCACCGACCCATATTCACCACAGCCACTGCCACCACCACCACACATCAGGCTGGACCGTCAGCCCAGCCCTCACAGGTTCATGGATTCACTCTACCTCACATTGGTAGAGGAGCAGCTCTCAGCGCTAAACCGTATGGTTATGCGTCTGCTTGCTGCTGACGAGGAGAAGGCGGCGCAGATCCGCCAGCTGACCGACTTGGCTGCTGCCCAATCTCAGCAATTGGCAGAGCAAGCTCGGGTCATAGACCAGCAGAGAGTTGAGGTGTCCCAACTCCAAGATACTCAGGCTCAGTCCGCCAAACGTATTGAGGAGTTGGAGTCGACCAACAAGACTCATGCTGAGGCTGAAGGGGTCGAAGGATGAGCCCCTGAAGCTAAAGGAGGGTGACGGAGATGACGGAGATGATGATGATGAAGATGAGGATGATGATGAGGAAGATGATGATGATGAGGAGACAGAAGAAGAGAGGACAGAAGGACATGATGATGATGACGAGGCAGAAGGAGGGGATGCGGCTGCATCGGCCTCTGCCTCAGGTCAGGAGCGGAGATCCAAACGTCGACAAGACCAGTCATCCACTACTTCTGCTCCTCCGAGCGACACACCACAGATTCAGGACAAAAGTACTGATTAGACGTTTTATGTATTTATTTACTTTGTACTTGAATCATGTAATGAAAAACAAATGTATTAAATGTTTATATATATTAAGTTAATATATGTCTGTTTGATTAATTACTAATGATTTATGTGTTGAATGTTTATATCAAACAGATCCAAACTTTCAAAGGGATGAGTTTGACTTTACTCCCCTTCAAATGGTCAAGACTCAGTTAACCATGATTCTTGACCTACAAGGGATAGTAAGACGGTCTGTGAGTTATACCCCTGAAGAAGGGGAGATAATTCATGACCTGTCTGATGAGCAAATAGCAGAAATGTTCAAACTCAATCCCGATGAAATAGTGAAGGACGCTCCAACAGTGGACTCAACCAGTGATGAGGAACTGAACGACATTGATGAGTTGAGATTGAAGACATCACTGCAGAAGAGTATCCTCAGTATGCTGACGCCGAGGGAAATGTGGTCCCCAATTTGGGTGAATCCCTAGTCAGTGATACTTTTGAGGTACTTGACAAGATGGAGCAAGAAGCAGAAAAGACTGAAGAAACAGCCCAAGCCTCCAATGCAGATGTAGATATTCGCAAGGCTGAATGGGCTGCCTGTTTTGAGGAAGTAAGAGCCCAGCGGGCTGCACCAAAGAGAGATGCCTACACCAAGCTCTACAAAGTCAAGAAACACCATAAGGTGTCGGGCAGGATTATCTCTTGGGCATATTTTGAAGACCTTAACGCTTATGCAGTTAAGAGGGAGCAGGGCATAGAGTACTTCAGGTTCCCACATGATCTGAAGACTCTACCTGGTTTTGAGCTCAACCAGCTGGCTAAACTAAAGCTGCTGTATGCTGACCCGAGAAAGATGTCAGGCTGGTTTGAGGCTGCCCTGAGGAAAGAGTACCACACCAGGTGGGTCAACTTCAAACCTCAACAACCTACGAGGTATATCAGACGTTCTGAAGTTGATCCCATAACTGGTAAGCCAAAGATAGTGCTGAAGTGGAGTCCCCCGAGAACAATGTCGAGAATCCCTCTAAGGGAAATGCCACAGGACTTCACTCCCCACTTCAAATGGTGGTACTACGATTGGAGAACAGCTGAAGCGGTCATAGTTCTAAACAGAGAGGGCCAAATGGATACTATCAGGGTATTCGACCCAATGTGGCTAACCAACTTATCTGCTAATGATGTCTACACATTATATAAGTGGCCACTATTCTATGACACGCAAGATATTGTACAAGCCCTCCAATTCCAAAATGTCATAAGACTCTGCTTTGCTTTTGAGATACACGCAGGAGTCACTAAAGAGGAGAAGTACAAGAAGTATAAGGAGGTGATGCAGAAGACAAGAGAATAGATAGATCTAGGTCCAAGGGGGAGTTTGTTGATACATGTATGTCCCTAGATCATGATTTGTAATGTAATGAACTTGTCTGTCTGATTTTGATGTAATTGTAATTGATTAATGAAATGATATGAATTGGTTGTTACTTGTAATGTTTAATATTTCATTAATGAGTTGTGATTGAATTGATTGGGTTTATGAATGTTTGAATGAGTGCACATTAAGTTATATTAAATAGAACATTCAAACTTAACTTAATGAAGTTCTCATGCGGATGGCCCATGCGAATGGACCACACGCATGAATAACTTCATACGATTGACTCAATCGCACGACTGAACCAGGAGACTGGATCAGTCGTATGATTGACACATAAGATTGACTCAATCGCACGACTGAACACTCAGTCGTGCGGATGAATCAACCGCATGGTTCAATCGCACGACTGAACCATACTTATGGCCCAGTCGCACGATTGAACAATACTAACCTATAAATAGACCCAATTCGTGGGAAAAACGTAAGCATTCATCCCATTACGACTCCAGACGTACCTAGCCGTCCAGAAGCCTCCCAAATCGTTCTCCAAGTTCATAGAACACATCAGATCGGTTCCTAATCGATTTCTGACGTTGATATCAATTCTTGATTGATTCATCGTGTGTTCTCACTGATTGGATCGCCAATCAAATAGGATTCCGCACTATTTGAGTTGGTTTAACACGCAATCACTCGGTATTTCGTTCAAATACCAGGTCCTAACGGTATTTCGTTCAAATACCAGGTCCTCACACTAAGAAGCTCTGATACAAACTGCAAGATTGAATATAGTCGCTCAACACAAGTCTTATCTCTCTAGCTCACAGGTCACACTTGATTGATGAAGCAGAGTCCCTTAAATAATAATATAACAAGTAAACATACACAAGGAATAATTTTGAAGATACTTGTATATATTACTTATCAACTCAAAGTTTACAAGACTCTTACAAGCATACTAACTGATTTTACAATGAGAACTATATACTACGATCTATATATAGCCGGTTATACAAAGGATTTCTAGCTAGAAATTATTACTAAACAAATATTACATTGCTAGTAGTAAGGTTTCTAAGATAAAATACTATCCTATATTAGGTTGTCATGACATGTCCATGACTTACCTTTTGTTCACCAACTAAAGTTGGTAACTATACTAACTGATAAGGAATGAATAGTGGAATATAGTATGGTCAACTATATGGGCGTGGGAAAGCACCATGTAGTATCTTAGAGGTTGCAGCGGCTTGTCAGAAGGGCCATAGTTATATCCACTGTTCATAGTAGGCCCTTTTGAAGGTCAGTTGGCTTCGGAAGAACAAGTTCTTCCGAAGCCACTTATACTTCGGAAGAGTCTACTTCTTCAGAGACTTGTGCTGATCTTCAAGACTTTATACTTCAAAAGACATTGCCTTGAATTCTTCTAAGTGTTGATCTTTGGAAGAGGGATGGCTTTGTCTTCGGAAGCCAGGATTCCTCTTCGGAAGTTCTTTTAACTTTAATCTTCGGAAGTGCAGCTTTTACTTTCGGAAGTCTCATAGTTGCACCAAATTACTCTAAGTGTTTCTTTTTGGTTGCATCAGCTTTTCATGATCCAACACATACTTTTAATTGTAAAATACAATGACTGATGACAACAATTTAGATAATCTGTAAAAACAATGATTAAAATAGCATATTATGTTATCTTCAACACTATGAAATTTGAAAATATTTTAGTGAAATTATGTCATTTTGTATTTTTTATTGTAATAAAAATAATAGATAACAAGTTTATATAATATATAGAAATAATGATAAAAAGAACACAAATTGATTTAAAATAACTCAATGATGAATACAAATAACAAATGATCTAAAATTATGATACAATAAACTGATATTTGACGCAATAAACGTATAAGACATGATGAGCTGTCTATTTGACACAATGAATAAAATGTTATTCTCTTTAAAACAATGAAGGGCACATATCAAGCACACATTTCTTCTTAGTATTTTTATTTATCATCATTTTAATATAACCCTACCCTTATCAAAATACATAACTAGAATTTTTAGATATAAACGTCTTGTTACATACCTAGCTGTAAAGTCCTCAACATAATCGATTCCACCTATTTATATTGCCTTAATACTGAAATTAAGACGGATGTGTGCATGTGTGATATCAACGAACAAAAAACTCAATCAAATATTATTAATGAACGATTACGATACAAAGGAGTTTACATTGTTGAAGCTCGATCCACCCGAGGTGAGCTCCCCTCGGGTGGCCTATCACACATCTCTCTACTCTCTCACTCTCATTGCACCTTTACAAATGAAACATATAATAAAATACAAAGGAAAAACATCTATATATACTAACCATATGTTCTCGCGTGAGAACATTATGTTCTCGCACGGCAACTCTAAGTTTTCGTGCAATGAGATCTTTATCCATCATCTTGGAGTTCTCTCATTGTTGTATTTTTCGTATGATTTGAGTTTTTTCTTTTTGCCTGACATTGTTATCTATAAAGGCTAGTTCCTTACAATTTCCCCTATGGATTATGATATGAAGCTATGTTTGACTTCAATTACTCATCTTCATGAATTATCCACATTCCGGCTATCTGTCATATCAGTCTCCCCCCTCAGCTTTAACCTCTTCCTAATGTATAGCTTTATAAAGGATATCATGTATGAATCAAGATTAAACTGTTCTATCTTCTTCATTAATTTCAACTTAATATGTATTAAGCATATGACAACGCAATCCAATTTCCATTTTGGATTCCCGTAGAACCCAATTTCTTCAATCCGATGACAAGATTATGTGACAACGAACTAGATCATCTATAGTATTCTCCCCTTTATGTAAGATTAAATAAGCTCATATTTTCATTGCAAAATACCAACAAATCTTTATTCTTCACTTAATCAACCAATTCGATCACTGTCCCATCAGTAGGACAAGATAAACCCATATTGTCAAGTTTCAATTCACGAACGATCCGAATCAAATGTTGTAGATATAGAATCTTGAACTTAATCAAACATCACAAAAAAACCCTCGTTTGATTACCAAACTTTAAATCATCCGGCTTCTTTTATTTACAGTTATGGATGAAGAAGTTTTAACATGTGGAAGTTTTTGCATGAGAAATTTTTGCAAATGACGGTTATTGCTGTGGAGATTTTGCAAAAAAATTCTCATGAAAAGTTTTCTCATGGAAAGTTTTCTCATAAAAAGTTCTCACATGGAATGTTCTCACATGGAAAGTTCTTACATGGAAGTTCTCACATGGAAAGTTCACACATGAACATTTTAGCACGAAAGTTTTCGCATGGAAAAATTCTCATGAAAAGTTCTCTAATGAAAAGGTTCTCACAAAATACGGTTATTTTCGCAAAGTTCTCACACGATGCAGTTACTCCCGTGAAAACTTCAACCAAATCGACGTTTATGATTTTGAATCACTGCTACGGTTTGAGATCTTTGTTTTCCACCAAAAGTTGAAGATACCGAGCGTAATGATGTAACAAAGCCAATTTCATGTGTGTTCACCCTCGGTTTCACCTTCTTCTCCTTCGAAACTGTTTCAAACTTGATCTAAACCTTTAGATCTTCAACCTCCATGTTTAACGTCTTAAACGGATGATCGAAGAATAAAAATCCATGTATGAAGAGCAACACCTTGCTCTGATACGAAATATAAAGTCGTCAACACAATCGATTCCACCGATTAAATTACACTTGATACTTAAGTTAAGACGGATGTGTGCCTGTGTGATATCAACGAACTTCAAACAACTCAATCAAATATTATTAATCAATCAGTTACAATACCAAATTAGTTTAAAAAATTTGAAGCTCGATCCACCCGAGGTGAGCTCCCCTCGGGTGACCTATCAGACATCTCTCTGCTCTCTCATTCTCAGAGCACTTTACAAATGAACACACATAATGAAATACAAAGAAAAAACATATATATATATATATATATATATATATATATATATATATATATATATATATATATATATTATATATAGTATCCTGATGTTCTCGTGCGCGGCAACTCCAAGTTTTCACACGATGAGATCTTTATCCATCATCTTGGAGTTCTTGCATCCTTGTTATTCTCGTATGATTTGAGTTTTTGCTTTTTGCTTGATATTGTAATCCATAAAGGCTAGTTCCTTACATAGGGGTTAAACTTAGAGGCTTGAAAAATTAAATCAACATAAAGATCAAGTTCAAGGCATGCGAGAAGTTCAGACTAGTCGCGCTAAATGTTCACTTATCACGTGACAAGTTCTTGTCGCGTGAGATGTAGTGTTCGCACGAGAACTAACTGTTTTAGTAATATAGTAATTTTTTTTGTAATTGAATAGCTTTTGACCACTTTCGTGAATTTGTACTCACTTGTAAACATTTTGAATTCTGAGAGTAATAGAAAGAGAAGTATATTTACTTTGTGTTCATCCATTCTACACTTCTACTTCTTATTTCGTAATGGTTTACATTCTACATTCATAATTATGAGATCAATCTTAACATTGTAAAGATCCTTGTAAGGTTTAATGAAAGGCTGATGCACCTAAAACAACCCAAGTCTTTCCTGCATGCATGCACTTAGTGCAAAGTAGATATTGCTTCGGAAGATTTACATTCTGCATAAGAAATATTCTAAGTGTAAAATCTTCTGAAGCCAAGTCCAATATCTTCCGAAGCCAAAAGTGAAGTCTTCCGAAGCTTCAAAGACAAAGTCTTCCGATGCCAAAGAAGTAAAGATAGATTTCTTCTAAAGACATTGAATAACATGCTTTCTCTGATGTACTTTTCATAAAGCTGACCAACTTTCCGCTGCAGCTATAAAGACTCACTAACTTATACAAGTTTGTGAAAAGCCCGTGTTATATGTAATTGTACATTGAGGTCTTGTGTATGAAACTTTTTACTTTATGTACTTTTATCCTTTTTGTAATATATTAGGATGTGAGCTATGACATGTCTTAGTCACTTGTCAAAAGGCAATCTGTCTTTTGACTCTAAATTGATATTATGTTGTCTAGATTGATGTTTCCAGCTGGCCTTCTAAGTATGGCCGGTGGTAGGATGTAGTATAAAGTATCTCAGGTCTTTGTATCTTTCTTTATGCTTTGTAACATTTGAGAGCAATATACAACATTCTTGAAAACCATATCTGTGCGTTGTTGTTCTTAGTTCTATTTCTTGTTTTGCTTGTGTTCTAAGTCTCATACTATAAGTCTTAGTTACTCATTTAATCTGTTAAGTGTTCCAACACTCTCCTCATTGTGTGAGTATTATATGACCATCCCTTAAACGGACCTGCAATTGGTATCAGAGCATTCCAGGCTCTTGATTGTAAGTTCTCACCATCTTAAGATCTCTCACTCACACAAAATACTTAATATCTCAAATGGCAGCTCTCACTAAAGCTGATATGGAAACTGGAACTATGACAAAGTCCCTACTGATCACTCCTGAAAACTTTGACACTTGGTGCCAAAGAATGGAAGGGTTTATCAAGTCATAAGATCTAGGATGTGAGAATCTGTTGTCTTAGGGCCTCACATACCAAGCATCCCTTCAGCTATTGCTAGAGGTGGAATGATTCCAAACAATATGGCTGACTATTCTTAAGAAGACGGTAAGAGAATAGATGTAGATCAGAAAACCATGACAGCTCTTCAAACTACTCTTCAAAACTCCATATACAGAGGCTTCAAAATGTTGAGATTGTGGACACTCTAATCGATGTTTGGGTGACTCTTTAAAACAAGGACATTGTAAGGAAGTTTATGTCCTCTCTTCCTAGACAATGGACACATTATTTCCAAGTTATCAACAGAACTGAGACACTTAAGACTCTCACTGTTGCTGAGTTGTATGGTATTCTCAGTGGATACCAGATGGAGATAAATATGCAAAGTCCATCTGGTAACTCCAGCAATCAATAGAGTTTAGCCCTTCATGTGGTTGAAAGGGATAGCAGATAACCATAGCATCATCTCAACTGCTACCCTGACAACTCACAAAAAGATCCTTTCATCACCTTCCCGGAGACACCAAGAGAAAGCTACACTCAAGGAAGCCCATTCCAAGAGACAAGCTCTTCACAAGCCTTTATGTCTTCTAATGAAAGCACATAAAACGTTCTCTTCACCCTTGAAGATCATGACCGTATCCATCCAGATGACTTGGAGTATATGGAAATAGTTCAGCTAATGGCTCTCCTCTCACACAGATCCAAGAAGTTCTACAAGAGAACAGGGAGGAAGTTTCCTAGCAATGAAGCCAGTGGAAAGTTTGAGCTGGATAAAAGCAAACTAAAGTGTTACAATGGTAACGAAATGGGCCACTTTGCTAGAGAGTGTAAGGCACCAAGGACAAGTGGTAGCCAAACACAAACCAGGCCAAACTTCACTGACAAAGCCAACCAGAATGAGAAGCCAAAGCAGCAAGCTGCAGTTGCTGTTGAAGAAGGAGGCTTTGACTTGAGCTTTCAGGTGAAAGATGCATCTCCAAACCAAGCACTAATGGCTGACCATGATGAAGCCAAGGTATTGGAACATCTACGTACACACTGAATGCATTGCTAAAGTTAACTGATATAGGTCTACAACTTAAAGATACGATCTGATCTTGAGTCTTCAAATATTTAAAAATCTGATTTCTAAAGAGCTGAATATGGCTACAAACTTAAAATAGATGATTTACTGAAAACTATTTCAACTCTTAAACATGAACATATTAACTACAGGACTCAGATCAAAGATCTCATAATTAAGTTGACTGAATGCCAGGCTGAGCTTGTGATCAGCAAAGCCAAGGCTAGAACAATATGTTCTTGAAGAAAAGTCCTTCAAGAACATAATATCCTTATCCTTGCATGCAAATGTTTGTTATCAAAATGAGCAGGGACTAGGATCTACTAAGATAGCTCCTCCACACACAATCTTGTCTGTAAGATCTCCTAGGTGTGGAACTTGTGAAGATGAGCTTCCTTCCATAGACCCCATGAGTAAAGAGGATGAAGAGAAGATAGTGAAGGATGTCTCTGAGAAGAGTAAAAAAGAGCATCCTAAGAAGGGTCACTATTCTCTTGAGGAGAAAAAAATAGTTGGGATGACCAAGTTAAGAAGGAAGAACTTAATCAAAAAGGCCAAGAGGAAGTCCAAGAAGGCTCAAGTGATCAAGACCACCTTTAACTCTATGTAGAAACAAGTTTTTATCTATATAGGTTTTGAGGTGGTTAAGGCTGAGGACTCAAACTTGAATTCTAGTACCAGGAGTTCTAGTTCATGTCCAAATCATCCTAACATCATGAAGAAGGCTGATCAGTTGGGTACCATTGTTACACAACCTAAACCATTCAGTTCCAAAGGTAGTTCTCACCCTAAAAGGATTGTCACATCATCTGCAAAGATGAAGATGGAAGAGGAAAGTGATAAAGTTCAGCTTTATTCTCAAAGGAAGACTCTCAAAAGAAAGAAAATAAAATGTGTCATGTGTGGAAGTATTTCTTATTTTTCTAAGGGTTGCCTCTACAATCCAAAAAGTACTGTCCATATAGTCAAGAAAGAAAATTCTAAGAAGATGAAAAAGAAGCAAGCTTCGAAAGGAAAATCTTTTCCTTTTGGAAGCTCCAAAATGAAGAAAAACACAAGTGAAAACTTGCCTTTTGAAGAAAAGATATTCTCGGAAGAGAGGAATACTTCCGAAGTACTGACGCTTGCTGAAGTGCTAGCAAGATCTTCCGAAGGTCAAGTCTCTAAAACTTCCAAAGTTGTCAAAACTTCCGAAGTGTTGAAGGTCAAGTCTAAGTTTCCAAAGATGGTGTGGAAGACAAAGGAAGACCATGTGACTGAAAGTTCTTCATCAATATCAGCAAATGATCGTCAAAATATAACAATAGGATCAATTACTATTGCATTGTCTTCAACTTCTTTTGATGAGCCCAAGACCAATAAGGCTTGGGTTTCCGAATGTAACTAATCATCTCTTTTGTGCAGGAACAACACAAGACAAACAGAAATGTGTGGATCATTGATAGTGGTTGTTCGAGGCACATTACAAGCAATGGGTCACTAATCCAAAATTTTGAGAAAAAAGATGGAGGTCCAGTTGCTTTTTGAGGAGATGTTGGAGGTTACATCACAAAAAGGGGTAGGGTCACAAATGGTAAGCTCAGCATTGAGAAGGTAACCATGTCAAGGAGCTTGGATACAATCTATTGAGTGTATCTTAATTTTGTTATCAGAGTCATAACATGCTTTTTACTAAGCATGAATGCATTGTTCTCAAGCCCAGGGTGCTCATTCCTCATGAGCGTATCCTACTTAGAGCCCCCATGAAATGGAACATGTACAAGATGGACTTGCAAGAAACATCTCCCTCAGGAGAAGTTTCATTCTTTCTATCTAAAGCCAATAGTAATGAGTCTTTCCTCTGGAATAAAAGAATGTGTCATGTAAACTTTAAAAACATGAATAAGTTAGTTCAAAATGATTTGGTAACTAGAATGCCAAAGAAAGAGTTTACAAGTGATGACTACCATGTTAAATGCCTCATAGGAAAGCAACAAAAGGTATCTCACAAGCCAAAGGAAAGAAACTCCATCACTACTCCCCTACACTTATTCTATATGGATCTCTTTGACCCCACCAGTGTAATCAGTTTAGGAAGGACCTCATACTGTTTGGTGACCACAAATGACTTTACAGGATTCACTTGGGTCTTCTTCCTTAGAACTAAGGATGAGAATCCTGAGATCTTGAGGAGTTTCATCTTAAAGATTGAGAATCAATGTTATCAGAAGGTCAAAACCATAAGATTTGATCAAGGAACTGAATTCAAGAACCAAATCCTTGATACATTTTGTGATGAAAGGGTATTAGAAGACAATATAGTGCTCTCAGGACTCCTCAACAAAATGATGATGTTGCTGACACAAGAAACATGACACTAATTAAAGTTGTAAGAACTATGTTTTCTGACTCTAAATTGCCCATCACCTTTGGGGCAGAGGCAGTGAGCACTGCTTGCTATGTGCAAAATAGAGTTTTAGTAGTTAAGACACATGGTAAGACTCCTTATGAACTTTGGCACAAGAGGAAACTTTTCATTGGTTTTCTCAAGTAATTTGGATGTCCTTGCACCATCTTGAATACCAAGGATCAAATTGCCAAGTTTGATGAGAAATCAGATGATGGACATTTTATTGGATATTCTTCTCAAGGCAAGGCTTATAGAGTATACAATCTCAAAACTAGAGTAGTTGAGGAGTCAGCTAATGTGATCTTCAATGAGCACACTCCAAGTGTGAAAGGTTCTGGTCCTGATTGGGTATTTGATATTGATTTAGTTATCAATTGTTTTAACAAATCTTGTGAGCATGTTTCAGGGTCCATAAATATCTTGCCAACAGGTGATCCTAACCCAAGATTTGAGATAAGAAGACCATCAAATTATACTACTTCAGCTCCAGATGTAACTAAATATGCAGATGGAGTTCCTATCAGCACAACCATAACAAATTCAGCTGATACATCTGAGGTGCCTTCGAATTCCAGCTCAGAGGCACAAAACTCTAATGTAGTAGGAAATAGTGGTGGTGGTGAAAGTAATCAAGAGTTTCTTGATGCTGACAACCACTCCATTTAAGACACATTAGTAATGACATACACTCATTTTATCAAGAGTCTCTTGATAAGTGTGCTAATCTGGTGGGTGAATCTCCATTGCCAGATCTAAATTTCTCTAATTTAGATCTCTCCAAGCAACTTGCTGTGATTTCTCAACTATGGATCCACAAGTCTCACCCCACTACAAACATTATTTGAAATGTTGATACAGGGGTAAGGGCAGGAGGACAAACCCATGATGTAAATGTTTGTCTTCACTCTTGTTTCCTATCCTAGATAAAGCAAAACAAAGTTGATAAGGCTTTAAAGGATGGAAGTTGGGTTATAGCTATGCAAGAGGAGCTGCTTCAATATAAAAGACAAAAGATTTGGAACCTATGTCCTCTTCCTCAAGGGAAGACTGCCATAGGAACCAAATGGGTGTTCAAGAATAAAAAGATTATAGAGGACTTTTCATCAAAAACAAGGATAGACTAGTTGTCCAAGGATACACACAAGAAGAAGGAATTGACTAACAAATGTCTTTGCTCTTGTGGCAAGACTTGAAGCCATCGGGATATTCTTAGCTTTTGCTGCATCCAAGGATTTCAAGGTCTACCAACTTGATGTCAATGTGTTCTTTATTTATGGGGTAATGATGAAGAGGTGTATGTCAGACAACCGTATGGCTTTGCAGATCCTGATCATCCTGATTATGTCTACAGGCTTGATAAAGCTCTCTATGAGCTGCATCAAGCTCCAAGGTAGTGCTATGAGACTTTATCTCAGTATCTTTGTCAACATGGCTACAAAAAGGGTACTATAGATGGAACTCTCTTCATCAAAGGAACAAGGAATGACTTAATGCTAGTTCAAGTGTATGTTGATGACATTATCTTTGGGTCAACTAATCCAAAGCTCTTGAAAGACTTTGAGAAGCTGATGAAGAATAGATTTGAAAAGAGTGCAATGGGGAAACTCAATTTCTTTTTAGGAAGTAAAGCAAGTTAACAGTGACATCTTCATAAGTCAGTCAAAGTATGTACAAACATACTTACAAGATTCAACATGACTGATTGTAAGGTTGCTAAGACACCCATAACAAGAAACCACTCCCTTGGACCTCATATTAAGGGGGAATGTGTGGATGAATATCTTTAAAGGGATATAATTGGGTTTTTTATGTATCTCGCAACTAATAGGCCTGATATCATGTTTGCCACATGTATTTGTGCAAGATATCAAGCCAACCCCAAGATGTCACACCTAGTCACTGTCAAGAAAATTTTAAGATATCTCAAAGGTGCTCTAACTCTAGGTCTTTGGTATCCAAAGAATTCTAACTTAAATGTGTATACCTATACAAATAGTGACTATGGTGGCTGCAATATGACTGCAAAGTCTACATCAGGGGGATGTCAGTTCCTTGATGGAAGAATAGTCTCATGGCAATGCAAGAAGCAATCATGTGTCTTTGCATTAACTGCTGAAGCTGAATACATTGCTGCTGCAAGCTACTGTGCTTGAGTGCTTTGGATTCAGAGCCAATCCCAAGTTGTCACACTTGGTCACTATCAAAAGAAAATTTAAGATATCTCAAAGGTGCTTCAACACTTGGCCTTTGGTATCCAAATAATTCCGACTTCAATTTGTATTCATATACAGATAGTGACTATCGTGGCTGCAATACGAATGCAAAGTCTACATCAGGGGGTTGTTAGTTCTTGGTGGAAGGAAGGATAGTCTCTTGGCAATGCAAGAAACAATCATGTGTCTTTGCACTAACTGCTGAAGCTGAATACATTGTTGCTGCTAGCTGCTATGCTCAAGTGCTTTGGATTTAGAATCAGATGCTGGACTATGGATTCAACTTCAAAGAGAGTCTCATCCACAAAGACAACAACAGTGCTATCTCTATTACAGAAAATCCTGTGCAACACTCAAGGACAAAACACATCAATATTAGGTATCATTTGATTAGAGATGACTTTGAAAAGGGATTAATCAAACTAGTCAAAGTTAACAAAATAAACAATATGTTGATCTGATCACCAAAGGTTTTGATGAGCAGAGATTAAATATCTTGTATCAGCTATTTGGATGATTAACCTTGAGTAACTTTTCTTAAAACTAACTCATATTATTTCTAAAACTTGTGTGTCCTAAGTTGTTTGTTTTATTACCTTCAAGAAGCCCTTGTTTACTTTGGAAGAAAAGATCTTTTAAATGATATTCCTTAGATTTTTAAAATTTTGATCATTTTACTCTTCGGAAGATATGTATTTACCTTCCGAAGAAAATATCCAGCAGCCAAGAACACTATGTTGGTGCTGAGAGAGAAGACTTTGGTCTCATTCTTTCATCCCCTCATATTTCTTCTAATGATGAAGGGAACAGGAGTCTTAAGGTGAAAACACTTACACAAACCTACAACTATTTAGCCTCAAAGGTCAGTCACTTGGAGTTTCAAGTGACTACCTGACAAAACAGGGTCAATGATCAGCAACTCGAGATATCTTATCTCAAGGAACAATAATTGTTTGAGGACTCACTCATACAACAGTTGTTTGAGGAGGGTATTCCAAGGGCAATGTCAGCCCACCCCAAGGAACTTCAAACTACATTCTAGGGTGGAGGTATATGATGCTGATAGAAGAGCCCTCATACTTCAAAGAGTTCAAGGGCAACAGGAGGTCTTCAACTTTCAGACCTTGAACTACTACGAAGGTCTTGATCTAGTCAACATGCCACTTGCCAACCCAAGACAATCCAGGCAAGCTGACAAGAGGGATTAAAGATTTCAAGACAGGATTGGTGAAGAGTTCAGTCGAAAGAGAAGACAAATCCAATCAGGTAATGTCATTGATTAAATGGATGTTCAGGTGAACCCTGAGATTAGCTTCAAAGGGAAAACCTTGACTGAAGGCTTAGTGATAAAGCATGGAGCAATTTCACAACAACAACTACTTCAACATCTCATTCCCTCAGTGATGCACCAGCTGGTGAAGATGCTTCACAACCTCTCTTTGGCCAGAGTCTGGATGCTACACCAGGCAATGAAGACCAAAGCTCTCTCCACCCCAAGTCATAAAGGTCTATGGGTGACAAATGGAAAAAGATTTTGACTCATGAGGAGATTGAAGAGGAGGAGAGAGAGAGAGGAAGAGGAAGCTAAGGGGAGGAAGTTCCACTAGGACCTCAGACTTCATGGAAGCTGCAATCAGGGCTGCTCCCAGACCAAACACTTAGAATGATGAGTTGAAGGCAGTCAGGATTAACTACTTGTAGACAGGGAACTATGATATAGATAAAATCATCTCTCTCCACTTAGATAAACTGAATGAACCGGCAAACATAGAAATGTATATAGAGAGGAAGAAGGTAGAGGATGCAGAGTTGCTCCTCATGATCAAGGAAGAAAGAATGCAGAAAAGGCTGTACAAACATGCTCCTATCCACTCCCCAGTTCAAGAAAGCCTTGTGCAAGAGGTTGTGGCAACTCCACAACCTCAGGTAGAAAAAGAAGCTGATAGACAAAACATGATCAACTACCTGAGTACCACATGACTCTATCAAGCAGCTGCACTTCTTCCCTTGTCCTTTAAGTAGATTGAGTTTTAGTACCTCAAGTAACTTGAACTACAGGTTCTCAAAGAACAAAAGGCTACAAAGATGAGGGAAGAAGCTGCAAAGTTAAGAGCTATTGTCCAAAAGAGTCAAAAGAAGTCTACAGGTAGGTAGAGGATGATGAGCTTCTTGAAGCTGTATGGATCCTCCGAAAGGAGGCTTGGTCCAATGTCTCTATCCACCATAGATGAGCACATCAGGGTGATCAAGCAGAATATCAAGCGAGGAGAGCTTGTTGACTTACACTCCCCACCAAGTCAACCTCCTCCTGAAGTTCAGGTTAAGGTTGAACACTTTGAGACAACACAACCTGCCCCTCATGCTGAACCTTAGCAAGCTTCATCTTCTGATCCACAGCAGGGTCCAACTCCTTCCTTCTGAATAGTTTAGGGAAAAGGACCCCACTGAAAAAGACAAGACAGAACAACCTGGTGCTGAAGGCTAGTTTTCTCAGTTAATTCCTAAAGAGGAGGAAAAGGATGGCTACTAAACCCATCTCAAAGAACAAAAGAAGTCAAAGTCATCCACCTCCAAACCTTAGAACGTGTCAGGTCATCCTGAGAGAGTGCAAGAAGAGGCTGCTTAACCAACTACAATTAAAGTGGAGCCTCTTGCATTAAGAAGACCTATCTTGTCTTGGACCTATGTTGCTAATCCATACAGATGGTATGTCACTACAGATCAAAGGGTCAAGATGTCTACTTCTTAACTTACCTTTGCATGATCTCTTTGACATGAAAAGGTATTTTGAAAGTCTGAGTGATCCTGACCAATCAATGAAGAAATGAACGGTCATGGTCATGACAAAGACTGTTAATATCTGAAGACACTTCTTTGTTTTGGTAGCATCAGCCTAGGGGGAGTTTGTAAGGTTTAATGAAAGGCTGATGCGCCTAAAAAACCCAAGTCTTTCCTTCATGCATGCACTTAGTGCAAAATTGAAATTGCTTCGGAAGATTTACACCCTGAATCAGAAATTTTCACAGTATAAAATCTTCCGAAGCCAAGTCCAATATCTTCCAAAGCCAAAAGTGAAGTCTTCTGAATCTTCAAAGACAAAGTCTTCTAAAGCCAAAGAAGTGAAGACAGATTTCTTCTGAAGACTTTGAAGAACATGCTTTCTCTGATGTACTTTTCATAAAGCTGACCAACTTTCCGTTGCAACTCTGAAGACTCACCATCTTATACAAGTTGGTGAAAGGTCCATGCTTTATGTAAGTGTACATTAAGGTATTGTGTATGCAACTTTCTAATTTATGTACTTTTATCCGTTTTGTAATATATTAGGATATGAGCTATGGCCTGTCATAGTCACTATTCAAAAGGCAATCTGCCTTTTTGACTCTACATTGATCTTATGTTGTCTAGATTGATGTTCCGGTTGGCCTTCTAAGTATGGCCGGCTGTAGGATGTAGTATAAAGTATCTCAGGTCTTTGTATCTTTCTTTATGCTTTGTAACACTTGTAAAAGAACTTGAGAGCAATATATAATATTCTTGAAAACTATATCCATATGTTGTTATTCTTAGTTCTGTCGCTTGTTTTGCTTGTGTTATCATACTATAAGTCTCAGTTCCCCGTTTGATCTTTTAAGTGTTCTAACACTCTCCTCATTGTGCGAATGTTATATTGACCATCCCTTAAACGGTCCTGCAATCCTTACAATTGGTATCAGAGCCTTGTTGCTCTAGATTGATTGAGAAGAATATTTATTTGAAGAATTTGTGAGTTCAATTCATTTGATACTTGAATATTGAGTTGATTTATGTTACATTGAATCAATTTGGAAGATTATGAAGCCGCTTTGTTTGATCATTGGTGAATTGGTGATGGTTTTGGGCTTAAACAAGCTTTTTTGAATCAATTAGAGACAATTAGGATCTTATTTGAACTTATATCACTAATTGAACACTAGATTCAACTGAATCTAATCAATTTGTGTAAAATTGAACTTTAAAATCTTTGAATCGGGGGGATTAAAACATGCAAAAAATTGCTTGTTTTGTGCGAAAGTTATTATTCACGCGAAAAGGCAAGGTTTTGCACGAATCAGCTAAAAGGTTGTTATAGAAAGATTCCTTTCGCGTGATAACTTGAGCGTTTCGTAATATTCTGTTACAGAATTTATCGCTTGATATGTTAATGTTGTTTTGCACGAGTACTTCAAACTTTCAAGAAATTTTCTGATTTTCTAGAAAAGCTAATGGCAAATCTAAAGCACATCAATGCTACCTTAAATCTCGACAATGAGATTGGCACAAGCACAAAGCCAACCCGGCTACTGCATTAGGAAGATTACCTAAATTGGGCTTATCGTTTTCAAAATCATGTCATATATACTGAACCCTGGATGATGAGGTCTATCAAACAAGGCTCGTACATTCCACTATACAATAATGAGAAAGAAGAATAGGTTACCAAACCAGAACATCTGTGGGATGAAGATGATATTAAAAGAATGGAACTTTATGATAAAGCCTATGCTGCTATCATAATGGCTCTCACCACTGAGATAGCACAAAAGTTTAAAGATTATACCAAAGCTATGGATTTATGGGATGCAATGGAAGAACAAATCATGTGGAACAAGGATATGAGAGAGAGCAGGAAGGATATGTTCAACCAAGAGTTCAATATGTTTAATCATATTCTTGGTGAGACTTTGGAAGCTCAGATGTCTAGGTTTGTAAAGCTGATCACCAAAATGAAAAGTGTTGGGATAACTCTTGGTAATATAGTAGTTAAGTAAAAGCTGTTAAATTCTCTACCATATAGCTGGAACAACAAGTACACTACCATTAAAAGAACCAAGGATATGCATACCTTGTCTTTAAGTGATCTTATCTCTACTATTAAATCCTATGACATGGATAATAAGCAAAGGGCTGCAGCAGCTATCAACACTATGGGAGCTGAAGCATCAATATTGTACACTAAAATTGCAACTAACCCGAATCACTATGTTAGCTACTCTCAGCTTTGTCAGATACAACAATCATCATCTTCAATTCATCCAAATATGAAAGATCAAGCTATGCCTCAATCCTTGCCTTAATACCAAACTACACACCAAAATCCTTAGGTCCAAAATCAAGCCCTTTCTCAATCTCAAGCCTACTCATCAATCCAAACTAGTCAACCAATACAACAAGCTTTTGTTGTAAACTCTCAACCCAACAAGCAAACCATTCAGATAGCTGAAGAGCATCTTGCTCTTTTTACATCATTCATGAACAGTTATGAAGTCTTTTCTGTTGGAAGAATCAATCCACCTAACATCTTGGTTGATGACTTGCAACAAGTTAATCACGATGATTTTGAAGAGCATGATATAAAATATCAGATGACCATGGTGGTGTATAGGGAGAAAAATTTTGCTAGAAGAATAGGATGGAAGGTTTTTGGTTTAAACAACTCTTGCAAGATAGGTTTTGACAAATCAAGTTTGAGATGTTATAACTATGACAAACCAGGTCATTTTGAAAGAGAGTGTACTAAAGCCAGAACTAATCAGAGTGAACATGGCAAAAGGATGTTAACTATGGAGGTTTAAATAAATAATGATCAAACTAGATCATCTAAGGCCAAAGCCCCTGTATCTAAAACAAATGAGGATTATGATTGGTTAGACCAAATGGAAGTTTTGGATATCAAGCTGTCGAAGTTTTGGACATCAAGCCGTCAACTGCTCTGTTGGCTGAAATATAGACTGATGAAGAGAATATAGTAGAAAATTTTTTTTCGAGTTTTGTTTTAGAAGATATGACTAGTGGAGTTTTTGCTGAAGGACAATTGACAATGGTTGAAAAGGATGAAGTTAAAGAAAGAGAAGCGAAATAAGTGGTTGCTGATGATGTGCTGAATCTTGAAAAGGTAGCTTTTGAGATTACACCAGCTCAAAAGATTGTGTTTAATACTCTTGAGTCAACTCTAGCTGTAACTAAAGAAGAGATCAAAGCTGTCGAGACTACTCTAGTTATTGTTCATGATATACTAGACAATGCTGTTGAGATTACTCTTGCATATGAAGCAATAAAGACATGTCAAAAGGACTTCATGGTAAATGTTGTCCATGAAGACACAAAGAAGAAAGCTGAAACTGATAAGATATATATTAATCTTTTCTCTAATGATTTAATTAAAAGGTACAAAGATACAGAGTTCACAAAGAGTGTTTAATATTGAAAGTTGAAAAAAACATCATTAAGCACGTAAATATAAAACTAATGAGAAAGTTTTCAAAGAAAAGATAGATGGTCTAAAACAAATCAATATAGTAGTCAAAATTAAATCTTTACGATAAAGATTGTAACATAAAGGATTTTACAAATCGTAATAATGAACTTTCATTGGAAACTAACAAATTAAACAATGAACTCTTATCTTCAAAACTAATTGTTGAAAGATTTGAATTATCTTCAAATATGGTTGAAGGTATAATCAAGTCTCAAATGACATAGAAAATCAGTGGTGGTAAAGGAGGAGTTGGTTACTCTAACATCCCACCACCGATTAATCATGATTATACCTCATTGCCTTCATCAATTAACATCATGAAGAGACCTATGGATTAGTGCAGGATCGGTGAAGTGTATGCACTTACAACACAACAACACAATGAGGAGAGTTGCTTAGAACACTTAACAGATCAAATAGGGAACTGGTTACTTTGTTAATGAAAGATGCTATGACCACAAGTAAGAGTGAGACAGAACAAGATTGCAAACAACACAAGTATTTGGTTTTCAAGAATGTTGTATATTGCTTCTCAAGTTCTATTAAAAGTTACAAAGCATCGATAGAAAGTTACAAGTACTTGAGATACTTTATACTACATCCTACAGCCGGTCATACTTTGAAGGCCAGCTGGATACAATTGACTAGACAACTACAAAATCAAATGTAGAGTCAAAAGGCATATCTGCCTTTTGACTTGTGACTATGACATGCCATAGCTCACATCCTAATATATTACAAAAAGGATAAAAGTACATAAAGTAGAAAGTATGGACTCAAGACCTCAATGTACAGTTACTAAAAGCATGGACCTTTCACCAACTCATGTAAGTTAGTGACTTTACAGAGTTGTAGCGGAAAGGTGGTCCAGCTTTATGGTAAAGTACATCAGATAAAGGCATATCTCTAAAAGTCTTTGGAAGAAATCTGTCTTCACTCTTTGGCTTCGGAAAACTTTGTGTTTGAAGCTTCGGAAGACTTCACTTTTGGGTTCGGAAGATATGGTCTTGGCTTCGGAAGATTTTACACTTAGAATATTTCTAATGCATGGTGTAAAACTTCCGAAGCATTTCTACTTCAGTTCTTTAATGCATGCTTGCGGAGAGACTTTGGATGTTTTGGCTGCATCAGACTTATAGGAATCCTTACAAACTCCCCCTAGGCTGATGCTACTAAAACATTTAGAAGATCTTCAGATGTTTGTAGTCTTCAGCACAATGATGACCATACCCTTCTTCATTAGATGGTCAGGATCATTCAGACTCTCATAATATCTTCTCATCTCAAAGAGATCATGGAGGTAAGTTGATTATATCTTGCCATGTATAGACATTCTTAACACCTTGATCTCTGATCACATGCCATCTGTCTTGATTAGTAGTGAAGGTCCAGGATAAGATGGGTGTCTCAGCTGCAAGTGGAGCCACTTGATTTGGAGTTGATTGGGTTGCCTCTTCATGCACTTCCTCAGTTTGATTTGACTCAGCCTAAGGTGTATAGATGGATGATTCAGGCTTCTTCTTCTTAGACTATGGTTTAGAAGCCATCCTCTTCTTCCTCTTAGAAGACTTTAACTGAGAAGACTGGTCTGCAGCACCTTGTTGATCATCCTTGTCTTTCTCAGTTGGGTATTCCTCCCTCACAGGTTCAGAAGGAGAGGTAGTTTGACCCTATTGTGGATCAGAAGATGAAGCTTGTTGAGGCTCAACAGGAGGTCCAGGTTGTGTTGTCTCAGGTTGTTCAACCTTAACCTCCACTTCAGGTGGGATTTGACTTGGAGGAGAGTATAAGTCAATCAGCTCTCCACTCTTGATCTTCTGCTTGATTACCCTAATATGCTCATCCATTGTGGATAGATACATAGGGCCATGTCTCCTTTCGGAGAATCCATACAACTTCAAGAAACTCATCATCCTTTGTCTATCAGCAGATTTTTCATACTCTTTTGGATGATAGCTCTTGACTTTGCAGCATCTTCCCTCATTTTCTCTTTGTTGCCTTTTGTTCTTTGAGCACTTGAAGTTCAAGCTGTTTGAGATACTCAAAGTCAATGTACTCAAAGGACAAGGGAAGAAGTGCAGATGCTTGGTAGAGACCTGTGGCACTCAGGTAGTTGATCATGTTTTACCTATCTGTTTCCTTGTCTACCTGAGGTTCTTGTGTAGCAGCCATATCCTCTTGCACAGGACTTTCCTGAACTGGGGAGAGAGTTGGAGCATGCTTGTATAATCTTTTCTGCCCCTTCTCTTCTTTGAATGGAGAAGAAGTAATCTTGCATCGTCTTTTCCTTCATCTCTCTTGACACTTCCATGTCAGCCAGTTTATTTAATTGCTCTAAGGGGAGAGATATAATCTCATCTATGTCATAGTTCCTGGTCTGCAAGTAAGTAATCCTTACTGCCCAAACTCATCTTCTTGAGTGTTTGGTCTAGGGGCATCTCTTATTGCAGCTTGTATAAATCCTGAAGACCCAGAGGAACTTTCTCCCCTTAGCTTCCTCTTCCTCTCTCTCTCTCCTCCTCCTCAATTTCCTCAGTAGTTAAGATCCTTTTCCCTTGTCACCCACAGACCTTTGTGACTCAGGGTGGATAGAGGTTTGGTCTTCATTGCTTGGTGTAGCATCCAAGCTCTGGCCAGAGAGAGGTTGTGAGACACCTTCACCAGCAAGTATTTCACTGAGGGAATGAATTTCTGAAGCAGTTGTTGGTGTGACAGGGCTCTCAGGCTCTATCACTAGGCCTTCAGCCAAGGTTTTCCCTTTGAAACTAATCTCAGGGTCTGCCTCAGCATCCATTTGACCAATGACATTACCTGATTGCCTTTGTCTCCTTCTACGGCCAAACTCTTTAGTAATTCTGTCTTGAATCCTGAGTGCTAACCTGTCAGCTTGTCTTCATTTACTTGGGTTGACAAGTGGCATGTTGATCAGGTCAAGACCTTCATAGTAGTCCAAAGCCTGAAAATTGAACACTTCTTGCTGCCCTTGAACTCTGTGAAGAATTAGGGCTCTTATATCAGCATCATACCTCCACCCAATAATGTAGTTTGAAGTTCCTTGAGGTGGAGATGACACAGCCCTTGGAATGCCTTCCTCAAAGAGACTCCTAATGACAGAGTCAATTATGTCCACATTAATGTGAACTTGAGGAAGTTGCTGAGTATGCACAGTTCTAGGTGAGGATGGTGAATCCTCAATGTCCATACTCCCTGAAGAACTCCCAGGTTCTATGACTGTAATGACTTTCTCCCTTTTTGGTAGCATCACCCTCTTGCATAGGTGAGCTAGAGGTTAGGTCAACCACATTCACAGGTTCTTGTGTTCCTAGTTGAGCTCTTCTTAAAGGTCTCCCAGCTAGTTTTCCCTGAGAAAAGATACCTCAAGTTGCTGATCATTAACCTATTATGCAAGGTAGTCACCTGAGATTCGAGGTGACTAACCTTAGAGACTAAATAGGAGCATGTTTTTGACAGTTTTTGCACCTTTAGTCTCAGATTCCCTCTTCTTTATTAGAAGAATCATTGGGGGATGAGATGATTGGACCAAAGTCCTCTCTCTCACCACTAGCCTCAAGTTCTTAGCTGCTGGATTTCCTCTGCACATTGACATTCTCAGTTGAGGTGTTAATGGGCTGAGTTGCCATGGTTGAGGTCTTAATGATGTAATCACTTGCAGAAGTGAGAGCCTCTTCCATATGGATACCCTAAACAGGTTCAGAAGTATCCATCTCAGTTATAGGTGACTGTTGTGGGCTAGACAAAAGAGACTCGGTAGTACTCATCTCTCTTTGAGTAGGAGAGGAGTAGAGAGACTCATGGTACCCATTGAAACCTAAGCCTTTATCAGTATAGAATGAGAGGTTGGGAATGGGTTGATTTAAGTCTAATGGCTGAGGATGGTAACTGTCCCCTGAAGGTTGTTCACTTGAACGTTGAGACTCAGAGTGAAGGCTTAAGGCAGTTGGGCTTGTGAGCTCATCAGGGCGAGCATGAGGAACCTCAGCCCTGATTGTTGAAGAGATGGAGTGGTTTACTCCTTAGGGGAAGTGGGAGCTCTAGTGTCCACTTCCTCCAGTATGGCTGGGTATATGGGGCCTTCACAGACTCAATAGCTTGAGCAGGGGTTCGTTTGGATTTTCTTTGGTAGGTGAGGGTGACTTGGGGCCTTTTGGGGGTTGAGAGGTAGAAGGTGTGGGTTCAACACTAGCTTGTGTTGCTAGGTTATCACCTTGAGCAATGAGCTCTAACATTTTTGGGATAAGGGTTGTTTCTACCCCTGAGAAGCCTACAGTTGGCCTCTTCATGATTTTAAAGATGTCGGGCTTCATCTGTCCCAATTTAAGAATATTATCTGTTTCCCTCAATTGTGAGCCCAATTCACAGTTGAGAATGTGTTGAACATATCTAGGAAACATATAATACTCTAAGGAGTCCAAGTTTGCAAGCAAATTTGTATATACAAACTGAGAGTACCTGAACTTGACCCCTTGAACCATTCCATGCACTATGAAGGAGAGATCCTCAGGAATCTGGTCCCACCCTCCATGCTTGTTTGACAAGCTGTGGATAACCACATGAAGCAGGTATTTCCACTAGGATGAGACCTTCCCTTTCCTGAAGGTCTTTACAGAGAAATCTCCCTTATAGCCCATCTGCTCAAAGGAATGATTTACAGCTTCCTTTGGGAAGGACAACTCACTTTCTTCATCATCCAGTTGCAAATGAGTGTTATGATGGCCGGAGTGATGAAGATTGCCCTCCTTTGCACTGTGGCAGATAGTGCCTTCTCCCCATCCATAATGACCTCTTGGCAGGTCTTGCAAAATTCAAGCAGATGATCCTCATAGAGAGTAGGATCAATGGTTAGGGATGTAGAGTAATTTGATAGGGCTAAGAAACGGCAAATCTCGGAGAAACTTTCATCTTTCTCAGAGCTTAATAGAGCAACTTGGTTATGTTGTCTGTGAAGTTGCATGGAGAAATCTGGGTTGTTACTGATGTTTAGGTTGGCCATTTTAGAAGCTTAAGGATGAAGAAAGATGAAGAAAAAAGGCGGTTTGGGAGAATTTAGGTTTAAGGAAAAGTGTAATTGAGGAAGATAGGAAAGAGGGGAAACGTTGGGCATTTATGTGAAAAGGATTTGAGACAAAGTTAATGAAAGAGGATAAACTTTGAAATCCAGATGTCGGTCCCACCTCTGAAAAGTAGTTTACTTTTGCTCAAAAATTAGTTTTCTGGAAGTCGAGACATCTTCCGAAGGTTATTTGCGTCGGAAGTTTTGTAGAAAAAGCTTCCAAAGGAAACTTGGCTTCGGAAGAGTTTTCAAAGGTGTTTTGAAAATTTTGCTTTGGAAGAGAGCTTTATACTCAGAGATTTTCTTTTATTCTAAGAAGAATAAATACTTCCGAAGCTAAATGCATTCCGAAGAAACTTGGTCTTTGAATACATACAAAGTACTTAAGGTGATTTTAAAAGCTTCGAGAGATTCATAAAATTCTTCCGAAGGTTTCAAAATTACTGAGCAATTTTTTGTTACTAAGACATACGCTCTTCATGAAGGTATTTTAAGTCTCGAAGAGATCAAGATTTTCAAAAATCTAGAGAAGAAAAGTCTTTTGAAAAGATTTTTCTTCCAAAGAAAACAAAGGGCTTATGAAAGTGATATAATAGACAACTTAGGACACATAGGTTTTAGAAATAAATATGATTAAGTTTTAAGAAAATCTATTCAAAGTTAATCATCCCAATAGCTGATACAAGATATTTAAATCTCTTTCATCAAAAGCTTTGGTGAACAGATCAGCATATTGTTCATTTGTGTAACTTTGACTAGTTTGATTAATCCCTTTTCAAAGTTATCTCTAATCAAATGATACCTGATATTGATATGCTTTGTCCTTGAGTGCTGCACAGGATTCTCTATGATGGAGATAGCACTATTGTTGTCTATGTGGATGGGAGTCTCTTTAAAGTTAAATCCATAGTCCAACATCTGATTTTGAATCCAAAGCACTTGAGCATAACAACTTGCAGCAGCAATGTATTCGGCCTCAGCAGTTGATGCAGACACACAGGATTGTTTCTTGCATTGCCATGAGACAACCCTTCCACCAAGGATTTGATATCCCCCAGATGTAGACTTTGCAGTCATGTTGCAACCACCATAATCACTATCTGTATAAGCATACAGATTGAAGTCAGGATTCTTTGGATACCATAAACCAAGTGTTGAAGCACCTTTGAGGTATCTTAGAATCCTCTTGACAGTGATGAGGTGAGACATCTTAGGGTTGGCTTAATATCTTGCACAAACACATGTAGCAAACATGATATCAGGCCTGCTAGCAGTAAGATACATAAGAGACCCAATCATAGCCCTATATAAGTGTTCATCTACACACTCCCGCTCAAGATCAGGTCCAAGGGAGTGGTTTTCTGGCTATGGGTGTCTTAGCAATCTTACAATTAGTCATGTTGAACCTCTTGAGTATGTCCTGAACATACTTTGACTGACTTATGAAGATACCATCTTCAACTTGCTTCACTTGAATTCCCAGAAAGAAATTGAGTTCTCCCATTGCACTCATTTCAAATCTGTCTTTCATCAGCTTCTCAAAGTCTTTGCAGAGCTTTGGATTAGTTGAAGCAAAGATGATGTCATCCACATACACTTGAACTAGAAATATGTCATTTCCCTGTCCTTTGATGAAGAGAGTTCCATCTATAGAAGCTCTCCTCTATCCATGTTTGCAAAGATACTCAGACAATGTCTCATACACACTTCCTGGTGCCTGATGCAGCCCATAAAGAGCTTTGACAAGCTTGCAGACATAATCAAGATGATCAGGGTCTACAAAACCGGTGGCTGTTTGACATACACCTCTTCATCAATCACTCCATACAGAATAGCACACTTCACATCAAGCTAAAGACCTTGAAGTTCTCGGATGCAGCAAATGCCAGGAATATCCTAACAACTTCTAGTCTTGCTACTGGAGCAAAGACATCAGTGTAGTCAATCCCTTCTTCTTGTGTGTATCCTTGAAAAACTAGTCTAGCCTTGTTCTTGATGATAATGCCTCTATCATCCTTCTTATTTCTAAACACCCATTGGTTCCAATGGTAGTCTTCCTATGAGGAAGAGGACAAAGGTTCCAAATTTTGGCCTTTTGAATTAAGCAACTCCTGTTGCATAGCTTCAACCCAACTTCCATCCTTTTGAGCCTCATCAACTTTCTTTGGCTCTATCTGGGATAAGAAACAAGAGTGAAGACAAACATTTGCTTCATGGGTTTGTCCTCTTGTTCTTACCCTTGTGACAACATCTCCAATGATGTTTGTGGTGGGGTGAGACTTGTGGATCCTAAGCTGAGGGATCAGAGCAATTGCTAAGAAAGATCTAAATTAGAGAAATTTAGATCTGGCATAGATGTTTCTCCCACCACATCATCACACTTATCAAGAGAAACTTGATCCAAGCAGTGTGTGACATTATTTATGTTATCATCAATGGTGTGGTTATTAACATCAAGAAATTCTTGATCACCGTCACCACCACCATTGTTGTCTTCCATAATTGAGGTATCCTTATCTGGTTGTGGAGCCTCTGAGCTGGAATTTGAAGGCACCCCAGATGTATCAGCTGAGTTTGTCATTGTAGTACTGATAGAAACCTCATTTGCAGAAGTAGTTCCAACTGAAGCTGAAGATGTATGAGTTGAAGGTTTCTTATCTCAAATCTTGTATTAGGATCACCTGTATTTAAATTTTCAGTAGATCCTGAAACATTCTCACAAGATTTGTTAAAACAGTTGGTAACTAAATCAAGATCAAATAGCCAATCAGGACTAGAAACCCCACACGGGGTGTGTGTTCATTGAAAGTCACATTGGTTGACTCCTCAACAATTCTAGTTCTGATATTGTATACTCTATAAGCCTTAGCCTAGGAAGAGTATCCAATGAAATGTCCATCATCTGATTTCTTAGCAAATTTGGAATTTGATCTTTGGTATTCAAGATGGTGCAAAGACATCCAAACGACCTGAGAAAGCCAATGAAAGGTTTTCTCTTTGTGCCAAAGTTCATAAGGAGTCTTACCATGTGTCTTAACCACTAAAACTCTATTTTGCACATAGCAACCAGTGTTTACTACCTCTGCCCAGAAGGTGATGGGCAGTTTAGAGTAAGACAACATAGTTCTTGCAGCTTCAACTAGTGTCATGTTTATCCTCTCTCAGCAACACCATTTTGCTGAGGAGTCCTGGGAGCACTATATTGTCTTGTAATACCTTTTTAATCACAAAATGTATCAATGGTTTGATTCTTGAATTCAGTCCCTTGATCACATCTTATGGTTTTGACCTTGTGATCATATTGATTCTCAATCTTTAAGATGAAATTCTTCAGAATCTCAGGGGTCTCATCCTTAGTTCTAAGAAAGAAAACCCAAGTGAATCTTGTAAAATCATTGTGATCACCAAACAGTAAGAGGTCCTTCCTAGACTCATTACACTGGTGGGGCCAAAGAGATCCATATGTAATAAGTGTAGGCGAGTAGTTATAGAGTTCCTTTCCTTAGGCTTGTGAGATACCTTATGTTGCTTCCCTTTCAGGCATGCAACACAATGATCATCATTTGTAAACTCTTTCTTTGGCATTCCAGTTACCAAATCATATTTATTAGTTTATTTATTCATGTTCTTAAAGTTTACATGGCATACTCTTTTATGCCATAGGAAAGACTCATCACTATTGGCTTTAGACAGAAAGCATGAAACTTCTCCAGTGGGAGATGTTTCTTGCAAGTCCATCTTGTACATGTTCCCATTTCTGGGGGCTCTAAGCAAGATGTGCTCATGAGGAATGACCACTCCAGGCTTGAGAACAATGCACTCATGCTCAGTAAAGAGCATGTTATGACTCTGATCACAAAATTGGGATACACTCAGAAGATTGTACCCAAGCTCCTTGACAAAGTTTACCTTTTCAATGCTGAGCATACCATTTGTGACCTTGCCCCTTCCAAAAATGTAACCACCTTCATCTCCTTCCAAAGCAACTGGTCCTCCATCAATCCTTTCAAAGTTCTGGAGTAGTGACCTATTGCCTGTCATGTGCCTGGAACAGCCACTATCAATAATCTAGACATTCTTGTTTGTCTTGAGTTGTTCCTGCACAAAGAAAATGATTAGTTACATTTGGAAACCCAAGCCTTATTCATCTTGGGATCACTAAGTATAACAGAAGGTAATGCAATAGTAATAGATCCTATCATTGTGCTAGGAGGATCTTGAGCTGTTGTTGATGGAGAATTTTCAGTCACTTGGTCTTTCTTCGACTTCCATACCACCTTTGGAGTCTTGGACTTGACCTTCAAAACTTTGGAAGCTTTTGGAACTTCGGAAGTTTTGATGACTTAACCTTCGGAAGATTCTGCAGTCACAGCAGCAGACTTCAGTGCTTCGGAAGAATTCCTTTCTCCCGAGACCAACTTCTCTTCCGAAGGTAATTTTCCATTTGCCTTCTTCTTAGATTTGGAGCTTCCGAAGGAAACAGATTTTCCTTCTGAAGCTTGAATCTTCTTGGAACTCTTTGAAGTCTTTGTCTTGGTCATATGGACAGTTTTTTAGGATTGTATGGACAATCCTTAGTAATGTGAGAGGTACTTTCACACATGACACACACCGTTTTTCTTCTTCACAAGAGTCTTCATCTGAGAACAAGACTGTCTTTGGTCACATCCCTTCTCTACCTTCATCTTTGCAGATGCTGAGACAGTCCTTTTGGGCTGGGAATTGTTCTTGGAGTTTGATGGTCTAGGCTGTGCAGCAGTGGTACACAGCAGATCAGTCTTCTTCTTGGTACAGAGATGATTTGAACAAGAACCAGAACTCTTAGCTGAAGTTTTGGTTGATGTCTTCAGTCTTTACTACTTCAAACCCTGCAGAGATAAAAACTTGTTTCTTCTTAGAGTCAAAAGTAGCCTTGATCTCTTGAGCCTTCCTTGCTTTTCTTTTGCTCTTCCTGATCAAGTTCTTTCTCATTGACTTGGTCATCACAGTAATCTTCTTCTCCTCAATAGGATAGTGGCCCTTCTTAAAATCCTCCTCTTCACTCTTCTCAGAGGAATTCTTCACTATCTCTTCTTCATCCTCTTCACTCATAGGATCTATGAGAGGAAGCTCATCTTCACAAGTTTCACATCTAGAAAATCTTACAGACAAGATTATGTGTGGAGGAGCTATCTCATTAGATCCTACTCCCTGCCTATTTTGATAACAAACCTTGTTGTGCAGGGATGAGGATATCATGTTCTTGAAGGTCTCTTCTTCAAGAACACTCTTTTCTGCCCTGGCTTTGCTGATCACAAGCTCAGCCTGTCACTCAGTAAGCTTGGTTATGAGATCTTTGATTTGAGTCCTAAAATTATATGCTCATGTTTTAGAACTGAAATGTTTTTCTCTAAGTCCTCTATCTTCAGTTTATAATCATTTTCAGACTTTCTAAAATCAGATTTTAAAATGTTTAAGGACTCAAGATCAGATCTCATCTCCAAGTTATAGGACCTGTATCTATTAACTTTAGCAATGCATTCAGGAGTACAAAGATGTTCCAATACCTTGGCTTCATCATGATATGCCATTAGTGCTTGGTTTGGAGAAGCGTCTTCCACCTGAAAGCTCCAGTCAAAGCCTCCTTCTTCAACAGCAACAGCAGCCTGCTGCTTTGGCTTCTCATTCTGGGAAGCTTTGTCAGTGTAGTTGGGTCTGGACTGTGTTTGGCTACCATTTGTTCTAGGTGCCTTACACTCTCTGGCAAAGTGGCCCATCAAGTTACAGTTGTAACACTTGACTTTGCCTTTGTCTAGGCCAAACTTTCCACTGGTTGCATTGCTTGGAAACTTCCTTCCAGTTCTCTTGTAGAACTTCTTGGCTCTATGAGTGAGAAGAGCCATATGCTTGACTATTTCCGTGTACTCCAGATCATCTGGATGGATACAGTCCAGGTCTTCAAGAGTGAAAAGAGAGTTGCCACAGCTTTCATCAGAAGACACAAAAGCTTGAGAAGAGCTTGTCTCTTGGAATGGGCTTCCTTGAGTGTAGTTCTCCCTGGGTGTCTCTGGGAAGGTGATGAAAGGACCCTTTGGTGAGTTGTCAGGGTAGCATATGAGATGATGTTGAGGTTCTATGCTATCCCTTTCAACCACGTGCAGGGCTGAACCTAAGTGATTGTTGGAGTTGCTAGATGAACCTTGCATGTTCATCTTCATCTGGTAGCCACTGAGAATCCCATATAACTCTGTCAGAGTAAGAGTTTTGAGATTTTCAGTCCTCTTGATCACCACAAAGTAGTGTGTCCACTTCCTAGGAAGTGAGGACATGAACTTCCTTACAATATCCCTGTTCTCAAGTGGAACTCCTCCATCCACAAGGGTATCCACTATCTCAACATACTTGAAGTATTTCTGAGTCATGGTTTCACCTGTTCTGAAGGTGAAGTTTTCAAACTGCTGCTTCGGAGATCCTTCTGTTCTCCTTGGCTTCAGAAGAACCTTCATACATCAGTTTCAGTGCATCCCACAACTGTTTAGCCATTTTGCACTTCTTGAAATCTCTGTACACAGAGTTTGGAAGGGCAGTTTGAAGGGCTGTCATGGCTTTTCTATATCGATCTGTACTCTCTTCCTATCTTTATCAGAGTAGTTAGCCACATCTTTGGGGATCATACCAGCACCAGTAGTAGAAGGAGTGCTAGGTATGAAAGGCCCATTCTCAACAGACTCCCACATTCTTGAGTCTAGAGACCTGATGAAACCTTCCATTCTCAGGCACCAGGTATCAAAGTCATCAAGAGTGATCAGTGGGGACTTGTTCACGGTTCCAGTTTCCATATCAGTCTTAGAAATGGCTACCATTTGAAAAGTTTAGTATTTGTGTGTGTGAGGGATCTTAAGATGGTGAGATCTTATATCAAAAGCCTGAAATGCTCTGATACCAAATGCAGGACCGGTGAAGGGTATGCACTTACAACACAAAACACAATGAGGAGAGTTGCTTAGAACACTTAACAGATCAAATAGGGAACTGGTTTTGTTTTAATGAAAGATGCTAAGAACACAAGTAAGAGTGAGACAGAACAAGATTGCAATCAACACAAGTATTTGGTTTTCAAGAATGATGTATATTGCTTCTCAAGTTCTATTACAAGTTACAAAGCATCGATAGAAAGTTACAAGTACTTAAAATACTTTATACTACATCCTACAGCCAGCCATACTTTGAAGGCCTGTTGGATACAATTGACTAGACAACTACAAAATCCAATGTAGAGTCAAAAGCATATCTGCCTTTTGACTTGTGACTATGACATGCCATAGCTCACATCCTAATATATTACAAAAAGGATAAAAGTACATAAAGTAGAAAGCATGGACTCAAGACCTCAATGTACAGTTACCAAAAGCATGGACCTTTCACCAATCATGTAAGTTGGTGACTTTACAGAGTTGCAGCGGAAAGGTGGTCCAGCTTTATGGTAAAGTACATCAGAAAAAGGCATATCTCTAAAAGTCTTCGGAAAAAATCTGTCTTCACTCTTTGGCTTTGGAAGACTTTGTCTTTGAAGCTTCGGAAGACTTCACTTTTGGCTTCGGAAGATATTGGTCTTGGCTTCGGAAGATTTTACACTTAGAATATTTCTAGTGCATGGTGTAAAACTTCCGAAGCATTTCTACTTCAGTTCTTTAGTGCATGCTTGCAGAGAGACTTTGGATGTTTTGGCTGCATCAGACTTATAGGAATCCTTACAATTAGGTTTTCAACCAAAGTCCGACGTAATACCTCCAGTTAGTGTTTCACTGACTGTTGGTGCTGTCATAAAAACTAAAATTAAAATTAATCATGGCAATTCTTTTGTAGAAAGTATGAAGATGGATGGGTTGGTTGAAGAATGAGAAAGTGATGATGAAATAGATTTTAGGAAAAAATAAAAATTGTAATGAAAAATCTCCATGTAATTTATCATCATTGATTAATGAAAAGTTAGATATTTGAGTGTTTCAAATGATTCTTCAAAGATATCAAATAAAGAGAAGAAATTGAAATCCAAAATAGATTTCAAGACAAATGAAAAGAAAGAAATTCTCTATATTTATTTGACTTGAAAATTGATTTCAAGAACAGATTTGTTTCAAAAGGTAACATTGATAAAGAAGAGTATATTTTTAAAGAAACAAATGCAATTTTCTTTAAAAATATGTCTTCTATTATTGCTAATCATGTGAAACAAGATGTGTGTCGATCAGGTACAAAAGAAACTATGAAAAAGGAAAACGAGAAACTATTAAAGAATCTACAGGCCAAAGAAATACTAAAGCCAGATTCTATGATAACAATGGATGTTATCATCAACAGTTTGAGAAACCGACTCGAGCATAAAATATGTATCATAAATGTTGTTATGTGTGTGGAAAGCCAAATCACATGGCTTGAAATTGTTATCATCAACGTTCATTGACAAGTAAACAAAGTTTTCACAACTCTATTGCAAATAATAGAAAACAATTTTTTGTAAATGCTAAATTTAAAAGAAATTTAAGTAAATCAAACTCATTTACTGATAATAGAAACGTTCCAAAGAACACAAATTTGCAAAAAAGATAATATGATCAAGAAATCTTTACATGTCAATGATGACAATTCATCTTGCACACAAAATACATTCAAAAAACTTATTAAACCAATTCAAGAATGGAAGGTGAAAAAAATTCCATCAGAACCTGAAATTGTTGAGATTATATCTCCAATGACAAAAGATATATGATATTGAAATCAATATCCTATTTGGATGAAAATGGTGTACTCAAATCTATCATGGCTTGGGTTCCTAAAACTGAATAAATCTATTATTCATGCAGGAACATCCTAGACCCACCATCAACAGTGTTTGGCACGTTGACAGTGGATGTTCAAGGCATATGACTGGTAATATATCCCTGTTACATAACATCAAACCGTACAATGGAGGATATATTATATTAGCTGGGGACAAATGTGGTAAGACCACAATGAAATGTATAGTGTGAAAGGGTGTGTTAAGCTTTGAGGAAGTCAAATTTGTTGAGGAACTCAAACATAGTTTGTTAGGTGTCTCACAAATTTGCGACAAACAATATTCAACACACTTCACTGATAAAGAATGCTTAATTTTAAAACCTGGATTTGTAATTCCTTGATAATGGGTTTTATTAATAACACCGAGAGATAAAGATATGTGTAAGGCTTATTGAAAGGCTGATGCACCCAAATACAAACGAAGTCTCCTGCATACAGGCACTTAGTGCAAAGTAGAAGTTACTTTGGAAGTTTTACACCCTGCATTAGAAATATATCTTCTGAGGCTTCAAAGACAACTTCTTCCGAAGCCAAAGAAGTGAAGACATATTTCTTCCGAACACTTTGAAGAACATGCTTTCTGTGATGTACTTTTCATAAAGCTGACTAACTTTCCGCTGCAACTATGAAGATTCACCAACTTATACAAGTTGGTGAATGGTCCATGCTTTTGTAACTGTACATTGAGGTCTTGAGTCTGTGACAGGATCAGCGATCACAAGTTTGAGGTATAATAGTGTAATGCAGCGGAATGAAGAGATGAATTAGTCAAGTTATAGCAAGAAAGTGTTATTTGTAACAAATGCGAGAGAATATTTTCTGTGATTTGGAATGTTTCAATAATGCTCAATATTATTGCTCAATCATTCATCGTTACAATAAGGTTGGCACTCCTTATATAGAGTGCAATCACTGCTGTAATCACGGGGTGGTGATTACTAGCAGATCTAGTACGAAAATAACTACTTCTTAACAAACTACTGAAATGTTCACAACTACTGAGAACATGTCAGAGTGTTAAGTATAAAACATGAAACTACTGAAAAAGAAAACTACTGATGCTACAACGACTGAAGAACAAACTCTTCAGTCGTTTTACAAAACTACTGAAAATAGAAAATAAAAACTACTGAAAGCAAACCGTCACAACTACTGAAGAAGTCCTCTTCAGCTGTTGTGACAACATCTTCAGATTTTGTCTTCAGCACTTGTGTCTTCAGACTTTGTCTTCAGCACTTGTGTCTTCAGACTTTGTCTTCAGTATTTGTGTCTTCAGACTTTGTCTTCAGATGTTGTCTTCAGCTGATGTGGACTTCAGTAGTTGTTGTGACGTCTGTGGGACTTAAAGGTTTTCTGATCCAGCTCATTGGTTCTTTTGGTCCAACAAACTCCCCCTGAACCAATGCAGCCAAAACCTTTAACTTTATTGAGGTCCCACTTATTGTTGGCAAAATGGATGGTCTTTTTCCTTCTTGATCAGTTGAGAAGATGACCCATATAAGCACCGGCCTGGAAGTAAGTCCCTGATAATTTGGTTGGCAAAGTGTGGATGGGAGCTCTGTATTGGGGAATTGGACACTGAGCTGTTTCCCCATCCATGAAACTTACTTCCCATGTATGAGCCTGTAGGATTCTCTGGTGTATGCTCTGAGAAACATGATTTGTTCTTCCATAGTGAGATTCTCTGGTTCACCATCGAATAATCCTTCACGTCCATACAGCTCTGAGATGTATTTGGCCTGTTTGCCATTTTTGAGCTCAACCGTTGTGATTTGTCTGTAGGCAAACTCATCAGGATGATTACCTTCGAGTAACAGACTGAGCTCATTCTGTTTGAAGTTCTCAAGCTTCTTGTAGACTAACCCCTTCTTGATCACTCTGTTCTTAACATCTTTTGGGGAGGCTGTTTAGTCTCATAAGCTTTCTTGAAGTCTTCTACAATCTCCCAGGGTGATACTACAAGGACCACTGTGATCTCTTCATCTACGATCCTCTTTATCTGGCCCTTGTAGCGTGCAGGAATATCCTTCTTCACAATTCTGTGAGCCACCCTAGGATCAGGCCACATCCTCACCTTTTCTTTCTGATATTGAAATGTGTTGGCGAGGGTGTACAGTCTCAGAGCTTCTTTCTTCATACTTATTATTGATGAGGAGGCTGCATAAGTTTTATCTATACTTTTTAGCATCTCCTCATCATGAAGCCTTTGCATTTGCTCTTCTTCAATCTTTACCCTCACAGTTTCCATCTGTGAGGTGGGAGTGATGGGCATAGGTTTGGCTTTGGGTAAAGTTAGGACTGCAGAAAGAGGCAGCCTATCTTCCTCCTCATCATCTCCTTTCTTCTTCTTCTTCTAGCCTCAACATCCTTCTCTTCTTTCTTCTTGGATGCATCATCGGCTGTTGGTTTTGAGGGTAAAGGAGTTGGTTTAATAGGTTGTGGTAGTGGTGATTTTGAAGTTGTGGGTTTTGCAGGTTGTTCTAGCATTTTTGTAATGAGTGAGGCTTTGGAGTATTTTGCTAGTTCATTTCTTTTTCCAGCCCCTGCTTCATTTAAGGCTTCAATCACTAATCCCTTTGTATATGCTTCAGACGTACAGATCTTGTGGTTTATAGCCAAGATACTGTCCCTGGTCCATGACTTAATATCTATCAATGATCTTCCAAGATACTTAGCAATAAATCTGATCATGATCTCCAGTCTTTCTCTCTCTAGCACATCATAGCTTGCCCATCTTGAGTTAATTTCTTCAACTTCAAGTCTTCTAATCTCTGAGTCAAGCTGTGCAGTGTCAAACCCTTGTCTGTATAGTTGGTCAATAATGGAGTCCATAGATTTGCTATGTGTAGCATCCGCCATTTTGACCATCTCATCAAGCTGGAGTTCTTTTTCTTTCCTCTCTCTATCTTCCTCTTCTTGTATGTGATGTGAAAGTCTTTGTGACTTTCACTCACTTGATCAGTGTCAGCTCCCTTCACATACTCTTTCTCCTTCTCAGTCTCTTTCTCAACAACCTCTTCTTCCTCCTGGTCTCTCTCTATCAGTATGCTCTTCCCTTTGTCTTTTACTGACTGACTCTCCCCCTTTTTGGTTGCAAGGGTTTGAGTAGTAGAAAGGCTTGTGCTCATAATCTCCTCCACTAGTGGCTGTAGAATTGAGGGAAGTTTGTCATCCAAGGTTTTGATCACAATGTCAGTGATCATTGGGGTGATGAGAGGTAGGGATTTTTGGAATATAGCAGCTGTTTGCTCAGAGGGGTTCTGTCCCTGAGAAACAGTGCCAGAAGGAGAGGCTGGTGGATTGAATGTTTGTAGTGGCTGAGTGTTTAGGAGACCTTCAGGTGAAGGTGCCATCTGTGGGTGTATGGTGGTATCAGATGGACTTGCTTCTTGAGAGAATTGGTCAAGTAGTCTTTGTAGTCTACTGACTTCTTCCTCAAGAATTGTGTTCTGGGCGAGAACATCATAAAAGAAGCCCAGGTCATCATCAGCAGATGCTGAATCACCTGACCTCTTGCTAGGAGCAAGATGTACATGCTCTGGGTGTAGACCAGATGTAGCATGTGCCCCTTTTTCTTGGAACTGGGGACTTCCAGCCTCAGGACGATGTCCTTCATCAGCTGTTGCCTCTAATGAGGTCTTAGCCATGTTACCAGCCTCAGTCTGATCATGTGCTGATGCAGAAGAGGTGGCAGCCTCATTAGATATTCTTGTCTCCGTATCTACACTAGGAGACTGAACATTTAAACCCCTGTGCTGTGGGTTGTCAGAAGCATGTTGATCCTCTTCCTCCATATCTGTGGTTTTCCCTTTAAGTGATTGTCTGGGAGGAGGAGAGGCATGCAGCTGAGTCAGCACATTTGCAATTATAAGTGTTGGACTTTGGGGGGCATTTTCATTGGGAGATGGGGTATTATGCACCTGGGGAGAATGGTGAGTTTCAATGGCAATCTCCTCAAATGAGGAAGATTCCAGATTTGTGGGTACCCCTTTATTGGTTGCTTCAGGTTCCTTTTGAGAGGAATCCTGAGCGGCTGTGGCTGGGTGAGTCTTTGATACTACTGGGGGGTTAACACCAGTGAGTATATCCTGTCTTTGTGGTACAGGAGCATCTTCAGGTGACTCATCTTCCTGAATAGCTGTTTTGGTTCGTTTTGTTTTTGGTTTGGTGGGGACTTTGGATTTTGTGGTGATGACTGTGGGTTCCAGCTGCGTGGGTTTGCGCAGCTTGGCAGCCATTTTGAGTGATTGGTCAGAGTTGTGCCGGGAGTATACTTCAGGCAATACAGCCATAGCAGGGACTCCCAGGCCAACAAGTCCCTCAGCTTGAAGCTGGTTTTCAATTATGGCCATTATAAACCGAGGATATAGTATCCAACGGTTAGAAAGTTGTTTTTGGGCCATATCCTTGAGCTCTAAGAATAATATTTCAGAAAATTTAAAGGTTGTTGCTCAAGGATAGAGTACAATACCTGTTGCCACCTTGTGGACATTTGATCCCATGATGAAGTCTTTGGAGCCAAGCAAACATTTACCATATGAAAGATAAGCCGTTCAGCATCCTGGAAATGTTTCTTCAATATGGTAGAGGCACTCAGATTGCCTTCATATCCATGGTGGCAAAGGATAGATCAGTAGTGCCCTTTGGATAACTGGTTGGGAAAGTGGCATCATCCAGGTTGAGGGTTTGGCGAAGAATCTCTGGATTGATAACCACCTTTTGGCTATGGACGAACGAATGAAGTGACTCTGTGTCATTCTCCACAGATACAAGAGTGACGTTCGTCCAGAATTGGCTAAGGGATTCGGCATATATGGTGGGGTTTATGAGGAAGGCTGTTTGGTAAGGTGACTGGACCATTAAATCAATGGCGTTATGAAACTTGGTCCAGAATGGTGATTTAGTAAGGTGAGCGACACAGTTGTGTCGAGGTTTTAGTTGCATGGTCGCCATGGATGAAGAGAGGGTGCAGAGTTTTTGAACGTTAGGTTTGAGAGTGAAGGTAAGAAAAACTCTGGTGAGATAAGGGATTTATAGGGTAGGGTTATGAACCGACTGAAGATTTTTGGTGAGTCATCATTTGCTGAAACTGCTGACGTGGCATTAACTTTTTGAGGTTGAAATGACTGACCGTATTGGTGTGATCATCAGTTGTTATAAAACAACTGAAGACTTGGTTTTAACTGTCAGACATTGAAACAGCTGAAGTCTTTGATTTTGTCTTCAGTAGTTATAAAACTACTGAGGACAGTTTCGACTTCAGGTGGTGAAACAACTGAGGACATGGTGTTTGTCATCAGTAGTTGTGTAACTACTGAAGACAGTGGTTTTGACATCAGTTGATGTAAACAGCTGAAGACGTAGCGGTAGTCTTCAGTAGTTGTAAACTACTGAAGACATAGCTGTGGCTTCAGTTGTTTAGAAACAGCAGTTGTAAAAACAACTGAAGAGGAATTGCTCATCAGCTGTTGTCGTCAATTCTTAGCTTTTCAGCTGTTTCAGTCTGACCTCTACATTAAAATGTTTCATTGGTCATCAGTACTTATCTGCATTTCTGACATCAGCAGTTGTAGTTACATCAGCTGTTGTGATTTCATCAGCTGTTATAACTACATCAGCTGTTTTAAACAAATGAAGTACTTATATATGACATGGTTACCAATGATCATCAGTATTTATTACTGAGATTATCGGTAGTTGTCATTTATTCTAGCTGCAGCATACCAAGCCTTAACACCAGGTTATGGAAGGTTGAACTATCCAAAGGCTTAGTAAAAATGTCTGCAAGCTCATCAGCACTAGGAACAAATTTTGGATCAATCAGACCTTTTTCAAAACAATCTCTAATAAAGTGATGTCTGATTTCAATATGTTTAGTCCTAGAGTGCTGGACAGGATTTTGACAATACAAAGAGCTGAAGAACTGTCCATTAACAATGGAGTCTTAGTCTCAGTTATGCCATAATCCAAAATTGGTTTTGAAGCCATAATACCTGAGATGTACAACTTGCAGCAGCTATGTACTCTCTCGGCTTCAGCAGTTGATGTAGCAACTGAAGTTTGTTTCTTACTCTGCCAAGAAATCAAACAGTTGCCTAGGAATTGGCATCCACCAGAAGTTGATTTCCTGGTCAATTTACACCCTGCATAGTCACTGTCAGAAAAAGCAACTAATTTACCAGAATGTCTAGTAGAATACCATAAACCTAGAGATGGAGTGCCTTGCAAATTCTAAAGATCCTCTTGACTGCAATCAAATGAGACTCCTTAGGTGCAGCCTGAAATCTAGCACAAACACATGTAGCAAACATAATATCTGGTCTAGAAGCTGTGGTACATCAAGACCCAATCATACATCTGTAAAGTGTTTCATCATCAACCACTTTACCTTTCTGATCTGTATCCAGTTGTGTGGTGTTGCACATGGGAGTAGAACAGGGTTTACAATTTGCAAATCAAATTTTTTCCAAAAGATTTTTGTATATTTGGACTGATGAATGAAATTCCATCAGCCTTTTGTTTGATTTGCAAACCCAGAAAAATTTGTAATTCCCCCATTGCACTCATTTCAAACTTTTGTTGCATCAGCTTTGTAAAGTCATCACACAACTGTGGATCAGAGGATGCAAAAAATATCATCTACATAAATTTGAACAAGTAGATTATGCTGCCTGCTTTCTTAATGAATAAAGTTTTATCTATGGTGCCTCTAGTAAAATTATTTTTAAGAAGAAAGTTTGATAATGTCTCATACCAGGCCCCGGAGCTTGTTTCAACCCATAAGAGTGGCCACCCAATTAGGATTTTGTTGTCCTCAAAACCTGGTGGTTGACATACATAAACCTCTTCTTTAATTTTCCCATATAAAAATGCACTTTTGACATCCATTTGAAAAACTTTAAGATTTTGATAAGCAGCATAAGCTAAAAACAATCGAATTGCTTCCAGTCTGGCTACAGGAGCAAAGGTTTCATCATAATCAATACCTTCTTCTTGTGCAAACCCCTGAACCACCAGTCTGGCCTTGTTCTTAACAATAAGCCCATTTTCATCAGTCTTATTCCTAAACACCCATTTAGTGCCTATTGCACACTTACCTGGAGGTAGAGGAACAAGTTCCCACACTTGCTGTTTCTTGAACTGAAGAAGCTCAAGCTGCATGGCATCAACCCATCCATTGTCTTTTAATGCAATGTGATAATTCTTTGGCTCTTGCTGACTAATGAAGAGAGCATAGAAGCAGAAATTTGACAATTGACTTCTTGTTGATACACCAGCAGTGATATCACCAATGATTTGAGACATAGGGTGATTCTTCAGATCTTGATACACAATGAGATCAGTGCAAGTGTTTGTAGCAGGCTCAGCAGCAACAGATGGTGATGGTGAAGAATTTCCTTGAAACCAATCAGTTGATGGTAGTTCAAAGGAAGTTGAAGTTGTAGAAATCTCATCAGCATTTGTTGTGGATTGTGCTGCTGGAGCTACAGGAACATCAGGTCTAGCTGAATCAGGCAGTTGATCAGTAAATCTGAAGAGGTGAGTACTGCTATCATCATCATCAGCACTAGCAGTACCACCAGGTGGAGAACTGTTGACATGAGCAACAGCTGGAGTTTGATGAGGAGCATATTGCAGTATGTCCAAATCAAATATCTCCACAGGATTTTGTGGAATCTTGTCCTTTGGAGATTCATTAAACTTAACATGTAGAGTCTCTTCAACTATCTTTGTTCTACAGTTGAAGACTCTGTATGCTTTGCAAGTTGATGAATAACCAACAAAATATCCTGCATCCACCTTAGAATCAAATTTCTGGAGTTGATCCCTTGTGTTGAGAATGAAACAAGGACATCCAAAAGCTCTAAAGAATGAAATTAGAGGGGCCAAATGATGAAGAACTTCATATGGAGTTTTCATCAACCTCTTATTCACTAGAGCTCTATTTTGGACATAACAAGCGGTATTGATAGCTTCAGCCCAAAAAGTCATTGGCAATCCAGAGTCAGCCAACATGGACCTTGCAGCTTCAATAAGGGTCCTGTTCTTTCTCTCCACTACTCCATTTTGTTCAGGAGTTCTTGGAATGCTAAAATGCCTCTTGATTCCCTTTGAGAGGAAGAACTCATCAAGTGTGTTGTTTCTAAACTCAGTTCCATTATCACTTCTAACACACTTGACTGAGAGGGAATACTGCTTCTCAACATACAACACAAAGTTGATAATCTTCTGAGGTGCTTCATCCTTTGCATGCAAGAAGAAAGTCCATACAAATCTAGAGTAATCATCCACAATTACTAGACAGTATTTCTTCTTAGCCATACTCATCACTCTCACAGGACCAAAGAGATCCATATGAAGAAGTTGTAAGCAGGCTGTGGACTTAGGTTCTTCTATGGAAGGAAATGAAACTTTGTGCTGTTTTCCTTTTAGACAAGCAGTGCAGTCATCTTCACATTTGAACTCCTTCATGGGCAATCCCCTTACTAAACCATGGGTAATCAGCTGATTTATGTTTTGAGATTAACATGACTCAGCCTTCTATGCCATAGTGTAGATTCTTGAGGGGAAGCCTTGGAAAATAGGCAAGGATGGCCTTTGAGATCTATTTTCTTAGAAAGATCTAAGGCATACACTCTACCTGTCCTGTTGGCCTTAAGGAGAGTGTGTTTATCCAACACCTTGTCAATCAAACTCAGAACTTTGGATGACAGAATCCGGCAGTTCTGACTTGTGAAAAGAGCAACATGGCCTTTGTCACACATTTGACTGACACTCAAGAGGTTGTACTTGAGATTTTCCACATGATTAACATCATCAAACTTTATTTCCCCATTGGAAACAAAGCCTTTGCCGATGATGTAACCCT
Organism: Flaveria ramosissima; assembly: GCA_025215565.1. Lineage (NCBI taxonomy): Eukaryota > Viridiplantae > Streptophyta > Magnoliopsida > Asterales > Asteraceae > Flaveria > Flaveria ramosissima. The sequence goes on along the minus strand of CM046033.1, from coordinate 14,364,926 downwards.
TTGCATCATTGCCAAAGGATACAAATCCCTTCTTTCCTTGAGAGTAGTCATTAAGAAGTGATCTGTTTCCTGTCATATGCATGGATCCTCCACTGTCTACATACCAGATGCCTCTGTGGCATGTTGAAGAACCCTGCAGAACAAAGCAAATTAGTTAGATTTTGAGACCCAAACCTTTTTGGTTTTGGGCCTATTCACATCAACAGATGGTGGACTAACAAGTTTGCTAGAAATAACAGCTTGAGAGGAAGAAGATGGTGGAAAAGAGGAATCCTTTGGCTTGGACCTCCTTTTCTGTGGATTCAACATAGGAGCATCTAATTGGTTGACTCTTCCCAATAGATGTTGAACCATCATAACCAGCTGTGTCTGATTTTGTGATAGAGCTTTCAGCTCTTCAGACACATTAGGACTGGAGTTTGATAAGTTCTTATGTTGCACCTTCTTCTTTTGAGCAACCTCAGCTGTTACCTGTTTAACCCCTTCCTTTTTGGATTTCTTTTTGGACTTAGGGATTACAGGATTTGATGTTGCTGGTACAAATGTGGCTTTAAACTCATTTTTCATTTTTACCATTTTCTCTTTAATTTCATCTTTATTTTTGAGTTTGGATCCTCTTTTGTACCAACAATCATCAGTGAGATGATTAAACAAACCACATACTTCACATGGTTTATTTTTCATCTTTTGTTGATCATCAACTAAAGAGGATGAAACTACTGAAGACTTGCTCTTCAGTACTTTGGAAGCACTATTTGCTTTCTTGGCTTCCTCTTTAGTAGTTTTCAAACTCTTTCTACTGACAGTTTTCTTCTTTTCAGTGCTGTCAGTAGTTGGAGCTTGAACTTCAGGAGTTAAATCTTGCTCTCCAGTCCTTTCAGGACTTTCTGACATAACTCCTGAGTTGACCAACTCTTTGATCATGTGAGTGTCAGCAATTGAACTATCAATATTAGCTGATAAGTTCTGAGAGGGCTTATTGCTGACTTCAACTTTTGATGATGCTTTATCAGAAAGTGAATCACATGATGAGGTGGATTGGTTATTGCTTTCTCCATCAGATTTCACCTCTACTCTTGGAGTAAAATCTGTAGGAGGAGCAGTGTGATTATAACCAATGCCAAACTTCACATTGGAAGCTGATTGCTTACTAAGAAGCATCTCAAAACCTTTGCATGACTTCACCCATCGATCACACTCTACTTGGGTGACTGCAAGGGTTTCTTTAAGACTTTTCTGGTCCTCCAGAATAACCTCTAGCTTAGCCTTTTCATCATTTAATTGGCATTTAAGCTTATAAATCTCATCATTTTTATTATTAATCACAGACTCATACTCAGCTTGTCTTTTGGAAATAGTTTTCTCAAACTCAAGTTTTTCATTTATTAATGCTACATTTGCCTCTCTAATAGAGACAAAAGCAGCAATGCAAGATTCAGAACATAACTTGGCTTTGGCTTCGGAAGATACCTGAGTTACCTGTGAAGATGATGCAGTTGAGCAGGAACCCTCAGTTGATTCCAGAGCCATAAGTGCCAGATTTCCAAAAGGACTATCACCACCATGTTGATCAGTACTTGTGAACAATTGTTCATGACCAGACATGTCATCTGGCAAGCTACTCCAATCAACAACTTCTGGGGTGAAAAAGCTGTGTTGTTGAGGCTGAGGGGGTTGATGAGATGGTTGAGGTTCTGGAAGTGCATGAGGTTGTGGTACCATAGGAGCTTGAACTTGACCGGCTTGTGGCATGTAATAACACGGGTAAGGATAAGGCATTTGACCCTGAGGAACAAAATATGCAGGAGATTGTAGTTGAGACTGATGACTAGAATTGACAGGATGTTGCCCTTTGTTTTGTTGACTATTACTAGGAAAAGTCACAAAAGGTGCAGAGGAATTAGATCCAGATGATCTACATTCTCTAGCAAAGTGTCCAAGCCTTTGGCATCTGTGACACCTCAACTTACTCTTGTCAAAACCAACTTTGGTTTTGCCAGAGAGTCCTGGGAACTTTCTTCCAGTTCTTTTATAGAACTTCTGAGATCTGATATTTATCAAGGCCATTTGGCTCAAAATATCCATCTCTTCTAAGTCATCATCAGCAATCCCCTTAAGATCATCCATGATGAAACATAGATTGTCATTATTACACCCAGAAAATTGACTATCAACACTCACAAATGCTGAATCAGAAATATTTGAAGAGAAATCAATATGCTCATCATACTGGCATTCAGATGAAGCATATTCTGACTCATGACTAACCAGAGCAGTATTGCCTGGTACAAAGTCCTCAGCGAGCTTACCAGATGAAGACAGTTTTCTCTTTTGTTCTATCTCTCTCTCAAATGTGAGTAGTTTCCCATGAAGTTGGGTGAGAGATAGTTTGTCCAAATTTGCACTGGAGCGTAGGACAATGGTATATGTGTCCCATCTCTCAGGCAGTGATCTGAGAAATCTGTTATTCATCTGAACATTATTGTACTCATGTTTGACCATTTTCAATTCAGAGATCAAACAAGAGAACCGCTCAAACTGTTGAGTCAGTGTCTCACCCTTCCTATGAGAGAATGTCTCATATTGTTGGGCAAGGATCTCTCTATTATTTGCCAAGACCTCATCTGTTCCTCCAAATTGTTCTTTCAAGGCATTCCAGAGGTCATGGGCAGATTCATAGTGCATTAACCCAGAATAAATTTCATTTGGTAGCGCCATGGCTAGAATTCCATGAGCTTTTGCATCTATCTCAAATAATTTCTTATCTTCATCTGAGTATTGATCCTTCCTCTTCGGAACCATTTGATTGGTTTCCGGGTTATTCACCATAGGCTTATGTGGACCATGTACCACCGATGTCCAACAACCTGAACTGTTAACAGACAGGTGATGGAGCATACGACGTTGCCATATGTTATACTCATTCCTAACCAGCATTGGAGGCTTGGTTGAGGAACCAGTATTGTGAGGATCATTGGAAGGAGTAGTCATTTTGAAACCAAGAACAATTTTATTCAAGCAAAAATTTTGACACACCACAACAAACTCAATGAAAACCGAGAATAAGTCTCAGGATGAATGATTAAAACACAGAAAATTCACTCTCTTTAACAGTTTCTTGCAAAAGGATACTAATTCACTCAAACTTGGATCTTGAAGAGCAGTTTCAATGATCAATTATTAGATCGATCAATGATTAACCTGCTCTGATACCATTTGACAGGATCAGCGATCACAAGTTTGAGGTATAATAGTGTAATGCAGCGGAATGAAGAGATGAATTAGTCAAGTTATAGCAAGAAAGTGTTATTTGTAACAAATGCGAGAGAATATTTTCTGTGATTTGGAATGTTTCAATAATGCTCAATATTATTGCTCAATCATTCATCGTTACAATAAGGTTGGCACTCCTTATATAGAGTGCAATCACTGCTGTAATCACGGGGTGGTGATTACTAGCAGATCTAGTACGAAAATAACTACTTCTTAACAAACTACTGAAATGTTCACAACTACTGAGAACATGTCAGAGTGTTAAGTATAAAACATGAAACTACTGAAAAAGAAAACTACTGATGCTACAACGACTGAAGAACAAACTCTTCAGTCGTTTTACAAAACTACTGAAAATAGAAAATAAAAACTACTGAAAGCAAACCGTCACAACTACTGAAGAAGTCCTCTTCAGCTGTTGTGACAACATCTTCAGATTTTGTCTTCAGCACTTGTGTCTTCAGACTTTGTCTTCAGCACTTGTGTCTTCAGACTTTGTCTTCAGTATTTGTGTCTTCAGACTTTGTCTTCAGATGTTGTCTTCAGCTGATGTGGACTTCAGTAGTTGTTGTGACGTCTGTGGGACTTAAAGGTTTTCTGATCCAGCTCATTGGTTCTTTTGGTCCAACAGTCTGTAACTTTCTACTTTATGTACTTTTATCCTTTTTGTAATATATTAGGATGTGAGTTATGGCATGCCATAGTCACTAGTCAAATGACAGATTTTTCTTTTGACTCTAGATTGATTTTGTTGTCTAGATCAATGTTTCTAGCTGGCCTTCTAAGTATGGCCGGTTGTATGATGTAGTATAAAGTATCTAAGGTCTTTGTATCTTTCTTTATGCTTTGTAACACTTGTAAAAAGAACTTGAATGCTTAATAGTGTCTTGAAGCTAGATAAGGGTTTTGTAGGATTTTTGATTGTAGGATCCATTGAATTCATATAACTTAATCAAATCATGATAAAATCACAACTTATGTGTATAAGTAAACTTGAAGTCTAAGTTTAAAAGGATACAATATATTGACAATCATCATAAACAGTCGTGTGTATAATAATACTGGAAGATGGTCAATGATTGATTTCTAAAGAAATATGATCCTATACTTGAAAATTTATCAAAAACATTTAATTTAAGAGTATAGTACTTGTGTAAGTATAATTTGAGTTTACTTGTTCTTACTTCTGTCTAGTTTAGTTTTTGTTTTTGTTTTGCAAAAATTTTCAAAAGTTTCAAAATTAAGGGTGTTAGAATAGTTGTAAAAACTTAGATAAATAATATGAACATGTCTAGATTAATCATATGAACATGTTCAGAACTCTATTTGTGGATTGTGTAGTTTGTGTTCATACATTTCTAAATATGGAAACTTTATCATGATGATGTTCTAGTTGTGTTTAACTTGCGATGTTCGAGAATTAGATGATTTGTATATGATTTGTGATTCTTGTGATGATATGTTAGATGATTTTAGTGATGAATTACACATGTATAGCGGAAACTATACTTTACAAGAATATAAACTTTTCAAAATAGAAACCAACATGAAACTTAACCTGCAATGTGATTTGAACCGTATGAGCATGATTAAACACAGTTTCACTTATTAGTTACCAACGGGTCGTAAGGTAAACCTAATCAACTTTGGTAAAACTATTCAAACATGCTAAATTTTGTTAGGTAACCTTTAGTGAACCGGTGTCTATATACCCGACTTATACGCTTTCCAAGGTGAGTCTTCACGGCACGCTCTTTAACATACTTTTCTTTTTGTGGGGAAAACATGCAAATCAAAGTTCTTTATTTAATACTATTATTATATCACTTGTTTACTATAGCACAAAAATTATCATAAAAGTTCTTACATATAGAACTGTTAGTAACAAGCTAGTAAGGTAAATTTGAGTAGTAATAATAGGTCTGACAAACCCCACCAATGTTAGTCATGCAAACTCGACTGGAGGTTGAACAGATGTAATCATGACCTATCATATTACCCACTATTTGTCATAAACATGGTAACAATCATCATAGGTTTCAAAATGCTAAGTTATTTGATATGTAGGCTAGCTATCTATTGACATACCTTTCTTTATTTTAGCACGCAAACAATTCAAACTCATTACTTATTTATTGAACTTGTGAACTCATTGTAGGACCATTTAAAAGAGGTTGGTCACTTACAACACAACACACAATGAGGAGAGTTTGTTTAGAACACTTAACAGATCAAATAGGGAACTAGTAACACATAAGAATGATACTTAGAACCCTAGAAAACAATGAGACAGAACTAAGAACAAACACACAAAGTATATGGTTTTCAAGGATGATGTATATTGCTCTCAAGTTCTTTTACAAGTGTACAAGCATAAAGAAAGTTACAAAGACCTGAGATACTTTGACTCTGCTGTGGATCAGAAGATGAAGCTTGCTGAGACTCAGCAGGAGGTCCAGGTTGTGTTGTCTCAAATGGTTCAACCTTAACCTCCACTTCTTGAGGGGCTTGACTTGGTGGGGAGTGTAAGTCAGTGAACTCTCCTCTTTTGATCTTCTGCTTGATCACCCTAATGTGCTCATCCATGGTGGATAGAGACATTGGGCCAAGTCTCCTTCTCGAGAATCCATACAGCTTTAAGAAGCTCATCATCCTCTACCTGTCAGCAAACTTCTTGTGACTTTTCAAGATGATGGCTCTTGACTTGGCTACTTCTTTTCTCATCTTCGTCTTTGTAGCTTTTTGTTCTTTGAGTACTTCAAGTTTAAGTTTCTTGAGAAACTCAAACTCAATGTACTCAAAGGACAAGGGATGAAGTGCAGCTGCCTGGTAGAGACCTATGGCACTCAAGTAGTTGATCTTGTTTTGCCTATCAGTTTCTCTATCTATCTGAGGTTCTTGTGTTGCCACAGTCTCTTGCACAGGATGTTCTTGAACTGGAGAGAGAGTAGGAGCATGCTTGTATAATCTTGTATGTCTCCTTTCTTCTTTGATTTGAAGAAGCAACCTTGCATCCTCTGGTTCTTTCCTCTCTCTAGACATTTCCATGTCAGCCAGTTCATTAAGTTGCTCTAACGGGAGAGAAATTATGTCATTGTAACTCCAGGATAATCAAACTTGAATCAAATCATGAAGATTATAGATCAAATAATGATTAACACAATGAAAACCCTTTGATCTCTATTGATTGCTAATGATATTGTTTACAAGTAAATCTCTCAATCAATTGGTCATTCAACCATTAACCAACACTAATGACAAATTAACCTATTTATAGTCTAGACTAATATTCACTAATTGCACTTAACTCCCTAGACTTAGGCTAATTAATACAAAATTACATATTAAGCATAAAAATGACTAAAAACAAGATAAAATATATTTTGTTCACACAAAATATATTTATTACAATAAAACTCCTAGTCATTTAAATCTTCAACGTCTCGTCTCGGTTCCTCGTCTCGAACATGTCCGGTTTGACTTTTGTTGACTTTGACCGTGACATTGACTTTTGTTGACTTTCACTGTGTTGATAATATAGACTATCTTTTACAGCTCCAACAATACTCCCCCTTAGTCTATTATTATCAACGTCTTCAAACGAAATCAGCATTGAGAAGTCAACAGTAGAAAGATCTTCAATTTGAATCTTTCTGAATCTGATGAGAATGATTTTTCATCTCCTAAGCTCCCCCTATTTATATGCTCCCTCTTTTCGAGTGCAAGCTTTACAAAGATATTAAAACAAGTTTCCTAAATCTCTAATCTTGAGTGCTTCAGAAGATGTAGGAGGAGGATTCCTAGCTCGGTATCTTCTGCAAACTTGAGGAACAGGTTCTCTAATCAGGTACACTACTCAACTGACGAATGGCCATCACTTAAAGCAAAAATCTGAAACACATTCACAAACACAATCTCGACATTTCTAGTTAGATCATTTCATTTTAACAAAATAAACTCGTGTTTATCTGTGTGTTAAAAACAAGCGAACCCGTGTTCGTTTGTGCGTAATTTCTATGAAATGCATGAAAATGATAAAATTGAAACAACATAATATGGAAGACCTAAGAGAAATTAAAATGAAATTTTATTATATTTTTCTATTTTTTATTATATACATGTATTATAACATATTTTATATCTATTATATATTTTTTGTGTTTTTTTGTTTGTTTTTTTTAAACCTAGAACTGAATCGATCATGAGATCATATCCTCAATATATACTTTAGCACAAAGATGAATTTAATCATCGACAAGCAATGGGATCACACTGATAACTGAATCTAATCACAGTCTTTGAATGAATTTTAAAACTCTCAAACAGATCAATAACGATTGCTGATATGTTTGTCCACTTAAACTCATGCCCTATCTTTTTCAACAAGCAACAAATGATTTGTTAAGGTTCGATTAAATACTTTAGAATGCTAGGACCCCAAAATCATTTGGCAAAAACCCTCACCCAACCTCAGGATTTCTTGAAGTTTGTTACGATCTTTATAGAGCAAGGCGTGTGCATTAGTGTGCAAGTGATTATCAACAGAATTTTGCATTTTGTGATGAATTTATCGTTTAGATGATTTGACACTATTTAGATCAAAATGATGAGAGCTCCAGGTCTATACTCACGTAACAAAGGAGATGACCATTTAATCATGTGCCGATGAGAGCTCCAGGTCAGTACTATCGTACAGCAGAGGAGATCATCACTCCAGGTCAGTACTTCCGTACAGCAGAGGAGATTAGCACAAACACAAGACACATAAATACACCAATCATGGCTCAAAGATATGGTTATATGATTTGTATCATGGTGAGTGAAAGATCAATTCTCAATCCAATTTTTGTCGGGACTCAGTTTGTATGTAGGCCAAAATGATTGCGTAAATCCAAAAATCCTTAAGCATGATGTTTAATTTAAATCATGATGCTGCTGTCTACTTTATTCTCCAGGCTGAGTCTACCAAGCATATCATTAAAGCATCTATTTGTTTTTTTATTATTTGCACTTAAATAAAATATGTAAATCAGATAACAGCATCAGTTACTATCATTTCTCATTTTAAAACACAAGTCATGCAAAAACAAGCATTTCAAGATGATATACAATCATTTCTCGGTCATCTCGAATCAAGTTCCCAGTTCTCTTTTCATTTTTATTTACTTATACTCTCCCCTAAATTTTTATTTTTGCAAACTTTTCCTTTTTTTTATTTTTATTTATTTATATTTTTATTATTTTTTTATTATATTTTTTTACTATTTTTTTATTATTTTTTTTATAAAACTGTACAAAAATAGAAATTTACCGAAGAAGGTCTTCCAAACTACACTGATATGAATATAAGAAATGATTTCTCAAGAAATATGCAGCGATTGTGAAGTGAGAACGGTGATTATGCATATAAAAATCCAGATTGTGGATATAATACCATGACCTTAACCTGTTTGTTTCGCCTCAAATTTGAATTAGGAACAATCCCTGTCAGTAAACCGGATTACTAACAGTCCTCCTGAATTGTTCCTGCACTCATTAACAAACTAGTTAGAAAGGGGAACCCAGGCCATCGTAGTCCTGGAAGTTCCTTTTTCATCAATATAAGAAATCTGCTTTGGTACACAACCGTTTAAACAATCGGGGGTTGTTGTATCCTTCTTTTTAATTTGCCAAATTTGTTTCGGTTCTATTAATTTGGATTTGAATGAATTAAATATGGAAATCAATTTCTGTTAAGACCGGAAGGAAAAGAATTTGGTTTTGAACCTTTGGTCATTTTAATCTTTGTATCATATAAAACCGGATTCACATGAAAAGGTTTGGGTCAAAGATGTTTGCTTTTTTACCGTTTGAACCAGAGAAGCAACCCGTGTTGCCTTTACCAACTGAAACATTCTTTGTTGACTATGATCCGGAGAAGCAATTCGGTTTGCCTTTACCATTCGAAACAAGTCTTTGAGGACATTTCTTTACCACATGACCTTCTTTTCCACACTTAAAACAAGCCTTGAATGGCTTTTGATGCTTGACTGAACCGTGTGATGCAGGTGGGGATGATGATTGCTTTGAGCTTGTAGCAGATTCTTGCTTGTTTTGGCATTTGCTATGCTGAACAGGGAATGAGATTTTCACTGATTGACTGGGTTGCTTTGCAATTAGAGAAGAGATCCGTATTGGTCTTGATTCAGCTTTTGGAAGCTTTTGTGACTTGACAATGTTAGGAGACATCTTGATCTGTGAGAAACCAACATGCACCTCTGTGATTGATTCATCATCTGAGCTTGTCCAGTCTCGTATACACAGATCTTTCTCCAACGGATCTTGATTGACACCTCTTATTGTGTCGGCTTTTATTAAAGGATTCTGCTTGCTTGATGATTCGACAACTGTTCCTTCTTTAACAAACCTGATAGGAACAAACAAAGGAATATTACATGTTTTGAATTTGTTGAAGAAGGTTAGAGAAGTAACTGATATTGTTGGAGCTGGAAAAGATAGTCTATATTATCAACACAATGAAAGTCAACAAAAGTCAACGTCATGGTCAAAGTCAACAAAAGTCAAACCCGACACGTTCGAGACGAGGAACCGAGACGAGACGTTGAAGATTTAAATGACTAGGAGTTTTATTGTAATAAATATATTTTGTGTGAACAAAATATATTTTATCTTGTTTTTAGTCATTTTTATGTTTTATATATAATTTTCATTAATTAGCCTAAGTCTAGGGGGTTAAGTGCAATTAGTGAATATTAGTCTAGACTATAAATAGGTTAATTGTCATTAGTGTTAATGGGGGTTGAATGACCAATTGATTGGGGTTTCCACTTTGTACAATATTATATGCAATCAATATAGATCAAAAGGGGTTTTATTGTGATTATCATTGTTTGATCCATAATTCTTCATGTTATTTGATTCAAGTGTGTATCTTGGACTAACAATATGGTATCAGAGCCATTTTGGATCAAATTCACTGAAGATTTGAAGATTTTTAGAGAGAGAAGTTGAGGTTTTGGTTGTTTTTGTTCAATATCATGTTTTCATCAATTTCGGATCAAATTTGAGTGTTTTTGACATGGAAATTGATTGAATTATGCTAGTTTTTGTTTGAGGAAGATTCTACAATCATCAGATCTCAAATTCATTGAGTTTTGGATGATTTCGGATTGATTTTGAGGTGAAAAAGGGTTTTCAGATCGATCAGCGAAATTAGTGTTCTTCCAGCGAAATTGCCATCATCTTTCAGCGAAACTATGAGCTATTCTGCATCAGAAGTTGTTTTCTAGGGATTCTGCGAAACTAATCTCTTGAACGAAAGTTCATCAGTGTTTGTAAACGATCAACAAGCGAAATTGCTGCTGAAATTGCTAGCGAAATTGTCAGCTCCAGCGAAATTGTCAGCGAAAGTAGTTCTCAGCGAAACTAGCTCTGCGAAACTATAATTTCGGCGAAACTATCATTTCTTCAGTGACATTTAAAAAGAATATATTTTTCCCGGGGGAGAATTATTCTAAACTTTTTGGGAAAAATATTTTTGGGACGTTTAATTGTTCAAGATTTTTACAATCATGCCATCTTCAGAAGATTTTAAATCAGATAATCTCACAACGGCACAAAGCCGGTTTGATTCTTTTGCAGCAATGAAGAAAGAAAATTTGTCAGATTTGATTGATCGATTCTTAAAGGTGGCAAATAATCTAAAGAAGCATGTTCCTGATCTCAGTAATCATGAACAGATTCAAAAGCTTCTAGACTCTCTTCCGTCTGCATGGAATCATCAAGTTAAAATGCTGAAGCAAGAAAGAGGTTATGTCGACACAAAACTTATGGATATGATCAACAAGCTAAAATCTCTCGAGTTGGATATCCAAAGAAACAAATTTCAGCAAGCCGTGTTCCCTCATCAAACCCACACGCTTAATACTGATCTTGTTTCTTCTGTAACAAGCATACTTGATTACAAAAGTGAGATGATTGAAAAGTTGAAGTTATTGAGGACTGATTCGGATTTTAACTCTAAATTCAGAGAAACTGTTGAAGAGAATCGTGAAGCTCTAAGAGTCGACAATGACAGTAAACCAGAGTCTATGAGAACCGATGATGATAAGGCTGGAAAAGCTGATAAAAGAGAGAAAGAGTCTAAGGTTGACAAGATGCTGAAGGTCAAAGAAGAGGAACAACAAGAAATCACATTGGTTTGCAACTGTGAAAAGAGCTTAGCTGCCGAACGAACTATCAAGGGTCTTCCTTATGAGACTGTTCAGGATATGTGTTCTTCGTCATGCAAAATCCGGTTATTTGGGATTTATAAGGCAAACAGATTGTTATTGGAAAACGAAAAAGAATTAAAAACAATCAATCAGGAATTAAAGAAAAATGAAATTGCTTTTTCAAGAAAACTTAATGAAGCATTGGCTGAAAATGATCTTTTAAGAAGAACCATTTTGGAGCGTAACGTTGAAATTAATATTTTGAAAGAAAGGGCTGTTTTAGCTCAATTTGAAACAACTCAACTTCAAACAAAGCTTGATAAATGGACCCTTTCACACATGAAAAAGGATGAGCTTATTGCTAAACAACAAGGGGTGCGGGTAAAACATGGGATTGGATATAAATCTGATGGTGAAACTGTATTTAATTCAGTTCCACCTCCTTCTACTTTATGTTATTCACCAATTCCCAGACCTCACTCAACAAATGATTTGATTGAAGCTGCAGAAACTAATCGTTTAAATGCAGGTCTAAGCAGTGTTAATCTTAAAGAGGTTAGAGATGTGCAGGATTCTCCTGTAGGTTTGGGATTCCTCAAGCAAGGGTCTGATAAGAAGATTAATGACGATTCCACTTCTGATGCTCAAACACCAATATCAGTTTCTTCTCCAACTTTCTTCAACAAATTCAAATCAGGTAACATTCCTTCGTTTGTTCCCGTCAGGTTTGTCAAAGAAGGAACAATTGTTGAATCATCAGGCAATGAGAATCCTACAAGCGAAGCCAACACGATAGGAGATGTCAATCAAGATCCGTTGGAGAATGACCTGTGTATACGAGACTGGATAAGCTCAGATGATGAATCAATCACAGATGAGCGTGTTAGTTCCTCACAGATCAAGATGTCTCCTAACATTATCAAGTCACAAAAGCTTCCAAAAGCTGAATCAAGACCAATACGGATCTCTTCTCCAATTGCAAAGCAACCCAGTCAATCAGTGAAGATCTCATTCCCTGTTCAGCATAACAAATGCCAAAACAAGCAAGAATCTGCTACAAGCTCAAAGCAATCCTCATCCTCACCTGCATCTCACGGTTCAGTGAAGCATCAAAAGCCATTCAAGGCTTGTTTTGAGTGTGGAAAAGAAGGTCATGTGGTTAAGAAATGTCCTCAAAGGCTTGCTACGGATGGTAAAGGCAAAACGAATTGCTTCTCCAGATGTAAGTCTACAAAGAATGTTCCAGATGGTAAAGGCAACACAGGTTGCTTCTCTGGATTAAGAGGTAAAAAGCACACATCTTTGAATGGTTGGATGAAAAACCCTCCATCCAAACCTTTTCATGTGAAGCCGGTTTCACATGATTCAAAGATGAAAATGACCAAAGGTTTAAAACCAAATTCTTTTCCTTCTGGTCTTAAACATAAAATGATTTCCAAATTTAATTCATTCAAATCCAAATTAATTGAACCAAAACAAATTTGGAAAATTAAAAAGAAGGATACAGTTCTCCCCGATATTTCAGCAGATTGTTTGTTGAAGCAGGTTACTTCTGCCGTTGCAAAAGAAACACCCAGGACTACGATGGCCTGGGTTCCCCTTTCAAACTAATTTGTTAATGAGTGCAGGAACAATTCAGGAGGACTGTTAGTAATCCGGTTTACTGACAGAGATTGTTCTTGATTCAAATTTGAGGCGGAACAAACAGGTTAAGGTCATGGTATTTTATCCACAATCTGGATATTTATATGCACAATCACCGTTCTCACTTCACAATCACTGCATATTTCTTGAGAATTCATTTCTTATCTTCATATCAGTGTAGTTTGGAAGACCTTCTTTGATAAATTTTTATTTTTGTACAGTTTAAAAGAAAATTAAAAAAATAAAAAAAATAAAAAAAAATAATAAAAATAATTAAAAAATAATAAAAAAAATTAAAAAATATATAAAATAAATATAAATATAAAATAAAAAAGTTTGCAAAAATAAAAATTTAGGGGGAGAGTATATGTAAATAAAAATGAAAAGAGAACTGGGAACTTGATTTGAGATGATTGAGAAATGATTGTATATCTTCTTGCAATGCTTGTTTTTGCATGACTTGCGTTTTTAAAATGAGAAATGATAATAACTGATGTTGTTATCTGATTTACATCTTATTTTTAATTGCAAATAATAGAAAAACAAACAGATTCTTTAATGATATGCTTGGTAGACTCAGCCTGAAGAATAAAGTAGACAGCAGCATAATGATTTAAATTAAAACATCATGCTTAAGGATGTCTGGATTTACGCAATCATTTTGGCCTGCACAAAAACTGAGTCCCGACAAAAATTGGATTGAGAATTGATCTTTCACCCACCATGATACAAATCATATATGTCATAGCTTTGAGTCATGTCTGTTGTATTTATGTGTCTTGTATTTGTGCTAATCTCCTCTGCTGTACGGAAGTACTGACCTGGAGTGATGATCTCCTCTGCTGTACGATAGTACTGACCTGGAGCTCTCATCGGCACATGATTAAATGGTCATCTCCTTTGTTATACGTGAGTATAGACCTGGAGCTCTCACCATTTTGGTCTAAGTAGTGTCAAATTATCTAAATGATGAATTCATCACAGAATGCAATATTCTGTCGATAATCACTTGCACACTAATGTACAAGCCTTGCCCTGTAAAGATCGTAACAAAATTCAAGAAATCCTGAGGTTGGGTGAGGGTTTTTGCCAAATGATTATGGGGTCCTAGCATTCTGAAGTATTTAATCGAACCTTAACGAATCATTTGTTGCTTGTTGAAAAAGATAGGGCATGAGTTTAAGTGGACAAACATATCAGCAATCGTTATTGATCTGTTTGAGAATTTCAAAATTCATTCAAAGACTGTGATTAGATTCAGTTATCAGTGTGATCTCATTGCTTGTCGATGATTAAATTCATCTTTGTGCTAAAGTATATCTTGAGGATGTGATCTCATGATCGATTCAGTTCTCGATTATAAAAAAAAATTATAGATAAATAAAAATGTTATAATAAATGTATATAATAAAGATAAAAATATAATAAATTTTGTTCAAAATTTCTTTTAGGTCTTCCATATTATGCTGTTACAATTTTATTATTTTCATGCATTTCACGGAAATTGCGCACAAACGAACACGGGTTCGCTTGTTTTTCACACACTAAATAAACACGGGTTTATTTTGTTAAAATAAAATGATCTAATTAGAAATGTCGAGATTGTGTTTGAGAATGTGTTTCAGATTTTTGCTGTAAGTGATGGCCGATCATCAGTTGAGCAGTGTACTTGATCAGAGAACCTGTTCCTCAAGTTTGCAGAAGATACCGAGCTAGGAATCCTCCTCCTACATCTTCTGAAGCACTCAAGATTAGAGATTTGGGAAAGTTGTTCCAATATACTCACAAAGGATGCACTCAAAAAGGGGGAGCATATAAATAGGGGGAGCATATGAGATGAATAACTTTTCTCATCAAATTCAAAAGCTTTAATTTGAAGCTTTTTCTACTGTTGATTTCTCGGGGCTGAATTCGTATGAAGACGTTGATAATGATAGACTAAGGGGGAGTATTGTTGGAGCTGGAAAAGATAGTCTATATTATCAACACAATGAAAGTCAACAAAAGTCAACGTCATGGTCAAAGTCAACAAAAGTCAAACCCGACACGTTCGAGACGAGGAACCGAGACGAGACGTTGAAGATTTAAATGACTAGGAGTTTTATTGTAATAAATATATTTTGTGTGAACAAAATATATTTTATCTTGTTTTTAGTCATTTTTATGTTTTATATATAATTTTCATTAATTAGCCTAAGTCTAGGGGGTTAAGTGCAATTAGTGAATATTAGTCTAGACTATAAATAGGTTAATTGTCATTAGTGTTAATGGGGTTGAATGACCAATTGATTGGGGTTTCCACTTTGTACAATATTATATGCAATCAATATAGATCAAAAGGTGTTTTATTGTGATTATCATTGTTTGATCCATAATTCTTCATGTTATTTGATTCAAGTGTGTATCTTGGACTAACAGATATTGGAGATGAAGTATCAGAAGTGGAATCATCATTAATCTTCTTATCAGACCCCTGCTTGAGGAATCCTAAACCAATAGGTGAATCCTGCACATCTCTAACCTCTGTAAGATTAACGTTGCTTAAACCTGCATTTAAACTATTAGTTTCTGCAGCTTCAATCAAATCATTAGATGGATGAGGTTGAGGCATAGGAGAGTAACAATGGGTGCTAGGAGGAGGATAGACGTATGGATTTTCACCACAACCCACTCCCGTTTTAATCCTAGCTCCCCTCTGTTTACACAGTAGCTCTTCCTGTTTCATTTCGGATATGGTCCATCAATCAAGCTTTGTTTTAAGCTTGCTTGTTTCAAATTCAGCCAAAGTGACTCTTTTGTTTAAAAGATTAATTTCAACATTTCTTTCAAGAAGAGTTTGTTTTAAATGATCATTTTCTTTTAAAGCTTCATTTAATTTTATGAAATATTTGGCTTCATTCTTTTTAAGTTCTGCGTTTATGGTGGTTAACTCCTTTTGGTTATCTAAAAGTAACCTATTAGCTTTATACACACCAAATAAACGAATTTTACAAGCAGAAGAACACATATCCTGAACTGTCTCGTATGGAAGATCCAAGATGACTCTTTCAGCAGTAAGAGTCTTCTCACAGTTGCAAACTCTGGTATTTCGCTTCCATTCCTCTTCCTTCTCAGCATCACAAACTTTAGCATTCAACTCAGCTCCACCTTTACCCATTGATGTCTGCTTAAGCTCCTGTTGTACCTCTTCAGTTCCCGGTTTCAGTAAACCGTCGGAATTGGTGCCAAAATCTGATCTCTCTTCTGGTTTCTCTTTGGAGTTTGAAGTGATCTTTGGAGTTAGATATGTTGCTTCATAGTACTCACGACGTTTGATATCCAACTCCATTTCTTTCAGTTTGTTGATCACCTCCATTAGTTTGTAATCCCGAAAACCTCTATCTCTTTTAATCGACTTGCCGTGTGAGCTCCATTCTGATGGGAGGGAATCAAGCAATCTTAGAACTTGTTCATGATTTCCCAATTGGACATCAAACTTCTTCAGATTACTTTGCACCAACAGAAAACGATCAACAAAGTCAGACATCGTTTCATTCTTTAAAGCTGCAAAATTATCAAACCGACATTGTGCAATAGTGAGATAATCAGATTCGAAGGATTTAATCAGTTCTGCAAAAGCCATTTTTTTTATAAATCTTTCAAAATCAGTGAAAATTTCTTTATCGGAATGAACTCAATTAATCCCAGCTAGGGGGAAAAAGTCATCTTTAACATTCGAATTCACTGAAGAAATGATAGTTTCGCCGAAATTATAGTTTCACAGAGCTACTTTCGCTGTGAACTCTAGTTTCGCTGAGCCGACAGTAGTTTCGCTGGAAAATTCGACAGCAGTTTCGCTAGCCGAATGTCAGAAATGGCTTAGTTTCACTAATAAGTTCGCACAAAACAAGCTTGAACTTTCGTTCAATGATACTTTCGGCAGCAATGTCGCTTGTAAGTCACCCACAAGCACTGTTGAACTTTCGTTCAAGATCACTACTTTCGCTGAGGTGCTGAAATTAATTACAAAATATAAAACACTTGTAGTTTCGCTGAAAGAACAGGCAGTTTCGCTGGAAGAACTCGTAGTTTCGTGGACGAAGCTGAAAAGCTTTTTCAACCCGAAATCAATCTGAAATCGCCCAAATGTCAATGGATTTGAAATCTGATGGGTAAAAGAGCTTTCCGAACCAATAACAAGCAAACTTTAATCAATTTCCATATCAATAACACTCAAATCTAATCCGAAATTGATGAAAACTTGATATTGAACAAAAACAACCAAAACCTCAACTTCACTCTCTTAAAATCTTCAAATCTTCAGTGAATTTGATCCAAAATGGCTCTGATACCAAATTGTAACTCCAGGATAATAAAACTTGAATCAAATCATGAAGATTATAGATCAAATAATGATTAACACAATGAAAACCCTTTGACCGCTATTGATTGCTAATGATATTGTTTACAAGTAAATCCCTCAATCAGTTGGTCATTCAACCGTTAACCAACACTAATGACAAATTAACCTATTTATAGTCTAGACTAATATTCACTAATTGCACTTAACTCCCTAGACTTAGGCTAATTAATACAAAATTACATATTAAGCATAAAAATGACTAAAAACAAGATAAAATATATTTTGTTCACACAAAATATATTTATTACAATAAAACTCCTAGTCATTTAAATCTTCAACGTCTCGTCTCGGTTCCTCGTCTGGAACATGTCGGTTTGACTTTTGTTGATTTTGACCGTGATGTTGACTTTTGTTGACTTTCACTGTGTTGATAATATAGACTATCTTTTACAGCTCCAACAGTCATCAACATCATAGTTTATGGTCTGTAAGTAAGTAATTGACTACCTTTAACTCATCATTTTGAGTATTTGGTCTGGGGCAGCCCTGATTACAGCTTCCATGAAGCCAGAAGACCCAGTAGTGGAACTTTCTCCCCTTAGCTTCCTCTTCCTCTTTCTCTCCTCCTCCTCCTCTTCAATCTCCTCAGGAGTCAAAATCCTTTTCCTTTTGTCACCAACAGACCATTATGACTCAGGGTGGAGAGAGCTTTGGCCTTTATTGCTTGGAGTAGCATCCATGCTATGGCCAGAGAGAAGCTGTGATACACCTTCACCAGCAGGTGTCTCACTGAGGGAATGGATTGTTGAAGTAATTGTTGGTGTGACAGGACTTTCAGGCTCTATCACTAGGCCTTCAGTCAAGGTGTTCTCTTTGAAGCTAATCTCAGGTTCTGTCTTAACATCCAGTTGACCAATGACATTTACTAATTTCCTTTGTCTCCTTCTTAGGCTGAACTCTTCAACAATCCTATCTTGAATCCTTTGAGCCAGCCTGCCAGCCTGCCTAGATTGACTTGGATTAGCAAGTGGCATGTTGTCAAGGTGAAGACCTTCATTGTAGTTCAAGGTCTCAAAGTTGAAGACTTCTTGTTGCCCTTGAACTCTTTGAAGTATGAGGGTTCTTCTGTCAGCATCATACCTCCACCCAACAATGTAGTTTGAAGATCATTGGAGTGGGGATGACATAGCCCTTGGAATACCTTACTTAAAAAGACTCTGAATGAGAGAGTCTAGTGAGACCACATCAATGTGAACTTAAGGAAGTTGCTGAGTATGAACAATTGCAAGTGAGGATGGTGAGTCCTCAATGTCCATACTCTGTGAAGAACTCCTAGGTTTTGTGATTGTGATGACTTTCTCCCCCTTTTGGTAGCATCACCCTCTTGCATAGGTGATCTAGGAGTTAGATAAATCATATCCACATGTTCTTGTGTTCCTGGATGAGCTCTCCTTAAAGGTCTCCAAGCTAGTTTTTCCTTGAGAGAAGATATCTCAAGTTGCTGATCATTGACCCTTTTTGGTTAGGTAGTCACCTGAAATTCCAAGCGACTAACCTTGAGTAGATAGGTGCATGTTTTTGATAGTTTTTGCACTTTTAGTCTCAAATATCCCTCTTCTTCATCTGAAGAATCAATAGGGGATGAGATAATTAGACCAAAGTCCTTAGTCTCACCACCAACATCATGTTTTTGGCTGCTGGTTTTCCTCTGCTCACTGACGGCTTCAAATGAAGTGTCAATGGGATGAGCTATCATGGTTGAGGTCTTAATGATGTAATCACTTGTAGAAGTGAGAGCCTCTTCCAAATGGATCTCCTTAACAGGTTCAGGAAGAACCACCTTAGTGCTATATGAATGATGTGGGATGGACAGGGGAGAGTCATAAGCACTTATCTCTTTTTAAATAGGAGAAGAGAAGATAGACTCATGGTACTCATTGAATCCCATGTCTTCATTAACATAGAATTCAAGGTTTGGGATAGATTGGTTAAGATCTAGAGGCTGGGGATGGTAGCTTTCCCCTGAAGGTTGTTCACTTGAGTGTTGAGACTCAGAGTGAAGGCTTGAGGCTGTTGGGCTAATGAGCTCATCAGGCTGAGCATGAGGAATCTCAGCACTGATTCTTGATGAGATGGGAGTGGTTTGATCCTCAGGAGAAGTGGGAGCTCTAGTGTCCACTTCCTCCTGTATGGGTAGTGATTTGGGGGCCTGCACAAGCTGAATAACTTGTGCAGGGGTTTGTTTGGATCTTCTTTGTTAGGTGAGGGTGATTTAAGGATATTTAGGTGCTTGAGAGGTAGAAGGTGTGGGTTCAACACTAGCTTGTGTTGCTAGGTTGTCACCTTGAGCAATAAGCTCTAACATTTTGGGGAGAAGGGTTGTTTCTACCCCAGAGAAACCAACAGTTGGCTTCTTCATTATTTTAAAGATGCCAGGCTTCATCTATCCCAATTTAAGAATATTACATGTTTCCCTTAACTGTGAGCCCAGTTCACAGTTAAGAATGTATTGAACATATCTAGGAAACATGTAATACTCTAAGGAGTCCAAGTTTGCAAGCAAATTTGTATAAACAAGCTGAGAGTACCTGAACTTGACCCCTTGAACCATTCTATGCACTATGAAGGAGAGATCCTCAAGAATCTGGTCCCACCCCCATGCTTGTTCAACAAGCTGTGGATGACCACATTAAGTAGGTACTTCCACTGGGATGAGACCATCCCTTTCGTGAAGGTCTTCACAGAGAAATCCCCTTCATAGCCCATCTGCTGGAAGGAGTGGTTGACAGCTTCTTTTAGGAAGGACAATTCACCTCCCTCATCATCCAGCTAAAGGTAGTTGTTGATGATGGCTGGAGTGATGAACATTGTCTTCCTCTTCACTGTAGCAGACAGTGCCTTCTCCCCATCCATGATGACCTCTTGGCAGGTCTTCTAGAATTCAAGTAGATGATCCTCATAGAGAGTAGGATCAATAATAAGGGAGGTGAAGTAGTTTGACAAAGCCAAGAAACGGCAAACCTCTGAGAAACTAGAATCTTGCTCAGAGTTCAACAGAGCGACTTGATTATGTTGCCTGTGAAGTTGCATGGAGAAATCAGGGTCGTTTCTACGGTTTAGGTTGGTAGTTCAAAGGAAGTAGAGAGTGAAAGAGGAGGGAACCGTTGGGTATATATATGAAATGGATCTTAGACAAAGTTAATAAAAGAGGATAAACTTTAAATTTCACATGTCAGTCCAACCTCTGAAAAGTAGTTTGCTTTTGCCCAGAAAGTAGTTTGCTTTTACCCAAAAAGTAGTTTTCTTGGAAGTCTAAAATCTTCCGAAGGTAATTTCACTTCGGAAGTTTTGGTGAAAAGCTTCCGAAACAAAAATTACTTCGGAAGAAATTCCAAAGAGTTTAGAAAATTTTTCTTTGGAAGAGATTAAAACATGGAAGTTTTGAAAAACCTTCCGAGAGTTAATTGCTTTCGTAAGAAAATTGTTCTTTAAAACATACAAGTACTTTGAAAAGAATTAAGCTTCGGAATATATTTTTGAAATTTCTTCCGAAGGTAAATTTTCTTAAGTAGTTGTTTGTTTTGAAGACTTCAATTTCTTCCGAAGGTAATAACATATCTTCCGAAGAATAAAAATCAAAATTCTCTAAAATCTAAGGAATGTCTTTTAAAAGAGTTTTGTCACACCCCCGCTAAAAGCGGAAACACGGGGATGTAACGAGATCGGGATCGTCATAACACATGGTAAGCGATAGAGATGCAATATAATAAAAGATGACAAGCGTGTCATGACGACACCCGACAACAAGGGGACTTGTGTCGTGTTTAATCAATATTCACGACAACATAGCCATAAGCAAAAACATGATAAACGATTCACATAATCACATAAAGATAAAATTGTAATATAAATTCCCACAACCCGGGAATAAGTATCAAAAGATAGTAATTGTTAAATCAGACTACAACATCGTATCAAAATAATTGTTTGTCCAAATATGTTTAGTCCCAAAAATGCATCCTAGGGTCTCCACTAAGGCAGCACACCTAGATTCCTCAATTTGCATGATCACTTGAAAAGATATGCTCAAAATGGTAAACAAAATTGTTGGTGAGCTCACAGGTTTAAGTAATAAATAAGTAAGTGATGCTGTATATAGAAAGCGTTGTGGAATACCGTTAATACAGTTATATAAACAAGTAAAATCACATGACAATGAGCTTTGCAACCAAACCTAGCGACGTACACAAAGATATTGTCGGCATATATTCACCCAAGGGCCCGTTCCTGGCCACTGATGGTACCAACTAGTATACCAACGAACAAGGGTGGGGGTGTCAACCCAGTAGTACTACCAGTACCTAACCGTCGGTTCCCACACTGGAATTTAATAGTTGCAAAGATAGAACCACACTGCAGACCCAAGCATGTATCAGATAAGTACTCGTAAAATAGTATCACGTTGATTCCATGTATGTAAAATGTAAGTAAGTTGTACATCATTGAAAATGGGTGAGCATACTTTTTCCCCAAGTTGTAAATGATTGAAATATTGTATAAGCGTAAAAAGGGGCCACGAAACTCACTTGTTAAGTGGTAAGTATGTATGATCAATGTATCCAAATGTTGTATGCAAATGAACGGTCAAACACCTATTGGTAGTTATTGTTAAGCATTAATGATATGTATAAAGCGTATAATAATGATCGGTTGGTTCGGGTTGTATCGGTTGTGTTGCGTATAACACACACAAACAGACAAAAGTATTAGATCTTATGTAGATCCAAGCACTAGACATCGTCGCCATTGCTGATGATATTGTGTAAAAGTTTCATTGTCATTGAAGGAGTAATAGATAAATATCGGTAGTTATAAGTCGGTTGATAATTGTAAAATGTTAGATTGATATGATTTTGAATAGTATTTGTGGCCTTTTTAGCGTTGACTTTAATCTTTGTGGCCGAACAATGGCAACTGTGTTAATGTTACCTCAACATCACACGACATACACACACCACGCACAAGAAGGGAAATCACACACAACAACTTCAGACGCTTACGACAGGACCAGACGCACGACTCAACACTACATTCGCACGAATCAACCCTCAATCGTGAGAATCAGCTTCATTCGTACGATTGAGCCTTCATTCGTAAGACTGGCATTCAGTCGTACCACACAACACTCAATCGCACGACTCAACCTCCATACACACGAATCAACCTTCAATCGTGCGAATCAGCTACATTCGTACAATTGAACCTTCATTCGTGCGATTGGACTCCAGTCGTGCGGTACACGCACAATCGCATACATTCATTCGGTCACCTGACTCAATCGCACACATTCAATCGCTCGCATGATTCACTCGCACACATTCATTCGCACGCATGACTCAATCGCACACATTCACACAGTCGCATGACTCAGTCTCACGACACATCCAGTCGCACAACTCAGTCGCACGATTGACTCAGACGCATGGCTCAGTCGCACGACTCACCCAGTCGTACGACTCAAACGCATGACAGACCCAGTCGCCTGGACAGCAGAATCGCGACTGTTGACGGGCTGAGCAGCCTGCTCCAAACACGAGTTTTAGACAACAAGGACTTCCAGAAACACACTACAAACATACACAAACATGAAGCACACGCAGAAAGACCTCACACGCACCCACCCGATCTCATGTGTTCGGGTTGAACCCGAACACCCGAAACCCTAAAATGGACATCCGTGAATAAGCAAGAAAAGAGACAACCAAAGTCGTCTACCTGCTAGAATGGAGTAGACTAGGCTGTAGATGAAGTCTAGACGACGAAAACGAGACCAAACGGGTCGGATTTGGTGCTAGGATGAAGATGAGAGGAGAAGAAGAGTATGAAGGAGATGAAGAAGAGGTGAATGAATTAGGGCTGGAAAATGGGGCTATTTATACCCATTCCAAGTTTGGAAAATGTCAAGTTTAGTCCCTGCACTTAACCCCCGAGTTTCCCAAATTTGTTTCGGTTGAAAAACGACTTTATTAGGTTAATTATATTAATTATAAAAATGTATTTAATGATATTTATAACTTAAAAATGGTTTTATTAGTGACGTTAATTATATATAAAAATGATATCTTGGGCGGTTACGATGTTGAATGTTTTAAAAGTTTTTAAAGATAGCATATGATTACAATGAAAGCACAAGCCCAACAATGATAAAGCAAGCATGATATCCACATAAAGAATTAATAAAGATGAGGGATGATTGATCAAAGATAGTTAACGGAAAGCCTCGTTAATTGACGGACCTTAAGGTGACGAATGTCACAGTATCCCCCAGTTGAGAGAATTTCGTCCCGAAATTCAGCTGGAGTTGGGTCCAAGAGTGTCATCCTCGAAAAGATGTGGATATTTGAGTTTCATCTGATCTTCTCGTTCCTATGTAAACTCTGGCCCTCGCTTTGAATTCCACCTTACGCGAACAATAGGTATCCTACTGCGCTTCAGTTGCTTGACCTTTCGATCCATGACCTCAATGGGTTCCTCAACAAAATGAAGCTTTTCATCGATCTTGATTTCCTCGATTGGCACGTGAAGGGATTCATCGGCCAAACACTTCTTGAGGTTTGACACGTGAAAAGTATCATGCACACCGCTGAGTTCTTGTGACAACCTTAATCGGTAAGCCACTGGACCGATTCTTTCTGTAATCTCGAATGGTCCAACGTATCTTGGGGCTAACTTCCCTTTCTTTCCAAATCGAACGACTCCTTTCCAAGGAGACACTTTAAGCAAAACTCAATCCCCAATGTTGAATTCTAGAGGCTTCCGACGGTTGTCGGCATAGCTCTTTTGGCGATCTCTAGCAGCTTTCAGTCGGTCTTTGATTTGAAAGATCTTGTCATTTGTTTCTTGAATGATCTCGGGGCCTGTTAACTTACTTTCACCAATCTCGGCCCAACAAACGGGAGATCTGCATTTCCTTCCATACAACCCTTCGAACGGAGCACACCCAATGCTTGTAGGGTAGCTGTTGTTGTAAGAGAGCTCGATCAACGGTAGATGAGCATCCCAACTACCACCAAAATCGATTACACACGCCCTCAACATGTCTTCTAGCGTCTGTATAGTTCATTCACTTTGGCCATCTGTCTGAGGGTGATAGGCGGTACTCATATCTAATCGAGTGCCCATCGCTTTCTGTAGTGTCTGCCAAAATCGTGAAGTAAATCGGCTGTCACGGTTGGATATGATTGACACCGGCACCCCGTGCCTCGTCACGAACTCCTTCATGTACAATCTCGCCAACTTATCCATTTTGTAGTCTTCTCGGATAGGCAATAAATGTGCTGATTTCGTCATTCGATCCACTATGACCCATATCGAGTCATGACCGCTGCTTGTTCTAGGGAGTTTGGTAATGAAATCCATAGCTATATTCTCCTATTTCCACTCGGGTATTTCAGGTTGCTGTAATAATCCCGATGGTTTCTGATGTTCAGCTTTAACTTTCGAACATGTCAAGCAACTGCTGACGTACAAGGCAATGTCTTTCTTCATGCCTGGCCACCAGTACAGATCTTTAAGATCGTGATACATCTTGTCTGCACCAGGATGAATAGAATATCGCGTCTTGTGGGCTTCGTCCATGACCAAGGTACGTACACCTCCCCATCTTGGTACCCATATGCGATCCATGAAGTACTGTATACCATCATCCTTGCAAATCATCTGTTTATCTAACCCTCGGAATTCTTCTCCCGCAAGGTTTTCTTCTTTCAATGCCTCACTTTGTGCAATTTGGATCTGAGCTTTCAAGTTCATTTGAATGGTCAATCCCAACGCTCGTGCACGCAGTGGTTTCACGCGTTCTTTGCGGCTTAAAGCATCAGCCACCACATTAGCTTTCCCCGGATGATACCGGATTTCACAATCATAGTCATTAAGAAGCTCTACCCAATGTCGCTGACGCATATTGAGTTCCTTCTGATTCAGGATATGTTGGAGGCTCTTATAATCTGTGAAGATGATGCATTTGGTTCCATACAGGTAATGCCTCCAAATCTTGAGTGCAAATACTACAGCGCCCAACTCAAGATCATGAGTTGTATAGTCCTTTTCGTGCACTTTAAGTTGTCGCGAAGCGTAGGCAATCACCTTATCCTTCTGCATTAGCACACATCCCAAACCTTGATGCGAAGCATCGCAGTACACTACAAAATCATCGGTTCCGTCTGGGAGGGACAGTATAGGCGCGTTACACAACTTCTCTTTCAACGTTTGAAACGCTTGTTCTTGTGCATGTCCCCAATCAAACTTCTTGTCTTTCTGAGTAAGCAGGGTTAATGGTTGCGCGATCTTTGAAAAATTCGCGATGACGCGACGATAGTAACCGGCCAATCCTAAAAATTGCTGTATCTCTGATGGTGTCTGGGGCGCATCCCATTTCTTCATCGCTTCGATCTTGTCGGGATCTACATGAATCCCGTCCTTGTTAACCACATGACCCAAAAACTTCACTTCACGCAACCAAAATTCACACTTCGAGAACTTGGCGAAAAGTTTTTCTTCCCGTAGTAGTTCTAGAATTGCCCGAAGGTGTTCTTCATGATCCTTTTTCGATCGGGAGTAGATAAGTATATCGTCTATGAACACGATCACGAACTTATCCAAGTAAGGTTTGCACACCCGATTCATTAGATCCATAAACACAGCTGGTGCGTTAGTCAGCCCGAACGGCATGACCAAGAACTCATAGTGCCCATAACGAGTCCTAAACGCTGTCTTCGGTATGTCGTCCTCGAAAACTCTTAGCTGATGATATCCAGAACGAAGGTCGATCTTTGAGAAATATGAAGCTCCTTGCAGCTGATCAAATAGATCGTCGATCCTGGGGAGAGGATATCGATTCTTCACGGTTAACTTTTTCAGTTCACGGTAATCGATGCACATGCGGAACAATCCATCCTTCTTTTTGACAAATAGTATCGGTGCTCCCCACGGTTAATGACTCGGTCGAATAAAACCCTTCTCTAGTAGCTCTTGTAACTGACTAGATAACTCCTGCATCTCGGATGGCGCTAACCGATAGGGCGTCTTCGCTACCGGTGTAGCTCTAGGAACCAACTCTATACGAAATTCCACCTGTCGTGGAGGAGGCAAACCAGACAAGTCATCAGGAAATACATCTGGGTAGTCCCGTACCACTGGAATATCTACTAGTTTCCTCTCTTCGTCCTTCTTTTCTACCACATGAGCCAGAAAAACGTAGCACTGCTTTCGTAAACTTCGCCGTGCTTTCATGCAGGAAATAAGCTTTAAGTTCCTTCCCAGCCGTTCTCCCTGAACCTTGAGTACCTCCCCGTTTGGCATGGGGATTCGTACTACTTTGTCCCGACAGACAATCTCTGCTCCGTTTTGCGACAACCAATCCATACCCACAATCACATCAAAACTTCCTAGCTCAAAGGGTATCAAGTCTATATCGAAGGCATGGTCCTCCAATGTTAACGAGCACTTCCTAATAATCTCATCGGCCTGAACAACCCTAATATTGGCCATCTCTACTGAGTAGCTAGTTTCTAGCCTACTAGGACTCAAATCGAGCAATTGCACAAACTCAGAAGATATAAAGCTATTGTCTGCTACAGTATCAAATAATATAGATGCGAAGTGATGATTGAGTAAGTGCATACCCGTGACAACATTCGGGTCCTGTCGAGCATCGTTGGCTCCAATGACGACTGCACGTCCCCGAGCTGCATTCCCTTGAGTAGTCAGGCCCTGATTTCCAGCTATAGCCATCACTTGCTGCTGGTTGTTTCCTTGTTGACCTGGTGCCCGATTCAGCCTGGGGTACATGTTCCTGTAATGATCAGGGCTTCCATACTCATAACAAGCCCTTGCATTCCCCGCGGGGTTAACCGCGTTGACGGGTGCCACAAGATTTGGCGCAGTTCTACAGTCTCTCGCCAAATGCCCCGGGCGTCTACAGTTCGCGCACACCCGGCACTGCATTCCTGGGGGGTGATGATAGTTGCACCTGTCACATTTGGGGTGCGGCCCCACATACTTTCTCTTACCTTGGGACAAGGCCACAAAATTCCTGGTCGTCTTGGACCTCTTATCAAACTTCCCGGCACTTGACCGGCTCGTTTCTCCAACATCCTTTCTCTTTTCTACTCCCCTGCCTAAAACCCCCGTTCTTACCATTTCATCAGTCAAAGCGCCAGCCTTCAGAATTGTGCTCTGAATAGTAGGAGGAGCAGCTGCTGTAACCATCGCTCTGATTTGAGGTGCAAGTCCCCAAATGTACCTTTCGATTCTCTTTGATTCCGGCGTGACCAGATGCGGAACCAATCCTGCCAGCTCATGAAAACGGTCAGTATAAGCTGCATGCCCGGCCCCCACCATAGCATGATTCCAGAACTCATGCTCTAATTTCTGCATCTCATTGAGGGGGCAGTATTCCTCGGTGATCAAAGCTTTGAATTCATCCCATGACATCTGCATCGCAAATTCTCTTCCTCTAGCTTGAACCTGGGTGTTCCACCAGGTTAGGGCCTTGCCCTGCAGTGAACAGGTGGCATATTTGATCCTCTGGCTGTCGAGGCACTCACTGATGTCAATCACTGCCTCCATCTATTCTAGCCACCTTGTTAGGGCTATCGCCCCACCCTTCCCATCGAATTCTCTCAGTTTGCAAGCCACAAACTCTTTGTACGAACACCCCCGTCTAGCATTAACAACCCCAGTCTCAATACCGGCTGTACCACCATTTCCAGTCTCCTGGTTGCTTTCGTTCCCGGTTGGGTTTCCATTTCCCACTTCAGTTTCGATCCCACCATGAGCTCTTTCTCCATTATCCCCATTATCATTGCCACCATCCCCATGGGGGTGGTGTTGCTGAGTGTATCACTCACTTGGGCCACGATAGTAGGGATCAGTGTGGCCAACTGTTGAGTGATCAGAGCTGCCATATCAGTGTCTCCTGTTCCCTGATTGTTACTGGCGGGACCATCATTAGTTCTTGGTGCTCTACCTCTACCTCTGCCTCTGCCCCTTGGGGCTTCACTCCCGCCACTATTGATGCGGGTAATTCTTCGAGGCGGCATTTTCTAACCATAGAAATAGTAAACACGTAAGCTTAAATCATTTCAAAGTGTATTATCCATAACACTCATCAAGTCCAGTATTCCCAAGTTAATATCACACTTATTATCATCACATGTCGTATGTAAGATGTGTGGTTCTCACAACATGAATTGGTAATGTCTCAACAATAGTCCATCATAACAGTTGTAAATCCATGCATATAATCACGTTTAGTCTAGCACAGGTTGTCTGTTTCCTCCTCTTTCGAGGTTTCAGACATAACCTCCTCAGGGTTAATCTCAATGTCCAAGGTCAAGCGCAATAGCATGATCTGCGAAGATCTATTCGGGTTTAATACCCGGATTTTGATAAACAAACTCGGCGTGCAGAGGGAACGGAAGATCCAATACAAGCATCCCATAAAAGAGTGAGCATAAGGGCTCTCTCATAGGGTGGAAAGATCACATAACATGTAAATGAACAAATCAAGCAGCGAGGAACACATACACGAGATATAATATGCGTACAGATCCTAGCATGCAAATCTACATGAAGGTTCCTAGGTTATAGTCTAGGTCAAGCGTATTGCCTAATTCTCTATAACCAATGGCTTTGATACCAATCTGTCACACCCCCACTAAAAGCGGAAACACGGGGATGTAACGAGATCGGGATCGTCATAACACATGGTAAGCGATAGAGATGCAATATAATAAAAGATGACAAGCGTGTCATGTCGACACCCGACAACAAGGGGACTTGTGTCGTGTTTAGTCAATATTCACGACAACGTAGCCATAAGCATAAACATGATAAACGATTCACATAATCACATAAAGATGAAATTGTAATATAAATTCCCACAACCCGGGAATAAGTATCAAAAGATTGTAATTGTTAAATCAGACTACAACATTGTATCAAAATAATTGTTTGTCAAAATATGTTTAGTCCCAAAAATGCATTCTAGGGTCTCCACTAAGGCAACACACCTAGATTCCTCAATTTGCATGATCACCTGAAAAGATATGCTCAAAATGGTCAACAAAATTGTTGGTGAGCTCGCAGGTTTAAGTAATAAATAACTAAGTGATGCTGTATATAGAAAGCGTTGTGGAATACCGTGAATACAGTTATATAAACAAGTAAAATCATATGACAATGAGCTTTGCAACCAAACCTAGCGACGTACACAAAGATATTGTCGGCATATATTCACCCAAGGGCCCGTTCATGGCCACTGATGGTACCAACTAGTATACCAACGAACAAGGGTGGGGGTGTCAACCCAGTAGTACTACCAATACCTAACCGTCGGTTCCCACACTGGAATTAAATAGTTGCAAAGATAGAACCACACAGCAGACCCAAGCATGTATCAGATAAGTACTTGTAAAACAGTATCACGTTGATTCTATGTATGTAAAATGTAAGTAAGTGGTACAGCATTGAAAATAGGTGAGTATACTTTTCCCCTAAGTTGTAAATGATTGAAATATTGTATAAGCGTAAAAGGGGCCACGAAACTCACTTGTTAAGTGGTAAGTATGTATGATCAATGTATCCAAATGTTGTATGCAAATGAACGGTCAAACACCTATTGATAGTTATTGTTAAGCATTATTGAAATGTATAAAGCATATAATAATGATCGGTCGGTTCGGGTTGTATCGGTTGGGTCGCGTGTAACACACACAAACAGACACAAGTATTAGATCTTATGTAGATCCAAGTACTAGATATCGTCGCCATTGCTGATGATATTGTGTAAAAGTTTCATTGTCATTGAAGGAGTATTAGATAAATATCGGTAGTTATAAGTCAGATCATAATTGTAAAATGTTAGATTGATTTGATTTTGAATAGTATTTGTGGCCTTTTTAGTGTTGACTTTAATCTTTGTGGCCGAACAATGGCAACTTTGTTAATGTTACCTCAACATCACACGACATACACACACCACACACAAGAAGGGAAATCACACACAATAACTTCATTCGCACGACAGGACCAGACGCACGACTCAACACTCCATTCGCACGAATCAACCCTCAATCGTGCGAATCAGCTTCATTCGTACGATTGAGCCTTCATTCGTAAGACTGGCATCAGTCGTACCACACAACACTCAATCGCACGACTCAACCTCCATACACACGAATCAACCTTCAATCGTGCGAATCAGCTACATTCGTATGATTGAACCTTCATTCGTGCGATTGGACTCCAGTCGTGCGATACACGCACAACCGCATACATTCATTCGGTCACCTGAATGAATCGCACACATTCATTCGCTCGCATGACTCCATCGCACACATTCGTTCGCACGCATGACTCAATCGCACACATTCACACAGTCGCACGACTCAGTCGCACGACTCAGTCGCACGACTTAGTCGCACCACACACCCAGTCGCACAACTCAGTCGCACGATTGACTCAAACGCATGGCTCAGTCGCACGACTCACCCAGTCGCACGACTCAATCGCATGACAGACCCAGTCGCCAGGACAGTAGAATCGCGACTGTTGACAGGCTGAGCAGCCTTCGGCTGCTCCAAACACGAGTTTTACACAACAAGGACTTCCAGAAAATACACTACAAACATACACAAACATGAAGCACACGCAAAAAGACCTCACACGCACCCACACGACCTCATGTGTTCGGGTTGAACCCGAACACCCGAAACCCTAAAATGGACAGCCATGAATAAGCAAGAAAAGGGACAACTAAAGTCGTCTACCTGCTAGAATGGAGTAGACTAGGCTGTATATGAAGTCTAGACGACGAAAACGAGACCAAGCGGGTCGGATTTGGTGCTAGGATGAAGATGATAGGAGAAGAAGAGTATGAAGGAGATGAAGAAGAGGTGAATGAATTAGGGCTGGAAAATGGGGCTATTTATACCCATTCCAAGTTTGCAAAATGTCAAGTTTAGTCCTTGCACTTAACCCCCGAGTTTTCCAAATTTGTTTCGGTTGAAAAACGACTTTATTAGGTTAATTATATTAATTATAAAAATGTATTTAATGATATTTATAACTTAAAAATGGTTTTATTAGTGACGTTAATTATATATAAAAATGATATATTGGGCGGTTACAATGATGAAAGTTTTAAAAGTTTTTCAAGATAGTATATGAAAGCACAAGCACAACGATGATAAAGCAAGCATGATATCCACATAAAGAGTTAATAAAGATGAGGGATGATTGATCAAAGATAGTTAACGGAAAGCCTCGTTAATTGACGGACCTTAAGGTGACGAATGTCACAAGTTTTGCTTCCAAAGTAAACAAGGGCTTATGAAGGTGATAAATATAGACAACTTTAGGACACACAGATTTTAGAAATAATATGATTAAGTTTTAAGAAAAGCTACTCAAAGTTAATCATGTTAATAGCTGATACAAGCTACTTGAATTTATGCTCATCAAAAGCTTTGCTAAACAAATCAGCATATTGTTCATTTGTGTTAACCTTGACTAGTTTGATTAATCTCTTATCAAAGTTATCTCTAATTAAATTATACATGATATTAATATGTTTTGTCCTTGAGTGTTGCACAGGAATCTCTATGTGGATAGAAGTCTCCTTGAAATTGAATTCATAATCTAGCATCTGATTTTGCATC
Source organism: Flaveria ramosissima (assembly GCA_025215565.1). Taxonomy (NCBI): domain Eukaryota; kingdom Viridiplantae; phylum Streptophyta; class Magnoliopsida; order Asterales; family Asteraceae; genus Flaveria; species Flaveria ramosissima. The sequence goes on along the minus strand of CM046033.1, from coordinate 14,332,731 downwards.
CAAAGCACTTGAGCACAGCAGCTTGCAGCAGCAATGTATTCAGCTTCAGCAGTTGATGCAGAGACACATGATTGCTTCTTGCATTGCCATGAGACTATTCTTCCACCAAGGAACTAACAACCCCCTGAGGTAGACTTTGCAGTCATATTACAGCCACTATAGTCACTATTTGTATAGGTATGCAGATTGAAGTCAGAATTCTTTGGATACCAAAGACCTAGAGTTGGAGCACCTTTGAGATACCTTAAAATTTTCTTGACAGTGACTAGGTGTGACATCTTGGGGTTGGCTTGATATCTTGCACAAATACATGTGGCGAACATGATATCAGGCCTGCCAGCCGTGAGGTACAAAAGAGACCCAATCATAACCTTGAAGAGATGTTCATCACACACTCCCCCTCAAGATCAGGTCCAAGGGAGTGGTTTGTGGCTATGGGTGTCTTAGCAACCTTACAATTAGTCATGTTAAATCTTTTAAGTATATCTTGTACATACTTTGACTGACTTATGAAGATGTCATTTTTAACTTGCTTCACCTGAATTCCTATAAAGAAATTGAGTTTACCCATGGCACTCATTTCAAATCTATCCTTTATCAGCTTCTCAAAGTCTTTGCAGAGCTTTGGATTAGTTGACCCAAAGATAATGTCATCTACATATACTTGAACTAGAATTAAGTCAATCCCTGTTCCTTTGATGAAGAGAGTCCCATCTATAGTACCTTTTCTGTATCCATGCTTACAGAGATACTGAGATAGAGTCTCATACCACTTCCTTGGTGCTTGGTGCAGCCGATAAAGAGCTTTGTCAAGCATGTAGACATAATCAGGATGATCAGGATCTGCAAACCCAAGTGGTTGTTTGACATACACCTCTTCATCAATCATCCCATAAAGAAAAGCACACTTGACATCAAGTTGGTAGACCTTGAAATTCTTCGATGCAGCAAAGGCTAAGAATATCCTAACAGCTTCAAGTCTTGCTACAGGAGCAAACATATATGTGTAGTCAATTCCTTCTTCTTGTGTGTATCCTTGAACAACTAGTCTAGACTTGTTTTTGATGACAAGTCCTCCATTATCCTTCTTGTTCCTAAACACCCATTTGGTTCTTATAGTAGTCTTCCCTTGAGGAAGAGGACCTAGGTTCCAAACCTTTGCCTTTTGAATTGAAGCAACTTTTTCTGAATAGCTTGAACCCAACTTCCATCCAATAATGTCTCATCAATAATCTTTGGCACTATCTGGGATAAGAAACAAGAGTGAAGACAAACATTTGCATCATGGGTTTGTCCTCTTGTTTTTACCCCTGAATCAACATCTCCAATGATGTTTGTGGTAGGGTGAGACTTGTGGATCCTTAGTTTAGGGATCACAGCAAGTTGCTTAGACAGATCTAAATTAGAGAAATTTAGATCTAGCATTAAAGTTTCTCCCACCACATCATCACACTTATCAAGAGAAACTTGATCCAATGAATGTGTAACATCATTGATGTTGTCTTCAATGGAGTGGTTATCAGCATCAAGAACTTCTTGATGACTTTCACCACCACCATGGTCTTATACATTTGAAGCTTCTTTATCTGGTTGTTAAGCCTCTGAGCTGGAATTTGAAGGCATCTCAGATGTATCAGCTGAATTAGTCATTGTTATGCTGATAGAAATTTCATTTGCAGAGTTAGGGTTGTTTGATTGAGCTAACTGAGTAAGATCTGACTGAGTCAGAAGCTGGCCCAGTAAGAAGTTCTGACTGGGTCTGCATCTAACTGAAACCTGGCTGTTTGATTTAGTATCTGTCTGACTCTGCTGAATAATAAAAATAACCTTATTGCCCCGTTTTTCTAACGAGTTTGAATTTAACTGGTGTTATGTAATCAATAAAAATAGCCAAATTGAATGCAAGTACTACCGTGTTAAACAAGACACGTTCATTTTTCAAAAACCATGCAAAAACACACACACTTATGTCACCACACACACCCAAACATATACACAAAAACCCTAATCTTGAAACCACCCACAACCACCACCATGTTCCACCATCATCTTCTTCACAAAATTTCAAGAAAACACATCAAGATTTTAAGAAAACACATCATCAACACATGGGTACACATATTTCACACAAAACCCATGAAGATGATCAAGAGGGAGGGGGAGGTGGTCGCGCAGGGGAAGTCACGCAAGGGGAGGGGGAGGTGGTCGATCGGTCGCGCAGGGGGAGGGGGAGGGCGGCAGAGGGAGGGCGACAAAGGGAGGAGGGCGGCGGACGGAGATGGTGAGCTCGATGAGGTGCAGGGGGAAGGGAAGTCGTGCAAGGGGAGGGGGGCAGTGGCCTTCGACCGGGTCAGTCATCAAAATCATTAGGTCTCAGTCAGAAGCCTTCGACCGGGTCAGACACCTTGCCGTGAACATCAAACACCCTGACCGGCTGACCGAGTCAGCCAGTCAGCGGTCAGGGGTGGGTCAGCGCACATCAAACATGGCCTTAGTTACAATTGGGGCTGAAGTTGTGTTACTTGAAGGTCTTCTCAGCTCAAATCTTGGATCAGGATCACCTGTTGGTAATATATCTGTGGATCCTGAAACATGGTCACAAGATTTGTTAAAACAGTTGGTAACTAAATCAAGATCAAATAGCCAATCAAGACAAGAACTTTTCACACTGGGAGTGTGCTCATTGAAGGTTACATTGGCTGACTCCTCAACTACTCTACTTATGAGATTGTATATTCTATAATCCTTATCTTGAGAAGTATCCAATAAAATGTCCATCATCTGATTTCTCATCAACCTTGGCATTTTGATCTTTAGTATTCAAGATGGTGCAAGGACATCCAAATGACCTGAGAAAACCAATGAAGGGTTTCCTCTTGTGCCAAAGTTCATAAGGAGTCTTACCATGTGTCTTAACTACTAAAAATCTATTCTGCACATAGCAGGCAGTGTTAACTGCCTCTGCCTAGAAGGTGATATGTAGTTTAGAGTCAGATAACATAGTTCTTGTAGCTTCAATAAGTGTTATGTTTCTCCTTTCAGCAACACCATTTTGCTGAGGAGTCCTGGGAGCATTATATTGTCTTGTAATACCCTTTTCATCACAAAGTGTATCAAGGATTTGGTTCTTAAATTCAGTTCCATGATCACATCTTATGGTTTTGACCTTGTGATCAGATTGATTATCAATCTTTAAGATGAAATTCTTTAGAATCTCAGGGGTCTCATCCTTAGTTCTAAGAAAGAAAACCCAAGTGAATCTTGTAAAGTCATCTGTGATCACCAAACAATAAGAGGTCCTTCCTAGACTCATTACACTGGTGGGGCCAAGAGTAGTGATGGAGTTTCTTTCCCTTGGCTTGTGAGATACCTTGTGTTGCTTCCCTTTCAGGCATGAAACATAATGGTCATCACTTGTAAACTCTTTCTTTGGCATTCCAGTTACCAAATCAATCTTAATTAATTTATTAATGTTCTTAGAGTTTACATGGCATATTTTTTTATGCCAGAGGAAAGTATTGGACCTTGAAAGGATCATACATGCCAATTCAATTGGTGGGTTGATGGTTGTTCTGCTGGAAATCCTCCAAGTCCAAGAACCAATGCGGATGAAGAATTGCAACAAAGAAGAAGACAAATGTCGGCTATCCGCATTTGTATATGCGGATGACCATAGAACAAATGCTGACAAGTATTTGTTCTTCCGTATTAATAAATGCGAACAGCCGAACAAATACTGACAAGGATTTGTACATCCGCATTAACTAATGTGGATGCTCAGCAACAAATGCGCCAAGTGTTTGTTCATCCGCATTTCTCAATGTTGATGACCAAACACCAATACGATAGAAGAAACAAGAAATGCTGATGAAGATCAACAAATCCGCATTAGTTAATGCAGATGAACAAAACAAATGTTGATGAAGACTTTTGTACTTAGACTAGTTTATAGTACAGGGGTAGTTTAGTCTTTTTGTAAAGGCATCCTGTCAGCCTATAAATAGAATAGAAAACCCCACTTGTGGGATGACTTGACAATTAGAATATTTCGATAGTCGTTTGTTTCAGAGGGTGTCTTGTTACTGTTTATTGCTAAAATCCTAGCATTCATTGTAACTTTTCACCACCATTAATACAAAAGCAATTATGAGTATTTTAAGCATTTAATGTTCTGTGTTTATTTGATTCCGCAATATAATCACTGGCACAATCATCATATTCAATCCTAGTTGATTCACATCAACTGAGAATATCATTCTCACACCTAGTCAATTGGTATCAGAGCTTCGGCTCTCTGTTCATCTTCAGATTTGCTCAGATCTGAACTGAAACTCGATTGATCTGGTGATTGAGTTGCTGTTAGAGAGTTCATCTACCTCTAATCAGTATTCATGCTGACATTCTTCTGAAACATCGACAAGTCACCGTTCATCTGAACCGAGTCAATAACATATCTTTGAACAGTGTGTTCTACCATAAAATCAGAACAAAAACATCATCAACATCATAATATGAAGACACTAAAATCAACAGGATAGTTACAGACGGATTCTTGACAAAACCAATGTTACTGTTCATCAGATCTGAAAATATAGACTGTTTTGGACCACTTGGTTAAAAAACTAATCTAATTATTATTCCAACAAGTTAAAACAAGTTTATTACAATGGATTCACATAACGTTTCTGAACTTGGTCATACTCCTAAACCTCTTATGCTAAAACACAATTCTGAGTTTAAGCAATGGAAAATCAGGTTTATGAATTATATTACAGGAGTAGATCCGGATTATTGGATATCCATATGCAAAGGACCTCACATCCCTGTGACACTCTCGGCTGACCAAGCTGCTTTATACAAAACATCAAGAATATCCATTGAAGATCTAACTCTTGATGATGATGATTACAAGAAGATAAAGATTGACCTTAAAGCATACTCCATTCTCACACAAGCCTTGAAAATAGATGTACTAAAAAGACTTAGAGAAATATGGAATAGCAAAAGCTGTGTGGGATGCACTACTCATCATGTGTGAAGGCAGTAGTGAAGTGGCTGAAATCAACAAAGACATATTGGTCAATCAATATGAAACCTTCCATCACTTTAAAGGGGAGTCAGTCTCAAAACAACTACATAGATTTGTGCAGTTGGTCAATGATCTTGAGATTATAGGGGTTACATACAAAGTAAAGGAGCTGAACAAGAAAATGTTACACAGTCTCCCTAAAAGTTGGAAACAAAATGTGACCATGCTGAAAAACACAATTGATCTGGAAAGCACCACTCTGGATATAATGATTGCAAAAATTGAAGCTCTTGAACTTGATGAAAGGAGCAGAAACCTTGGTGGACCTCAAGTCATTGAAGCATACAAATTTCCATCATACAATAATTTTATGGAAAATGCATTTATTACTGAAGAAGATGATTTCCTCTCATCCAGAGATCAAGTAAAATCAACTGGATTTATTGCTGCTTCATCAACCAACAACCCATCAACCTCATCTCAATCAACTGGGTTTACTGCCACTCCTTCAAGTATGCCTGAAGACCAGAGATCTGAAGAGCAAAAAGCTACTTACAATGCCATTGTTGCAAGTTTTGAAGCTTACTTGGGAGGAAGACTCACTTCTGCTCATTTAATACAAGAAGACCTAGAAGAAATGGATCCTGATGATGTAGAAGAAATGGATCTATAGTGGCAGATGGCTATGATGGCAATGAGGGCCAAAAAGTTTTTCAGAAAAGGAAGGAAGCTAAGTCTGAATGAGAATAACAAACTTGTATATGACAAATCCAAAGTTAAATGCTTCAACTGTAAACTGGCCACTTCTCAAGAGAATGCAATGCTCCAAGAAGAAACAACAACAGTTTTCAAAGGAATTTTCAAGGTCAATCATCATCACAACAAATCTCAAGCTTCCAATCCAACAATCAAAAACAATATCATCATCAAAACCAACATCAACAACCATACCAAAGTCAGCCACAACTGACCAATCAAGCCCATGGAAGCAGCCAACCTACTTCTAATGCTCTTGTCATCAGACAAGATGGAGTATGTGATAGGAGCCTTTATACTGAGGAAGTGAAGCCTCAATTTCAAAATCATGCTCTTATGGCTCACACCAATGATGGCCCAACACCTATCCCATCCGAGGTATAATCTAATCTCTGTAGTGATAAATGCATTGCTGAACTATAGGGATATCGTGAGCACAATCACAAATTAGCTGCTAAGATTAAAGAAGAAAAAGTAAAATCAGATTTGCTTAAAAGACAACTTAAAAGTTGTGAAATAAAAATCAAATCACTCATCTCCGACATTGAAAAATTGCATGGAGAAAAGTACACTCTTACAATTGAGAATGAAAAGTTAACTAAAAAGTTAGCTCAATCCAAAGCTGAGCAATCAGACACTGAAGTGAAACTTGAAAAGTTTCAAGTGTCTTCAGCCAAGCTGCGAGAGATGCTTGATTCATAAAAGGATCCCAAGGATATGACTGGGATTGGATATAATTCATGTCCCCCACCATACAATGATAATTATACTGTCATGCCTAAGTCGGTCACTCTTTCTGATCAAAATGAACCTAAAACTATTAAACCTAATCAGGAGAAAACTAAACTCCAAAGAATTTTTACATTGAAACAAATGAGGAGAAAATCAAACTAGGTCATCCAATTAAAATCAAAGAGTGCTCAGACAAGTCAGTGAATGTCATTAAGCCAAAAAGCCCAGTCAAAGCCATAGTGCCATTTATGAAATTCATCCCTACAATTTCCAAAGAAAAGAAGAAAAGATGCTTCTGTGAAACCAACTGCTGAAAGCAAATCTGATTGTAAGATCAAATCTCCAAAGAATTCAACCATATCATAAACTTAAGCAAGGAGTTGGTTTTGACATTTTCAACAAAGATCATGTAAACCAACTAGAAAAAGAGGACAGGAAAAGCTTAAGGAAACAACATCTGCCCAAAAGAGTGAAAAACAGCAGTATTGTGAACCAAACTGCCAACAAGGCTAATATTGCTTCCTCATCAAAATTAAAAAATGATGCTCAGTTGAAGACTGGTAAATCTACTGAGGCATCAAGATCAATCAAAAGAGAAAAACACATGTATTGTGACGTATGTGAGATGTCAAATCACATAACAGATGAGTGCTTTTTCAATCAATATTGCTCAAGCTGTGACATGAACAATCATTCAACCAAAAATTATTATTTTAACAAATATTGTTCTGTGTATGATATGACTAACCATAACACATCTGATTGTTTCTTTTAACAAAAAGGTTTGAGGATTCCTCAAAACAAGCCCATCTCACCAATCTCATCTGCGAAACCCAAAATCAGAAGTCATTTTTATAATAAACAATCCAGGACTTCAAGTTATGATGATGATTTAGGTAATCTGAAAGAGTTAAAGAAAGTTCAAAGAAATATAAATCACAACTTTAGACAAACTCATTATTTTCATAAATCAAAAATGAAGTTTGATAATAAAAAATGTATCCAATTTTTTAAAAGAAATAGGGATCAAAGGTTTGAATACTCTTCTGAGTCTTCAGATGAAGTTGATGAGATGAAATCAGCAAGATATCAAAAATTAAACAAAACTTCATCCTCTAAGTCACAATTTAAAGGAAAATATCAAGAAGTTACTGTCATGGATAGGAATGGGAAACCCAAGACCATCATGGCTTGGGTTCCACATTCTAATTAGTTCTTTTTGTGCTTGCAGGGTCGTCCATACTAGTCCAATAGCCTATCGTATGTGGACAGTGGATGCTCCCGACACATGACTGGAGATCGTTCCCTCCTTCATGATTTCAAGCATATTCAAGGAACTACTGTGGCATTTGGTGGAGATTCAAAGGTGGCAAAATCACTGGTGAAGGATTTGTGACAAATGGGTTGTTGAGCTTTGACAGAGTGAACTACTGTGACCAATTGAACTTTAATCTGCTCAGCGTGTCTCACATATGTGACAAGAAATACTCCACTTACTTTACTGACACTCATTGTTACATTCTAAAATCAGGATTTCAAATTCTTGAAGAATGGGTTGTCTTGATGACCCCGAGGAAGAATAATACCTATGTCTTAAACGCCAATTCTACTCTATCTAAAGAAGAAATATGTCTTCTGTCAAAAGCATCTTTTGATGATTCAGAGCTTAGGCACAGACGTTTGGGACACACAAATTTCAAAAATATGAATAGAATGGTCAACGGAAATCATGTAATTGGTTTAGCCCAAAAAGAATTTCACTTTATTGATCATTGTTCAGCATGTCTCGAAGGGAAACAACATAAGTCTTCCCACAAGCCAAAACTGGTGAACACAAACAATTCTCCATTGAAGTTACTTCATATGGATCTTTTTAGACCAACTCATGTTATGAGCATTGGAAAGAAACAGTATTGTTTGGTGATCACAGATGACTTTTCCAGATTTACATGGGTCTTTTTCTTACTTCATAAAAACAAAGCATCCCAAATAATAAAAGATTTCATCACTAAAACTGAAAATCAAGTTGATCATAAACTTAAAACGATTAGAAGTGATAATGAGACAAATTTTTAAATGAAGATATGAGTTCATTTTGTGCAACCAAAGGCATTGCTCATCAATTTAGTGCAGCTAGGACTCCTCAACAAAATGGGTAGTTGAAAGGTGAAATAGAACACTAATTGAAGCAGCACGAACTATGCCAGCCGATGCTAAACTGCCAATTATCTTTTGGGCAGAAGCAGTTAACACATCGTGCTATGTACAAAATAGAAGTTTGATTGTAAAAGAAAGCAACAAGACTCCTTATGAACTTCTCTTTCACAAAAAAACCATTTATTCGATTTTTAAGTCATTTGGTAGTCCTGTATCAATATGAACACCCGAGACCAATTTGGGAAGTTTTCATCTAAGTCTGATGAAGGATTCTTTGTAGGTTATTCTTCTGTCTCAATGGCTTATAAAGTGTTTAATCCTAGATTAACCATCATTGATGAATCAACCAATGTTCAATTTAATGAGCATTCCTTTCCCAAATCAACAAATGGTCCTGACTGGTTGTTTGATATTGACTCATTTACAAAGTCATTTGATCAATTTCACTTATCTAATGCAGGAAACCTACAATCAGCTGAATCTTCTCCATCAGTAGAAAGAAGAGATGACTTCCTAATGGTTCCTCCTACCTCTACTGAGCAACTAAATGAACATGTCCCACTGCAAGCTGATCCTGTCAGACAACCATCTTAAAATGAGACTGTTTCAACTGAGGCTAGTCCTAGTACACTTCCTTCTCCTTCAGAAGAACCCTAAACTAAAGTCAGAAATCAAGATCAAGCTACACCACCAGTTAAAACTGAGAGAACTTCAAATGCTGAAAAGTCATCAAAGTGTTGTTGATGCTGAAGCAGGAACTGGAAAAGACTTTATGATTATTTTCACCAACTCTTGCACAGTACAAGACGAAGGTGCCTCTTACCAAGATGATCTAAATGTCTCCAATCTTCATGTATCCATTGCTGGTGACTCAATTCCAACCACCAGAATACACAATAATCATCAAGTGGAAAGCATCATTGGTAAACTTAATGAACGGGTGACAAGAAGCAAGTCAAGCATAGCAAACATTTGTTTGTCTTCTTGCTTTTTTTGTCAAACAGTACCCAAAAATATCAAAGAGGCTATTCAAGACAATAGTTGGATTGAGTCAATGTAGGAAGAGTTGCTACAATTCAAGAAACAAGAAGTATGGCAACTGGTAGATCTTCCCAAAGGACAATACCATATCAGTACCAGGTGGCTATACAGGAACAAAACTGATGACCGGGGAATTGTCATCAGAAATAAAGCAAGATTAGTGGCTCAGGGGTACACACAAGAAGAAGGAATTGATTATGACGAAGTGTTTGCTCCTATTGCCAGATTAGAAGCAATAAGACTCTTTCTAGCATATTCAGCATCCATGAAATTCACTGTTTATCAAATGGATGTGAAATGTGCTTTTCTGTATGGAAAGATTGCTGAAGAAGTCTACGTGAGCCAACCACTAGGCTTTGAAGACCCATATTTTCCACACAGAGTATACAAGCTAGACAAAGCATTGTATGGTCTTCATCAAGCACCAAGGAAGTGGTATGAGACTTTATCATCTTTTTTTCTTGAACATGGGTATGAAAGAGGAAAGATTGATCAGACTCTCTTCAGAAAAAGAAAAGGAAAAGACATGTTGCTGGTTCAGATTTATGTGGATGATATCATTTTTGGCTCAACATACAAGTTACTCTGTAAAGACTTTGAAGACCTTATGCATTCAAAATTACAAATGAGTGCTATAGGGGAACTCACATTCTTTCTATGAGTGCAAGTCCAACAAACAACAGATGGAATATTCATCAATCAATAAAAATACATGGAAACAATGTTGAAGAAATTCAAGTTTGCTGATTGTCAGTCCATCAGAACTCCTGTTGACACTAAAGTGAAGATTAGTCCAGATCTAGAAAGCAAATTAGTGGATCAGACTCACTATCGATCTATGATAGGTTCACTTATGTATCTAACAGCCAGTAGGCCTGACATTATGTTTGGTGTTTGTGTGTGTGCCATCAAGAGGATATTCAGATATCTTAAGGGCAAGCCTGCTCTTAGATTGTGGTATCCAAAGGAAGGAGACTTCAATCTCTAAGCCTACACTAACAATGATTATGGGGGATGCAACTTTAATAGGAAGTCCACTTCTGGCGGTTGTCAATTTCTTGGTCCCGGACTGGTCTCCTCGTAGTGCAAGAAGCAGACCAACATGTCTGTTTCAACAGCAGAAGCTGAGTATATAGCAGCATCAACTTGTTGCTCTAAAGTTCTCTGGATTCAAAACCAGATGCTTGATTATGGTTTTAACTTCTTGCACACTCCAATTCACATTGACAACACAGCAGCAATGTTTATCACAAATAATCCAGTTCAACACTCAAAAACAAAACATATTGAAACTAGATATAACTTTTTGAGAGATTATGCTGAAAAAGGATTAACCAAATTGATTCAAGTTCATACTGACAAGTAGTTAGTTAATTTATTTACCAATGTATTTGAACCTAGTCGGTTTGAATTCCTAGTTCAGTCAATTGACATAATTAACCTTGAGTAAAAGTCAAAATTTCAAAAACATTCAAATATTAACAAAAAATTACAAAAATAAGTCATTTTACTGAAGTTTTTGTTTTATACTTGGGAAATGATATAATTATAGTCGTTATATCATTCACGGTGCTTATTTCAAAATTTCAAAAGACTGTCATGACTTACCTGATATGTGGGTAGGCTCAACTTGGAAAGGAAGATACATGTTGTGATGAACTAAAATTCATATTCAACTGTAAACCACTCATCTCAAAGTACTGGTAAGTATTGGCTTATCCAAGTGTATGTGTGTGTAGCAACCTAAACACACCAGGTAATGATGTCTTATGAATGTCTTTTGTTGATGCATGTATGTCCCTAGATCATGAGCTGTAATGTAATAAATCTTGTCTGTCTGATTATGATGTAATTGTATCGATTAATGAAATGATATAAATTGTTTGTTACTTGTGATGTTTAATATTTCATTAATGAGTCGTGATTGAATTGATTGGGTTTATGAATGTTTGAATGAGTGCACATTATGTTATATTAAATAAAACATTCAAACTTAACTTAATGAAGTTCTCATGCGAATGGCCCATGCGAATGGACCACACGCATGAATAACTTCATACGATTGACTAAATCGCACGACTGAACCAGGAGACTGGATCAGTCGTATGATTGACACATAAGATTGACTCAATCGCACGACTGAACACTCAGTCGTGCGGATGATTCAACCGCATGGTTCAATCGCACGACTGAACCATACTTATGGCCCAGTCGCACGATTGAACAATACTAACCTATAAATAGACCCAATTCGTGGGAAAACAAAAGCATTCATCCCATTACGATTCCAGACGTACCCTAGCCGTCCAGAAGCCTCCCAAATCGTTCTCCAAGTTCATAGAACACATCAGATCGGTTCCTAATCGATTTCTGACGTTGATTTCAATTGTTGATTGATTCATCGTGTGTTCTCACTGATTGGATCGCCAATCAAATAGGATTCCGCACTATTTGAGTTGGTTTAACACGCAATCACTCGGTATTTCGTTCAAATACCAGGTCCTAACAAGTGGTATCAGAGCATTGGCTCTTGATTTCGTGTTGATTCAATCAAGATTGCATAAAAGTTTGTGTTTTTGCACGAAAAACGCAATCTTTAGCATCAAAAGTGATCTTGGACGTTCCCTGCTCATTGAAGTTCAGTTTCTACGGACTTAGACGATTTGGACTTGCAAAATTTCGAATTTTTACGGCTGAAACCCGTCAAACCTAGAAATTTTCGCAAAACAGCAGCTTCAGTCGCACGAGTGACCCATTCGCACGACTGGACTCATTCGCAGTGCTCATTCGCACGACTGGACCTAGTCGCACCCTCATTCGGCCGACTGAACCGTTCGTTCGCATAGCTCATACGCACCAGATTCATTCGCACGACTGAACCATTCGCCCTGTTCAGTCGCACGGTTAAACCAATCGCAGAGTTCATACGCACGATAAGACCATTCGCATCCTTCAGTCGCATCAGTTAAAGTTGATTTGATTAGATTCTAAGTTTATTAACCATGGAAGATCAGATGTCAGCCTTTACTGCTGGGAAGGACTCAAGAATTCAGATTCTGCTGTTGCTTGAGAGTGAGGTGGGTAATCACAATAAACCACCAAAGCTTTTGACTTTAGATGAGTTTCCCCACTGGAAACAACGTTTTGAGATCTACCTCAATGGAGTAGATCCTAATCTGTGGGAAGCAATCGAGGTTGGGTATAGTACACCGGTGGGAGCAGATGGAGTAAAATTAACGTTAAGTGGGATGACTGACGCACAGAAAGTAAAGTATAATGCAGAGAAAAGGGTTTATGCGTTGATAACTCAGTCGATCCCCAAAGACATATTCCACCAGTACTCAGAGAACAAGCAGTCCAAGAAACTGTGGGATGAGCTAGAGAAAAGATATGATGGGAATGCATCATTAAAGGCAATCAAGGCAAAGGAGTTAAAGAAGGAATTTGATAACTTCTCATCGATTGGTAACGAGAGTTTAGATGAAGTGATAGACAGATTCTACCACTTATGAGCGAGTTGCATACACATGGAGTGGAAACGACTATGGAAGAGAAAGTAAGCAACTTCGCAGATGGATTGCCTGATAAGTGGGCTTCATTCGTGTCTAATCTTAGACAGAATGGAATGCTTGTAGAGCTGGATATAAATGACTTCATTCTCAAGCTGCGTGAAGAAGCACTAAGGATGAAGTATAGAGCACAGAAGTCTTCATATACACAAAACCCAGCTTTATACAATGCCACGCCTCAAGCTAAGACATCTGGAGCACCTCTCCAGACAGCATTTGTGTCTAGCTCGTCAGGTCCTTCACATGCTTCTCCTTCTGGATCAGACACGTCAGGGTCGTCATGTACCCACTATATTGGATCAGAAGCAAATGCTACCAAATTGAAGACCGAGAACCTCGGAAATGTGACCGTAGAAGTAGCACGAGAGCATATGGATCTTCTAGCCGCAGTAGTTCATTCATATGATGGACTTGTGGCTGGGAAGATTGGAAACTGTCATCTGGCAGATGAAGACTACGAGCAGGTAGATGAAATGGAGCTTGAAAGAATGGATATAATGTGGGCCTTAGCTAGCGCTGTCCGAAGGGCGAAGAAGTTTGTTAAGAAGACAGGACAAAATTTGATAGCTACTAAGGATACCACATTTGGCTTTGACAAGAGCAAAGTGACCTGCTTTAACTGTGGAGAGAAAGGGCACTTTAAGAGGGAATGTGTCAAGCCAAAGAAGACGGGTAATGGGAACCCGTTCTCATCCTTTACTCGCCAAGACAAGCAAGCCTCTAGTTCTACTTCATCAAACAAGGACCCAAAAGCCTTGACTGCTCATGATGATGAAGGACAGGACTGGAGTTTAGATTTGTCTCACCAGAATCTAACATTGCCAGTGTTGAAGATATTGATGATGATTCTGCGAGTGAAGGTGATTTAGCAGTTGAAATAGCCATGTCACACAGTGAAGAAACAACTGCAGCTGAGGTCAGTTACATACCAAAGGAGGAGACTTCCACGTCAGAAACAGAAAAGTCAGAATCACCAGAACCAGAGACGTCTGATGCTGCGTTGATGGCTAACTCTTCTGAAACAACACAGGTAAGTACAACTGACCAAATGTTTAATAATCATGCTTGTTCTAATTGTGATATGTTTAGGAATAGCATTGATGAAAAATTTGCTAGGTTATTAGATCACAATGATAACTTAGTAAAGGATTTACAACTATGCACTGAGGCCAATAGAGTTCTAAAACAAAATGAGCATAGTTATAAAGAAAAGATAGACCTATTGACTAAACAACTTAGGGAAACCGAAGTAGTTGCCTTTAATCAAGCAAATGACATTAGGTACTATCTAAACTCCCTAGAGGACACTAAGAAACAAAAGGCAGTTCTAGAAGTAGAAGTTAATTCCTTAAAACAGAAACTGCATAGTTGGACTAGTTCTTCACACATAGTTCAACACTTAGTGAGAGAAAGGAATAATGGGGAGGGATTAGGCTACAAAGTGGTTCCACCACCACCTGAGACCTTGATGAACACCAAGTCTAAACCAGTAAACAACAACCCAATCAAGGATCATGTGGTGACCACTCCTCTTGTTACTGATCCAGACACATCATGTTCATCTACTGAATCTGGACAGAAACAAAAGGAGGCCACTTCAAAGGCAAAGGGTAAATTGCCTTGTGTTAATCTGGAAAATGAATTTGAAAAAGTTAACTTAAAGTCAGGGTCAAACAGAGTCAAATCAGAACCCAAAAAGACTTCAGTCGTTAATTTTTCACATGCTACAAGTCAAAAACCAGTTAACAAAAGGGTGGAACAAGTTAAACAGGTTAAACAGTTAAATTTGTTAAACCAGAGAAAACATCAAACATGCAAGAGTCAAAACCTAAAGTGATTGATGTTACTAAAGTGTCACGCATTTCTCCACAAAGAAAGTCTACTTATAAAGTTGATAGCAGATTGTGCTACAACTGTGGAGAATGTGGACATATTGCTTCCTATTGTCCTTTCTATCAGACACCTAGGAAGAAGATTGATCTTCAGGACTCTAGACCTAGGTCTTCTAAGAGGAGTTCTCTAACTCCACCTAGAAGATCTAGTGAACCTAAAGTCCAACCTGTAAGCCAGACGACTGTTTATCATAAACAGGCATTGCACAAATCTGGCTTATGGAAAGAGAAGTCATCCTGTGTGTCTGATACTGATGACAAGAAGGAATCTGAGTTACCCTCACCTTCTAAAGGTCAATGGGTAGAGTTTATGATGTGTGATGCCTCTGGGAAACCCAAGACAGTAAAGGCTTGGGTTCCTAACCTAAACTAATACATTTACTTGATATGTGCAGGGTGTTCGGTATAGCGCTGAGACTAACACGTGGATTATAGACAGCGGAGCATCCAGGCACATGACAGGAAATAGAGCCCTTTTATCAAATGTCAAACAAATAAAAGGAGGGCATGTTTCCTTTGCAGGAAACAAGGGAGGATACATCACAGCACAGGGAGAAGTGGGAAATCAGAAAGTTAAGTTTGATAAGGTGAACTACGTTCAACAACTTCAGAATAACTTGCTTTCTGTTTCCCAAATCTGCGATAAAGGATTTAAAGTCATCTTCGACAACAAGAAGTGTTACGTGCTGAAGAAAGACTATATGATTCCAGAGGACCAAGTTCTGATGACTGCTTCAAGATATAAGGACCTATATGTCTTGGATCTGTCAACAGCTGCTCCAACGGATCATGAGGTGCAGTGCTTTCTATCTAAAGCTACTGAGAAGGACTCAATCTCCTGGCATAGGAGAATGGGACACATTAGTCAAAGGAAGATGAATCACTTGATTCAGAAGGACTTAGTGAGAGGAGTAAATGTCAAGAACTTCCAACTTCCTGACTTTTGTGTAGCTTGCAAGAAAGGCAAACAGACAAAGAAGTCTCATAAGGAAAAGAAAGTTCATTCAATAGAACTTCCTCTTGAACTTCTTCACATGGATCTGTTTGGTCCAGTCAGTACAAGGAGCATTGCAGGCGATCTGTACTGTTTTGTGGTCACTGATGACTACTCAAGGTTCACTTGGGTAATGTTTCTGAAATCCAAATCAGAAACATTTGAGTCATTCAAGGAATTAGTCACCACTCTGGAATCTCTCTACAAGCTAAAGGTTAGACAAGTACGCTCAGACAACGGGACCGAATTCAAGAATCAATGGATGGAGGCATACTGCAAGGAAAAGGGAATTGTTCATCAATTCACTTCAGCATACACGCCTCAGATGAATGGTGTTGCTGAGAGGAAAAATAGAAGCTTGATAGAGACTGCACGGACTATGCTGGCTGACTCGAAACTGCCTATCCAATTCTGGAATGAGGCAGTAGCAAATGCATGTTATACACTGAATCGAGTCCTAATAGTCAAGCGCCACGGAAAGACATGTTATGAGCTACTACAAAGACGCAAACCGAATTTGGAGTATCTTGAACCCTTTGGCGCGCCGTGTACACTTCTGAAGAAGACACAAGAAGGAAAATTCAGCGAGAAGGCAGATGAAGGAATCTTTCTAGGATACAACATACCGAATAAGCGAGTTTACAATAACTCAACGGGTCTTGTAGAAGTGTAATGTCGACGTTCAGAGATATACCACACCTCCTACAGGCAAAGGACCTGCCTACTTCTTCGATTATGATGGATTCTTCAAATCCTTCAACATACCTCTCTCTCCCTCGGATGATGAGCTAGCTACTAGGATGATGTATGATATTCTGAATACACCATCTAGCACACAGGGAGAATCATCTACTCAGTCAGGGGGAGTAGTCGACGACAGTGACTCCTCCTCTGAAGATGAAGCTGAAGCAGATGACCAGAACAGTCAGGAGGAACAGGTTCCAGTTCCAGCAAGTCCACAAGCATCTACGAGTGATGCTCCATCGACTTCAGAACCTCAAACTCCAACTACCTCAGATGCAGAACAAAATGTTCATAATCTTGGTTCTGAGGTAGCTGTTCCTACTACTCCAGGATCACGACTAAACGTCTATCATCCCCTTGACAATGTTATTGGGGATGTCAGATCAGGAGTCCAAACCCGAAATCAGTTATACTCAGCTGATTACGCCTCGGTTATGGAGAAAGGTTACATTCATGATGGTGCCTATCGATGTTTTGTCTCGCAGGTTGAGCCAAAATATGTCAGTGAGGCACTCAATGATGAGGCGTGGGTGAGTGCCATGCAAGAAGAACTTCTGCAGTTTAAGAAGTTAGGTGTATGGACACTGGTTGATAAACCTAAAGGTGCTAAAGTCATTGGCACTAAATGGGTACTAAAATGCAAGAAGGATGACCAAGGGGTCATTATCAGGAACAAAGCTCGACTGGTGGTTCAAGGTTTTCGCCAAGTCGAGGGAATTGACTACAATGAGGTGTTTGCACCCGTGGCAAGGATGGAAGCTATTCGTATCTTCCTTGCCTATGCATCGTACATGAAGATCAAAGTCTACCAATTAGATGTAAAGAGTGCATTCCTTCATGGGGAAATCAGAGAAACAGTCTATGTAAGTCAACCCGAGGGTTTTGAAGATCCTTACCATCGGGATAGAGTTTACAAGCTCGACAAAGCTTTATATGGGCTTCATCAAGCTCCTCGAGCTTGGTATGAGAAACTCTCAACTCATCTTGTGAAACACGGCTTTCGCAGGGGAGTAATTGACTGTACACTGTTTATTAAGGAAAAGGATGGCGACCTACTGCTTGTACAGATATATGTTGATGACATAATCTTCGGGTCAAAGAACGAAGAGTTATGTAAAGAGTTTGAAGCAGTAATGAAGAAAGAATTTGAGATGAGTGCCATGGGGGAGATGAAGTTCTTTCTCGGGTTACAGGTGGATCAAACACCTAATGGATCTTTCTACATCAGACCAAGTATGTAGGAGACATTCTCAGTCGCTTTGACATGGAGAATGCTTCTGCTGCTGGGACTCCACTTGCTACGAATCATGATATAGCACCTGATGATAATGGAGATCTAGTAGATGCCACTATGTACCGAGGAATGATCGGATCCCTCATGTATCTCACTGCCTCAAGACCTGATATTATGTATGCTACATGTCTATGTTCAAGATATCAGGCTAAACCAAAGGTCAACCATCTGATCGGGGTCAAGAGGATTTTTCGTTATCTGAAGGGTACACCCACACTTGGATTGTGGTACCCTCATGATGATGACTTTGAGCTTACCGCGTATAGTGACTCGGATTACGGGGGCTGCAAGATGAACTACAAGTCTACATCAGCAGGGTGTCAATTCTTTGGGAGAAGATTAGTTACCTGGCAGTGTAAGAAGCAGACATCGGTTGCATTGTCAACCTGTGAAGCCGAATATGTTGCTGCTGCAAGTTGCTGTTCTCAAATCATCTGGATTCAACAGCAAATGCGGGATTACGGTTTAAAATTCTCATCTACTCCTATTTTCGTTGATAACTCTGCTGCAATTGCAGTAACTAAAAATCCGGTTCAACATCCTAAGACCAAACACATCGGTATTAAATACCATTTCATAAGAGATTGTTTTGAAAAGAACTTAATTGATGTGGTTAAAATTAATACTGATTTTCAACGCGCTGACCTCTATACTAAAGCCTTTGATAAACCACGTTTTCAATATTTATTAGAGGTCAACGGTGTTAAAAAGAAAAGTGAGGTAATTCCTGATGATGAAAATGTGTAGTCCGATGTCGTGTAGTTAAATTTTATTTATTTATTTTGATTTGTCTATTTGATTTTAATTTTATTTAAACTCATGTTCTCTTGCTGTTTATTAAAATCCTAAAATAATTAAACCAGAAATGATTTTAGTATTTTAGGGGGAGAATATGTCAGCAAGTTAACATTAAAAAAAAAAATAAAAAATGAGGGAGAAGGAGTAGCGAGCTGAAATAAGGTAGATTGTATCTGTGATACCGATTCAATACCTTTGGAAAATGATAGTACACAGGAACAAATCAAGAGGGACTTTAAAATTTAAGTTTTAGTAAGATGCAAAAGTTCAAAGTAATAAATCTGTGTAGTCTAAGCAATACCAAAAGGAAAGATGATAGAAAACTGGCAACTCCTAAGGTGACACAAAGAAAGTAGACTTAGAGGCTGCTAGACCATATATGATATGTTGGTAGATTCAACACAATAGACAAATAGACCTGATTGGTGATCTCAAGATAAAACTAAGTTGTTCAACTGACTGTGGGCTTCCATCTTATCACTGGTTAACACAATCAACAATATTCCAATAAGGGGTAATGAGCAATTAAACGCCACAAATGTGTGCGGATGACCATAATTAGAGCAAAGCAAAAAAAAAATTGAAAGACAAATGCAATAAAGCTAATGACTTATGTTGTTGGTGCATTTTGTGCAAAATAAAATAAGCTGCTCTAACAAGGAGATAGGTTATGTGCCTCTCTGCTGTGCGATGGCACTGACCTGAGGATAAGCATAACCTAGATATTCTAGAATTCATTGTTGTTTGCCGCCTCTCTGCTGTGCGATGGCACTGACCTGAGGACAGGTTTCTCTTTGAAAGCTCTAAGAATAGTCTCTTCTTGTAATAATACCCGTAGACCGCTCAAAAGCTCCTGAGGAATGTTGATTACCATATAAGTGTGGGATCCACAAGTGTTAGTTGAAATAATTAAACCTAAATAAGTCACCAGTCTGTGTCAAAAGTCTGTGTATGGATTTAAGTGGACAAACATACTGACAATCATTGTGGCTACATCCTCAAAGTTTCAAATCAATGTGAAAACCTAAGAGTTTCAGTATGATTTCCTTATGTTGCTAACGACTCTGGATGAACACTAGAACTTGAGCATCAAAAGGTTTAATAACTAGTCCCAAATGATTTGAACTGCCTGTATGATTCCAAAATTGAATTGGTCCAGGTGTGATCAATCTAAGTTGAAGCCATCTACTCCCGAACCAAATCCCGTAGATATCAATCTCTGGATTTATCTCTCACAAAAAGCAAAAAAAATATGTCTGATTATGTAATTAGTTTAAATTCTTAAATTAGTTAGTCGTTTTAAGTTTTAATTTGAGTCAAGTGTCGGGCTACATCAGGAAAATCAGAAGGAATAAACTCACTAAAAGGGTCATGTCTGAGATGACCATATGTGATTTGAAAGGTTATATCAGTCACGTCTGAGGTGACAAAGTGTTTTTAAAAGGGTCACGTCTGAGGTGACCAAAGTGGTTAAAAGGATCACGTCTGAGGTGATCAAAGTGTTTTCAAGATAAAAGGATCATGTCTGAGATGATCAAAAGTTCATAACGTTAATTTAATTGATATAAAAGAGTTTAAAGGTAAATTGGTAAAAATAGCAGAAAAATTAACTAAGTATGACCCATTCGCACGAATGGACCATACGTATGGACTAACCATACGAATGAAGTCCATTCGCACGAATGAACTATGAGTATGGACCATCCAACCGAATGGATCATACGATTAGTCCAATCGGAGGCTTAAGTGCGAACGAGTGAGTCAGTCGCACGACTGAACTTCAGTCGGACGACTGGAGAAGGGCGACTGACCCAATCGCACGACTGAGTCCCACTCGCACGACTGAAAGGTGCGAATGAACTCAGTCGCACGATTGGATCTAGGGTTGATATAAATAGAGGTGGAGTCGGTCGCAGAGACTCATCACCCTCAAATCGCCCCTAAATCGCACATCCTACCGTTACTCTGCCAAAATTTGATTTGCCTTAGTTTTTTTTCATTGATTGTGTGTTACTGACGTTCGCTAATCATCGTACAGGTATTTTGAAGTCTTCTTCTATCAAAAACAGAAAGATTGGAACCCTAAATGGGCTAACCCGACTGTGAATTGCGAACCGAGACTTTCAAACCCTAATAACCTATTAAAACTAAGCAAGATGTTAAAATTAAGTAAAAAAGGTTGTTAGTAAACATAATGCGACACTAAAGAACCGGTTAATTGAGCTATAAGTCTTAGTCTGCATAGATTCGAACGTTGGACGACTGAACACCTGAGACAGACGACTGGTCGTCCGGATGAACTTCAGTCGCACGACTGAAGGGAGCGATTCACTCAACCGCACGACTGAACCATGCGAATGAGACTCAGTCGCACGACTGGTGTAACCGCATAAGAGTACATGCGCATGAGTCCAGTCGCACACTCAGTCGTGCGCATGAGGTCAATCGCACGTCTAAATCTCAATCGCACGATTCAGTCGCACGACTGTCTTCAGTCGTACAACCTCAATCGCATGACAGAAAGTTTTCATTCAAAGTCTAAGTGTTGCATTATACTCTTAGCCAACGAAACTAACGTTTATATTATTATGTGTTACAGATGGCGAGTCGATGGAATATGAGCACCAAGCACAACATATGTGCTCACCTGGACTTGACATCCAGGAATGCAGCTGACTTCACAGGCATTATTACATTTCTACAGAGATCCAGGATCGCTCATGCTATATCCACTCCTTGCACACCATACAGATCAGTGCAGCAGGCCTTCTGGGAAGGCGCATCTGTAGATAGATCCACCGAGCCTCATTGCATCAGGAGCTCGATTTTTGGTGAGGCTATCACTGTATCTGAGGAGGATCTGAGGATAGTTCTACAGTTTGGGGACGATGCTGAGTGTCCCACTCGTCTACACCCCCTCACGGTCAGAGGATGTTTCATGAGAGCCAAGTACTCTGGGGACATCAATGCCGGGGTACTCAACAAGAGTAACCTCTGTCCCCAGTTTAAGTACCTTGCGCACGTGCTGCTGAAGTGTATTGCATCCAGGAAGGGAGGTTTTGACGAGCTCTCCGACCAGATCCAGAACGCATATGCTGCGTTGGTGCTGAACCACCCGTTCAGCTTCTCCAAGATGATATTCACCTACTTGGTGGAGAACCTCGAGGGGAAAGGGAAGGAAGGCTTCTGTATGTACCCCAGATTTCTACAGATGATCATTGACCAGAAGCTTCCCTCCCTGCCGAAGGAGAAGGAGGACGCTGTTGTTCTTGAGGTCATGGACGACACTACACTTGGCCGGATGAAGGTATACAGGGGGAAGCAGGTGAAGCCCCCTGTCAGGAGGTTGTTTGGGCATCTGGCCCGTGATGATTATGTGGCGCCAGCCAAGAGAAAGTGGCGCCACGATGACAGTGATTCGGATGTAGAGCATATTGCTATACCAGAGACTGACTCTGATGATGATGATAGCGGCGACGCCGGGGATGACATGCCTGCCCCATCTAGAGGCACAGATTCAGACGTTATTCCCCCGGGGTCAGCCACTGCCGGAGAGGTCGCAGAGATGGCCGGTTTCCATCAAGAGTGTGTGACTGATGATATAGAGGAGGAGGAGTCAGACGAGGAGCCCCTCACCAGGACTGTGGGAAGTAAAGTAGTTCCCACAGACCACGGGCTTAGGGTGGTTGGTGAACACCCTAAGGACTCCTCGGAGAGAGACACTGACCCGAACTATGTTCCGGGGTCAGTAAGCAGAGCTGCAGGGGGAGCATCTACTTCCTCCGGGACTAGGAGGAAGCGGATGGCTCAACCCCATGGATTGAAGAAGAAGAAGCGTCGCTTGACCTTCGTGACTACTACTTCCAGCACCACAGCCACCACTACCACCACTACTGACATACCACCCATCACCACAGCTACCACAGCCACTACTCCCACTACCACATCCACCACCTTACCTACCACCACTATATCCTTCCCATCCATCACCAGACCATTCACCCCTACTTCACCAGCATCAGCTCACCGACCCATATTCACCACTGCCACTGCCACCACCACCACACATCATGCTGGACCTTCAGCCCAGCCTTCACATGCTTATGGATTCACTCTACCTCACATCGGGGTAGAGGAGCAGCTCTCAGCGCTAAACCGTATGGTGATGCGTCTGCTTGCTGCGGATGAGGAGAAGGCGGCGCAGATCCGCCAGCTAACCGACCTGACTGCTGCCCAGTCTCAGCAACTGGCAGAGCAGGCTCGGGTGATAGACCAGCACAGAGTCGAGGTGTCCCAACTCCAGGACATGCAGGCTCAGTCCGTCAAACGTATAGAGGAGTTGGAGACGACCAACAAGACCATTATGCTGAGGTTGAAGGGGTCGAAGGATGAGCCCCTGAAGCTAAAGGAAGGTGACGGGGATGATGGAGATGACGATATGAAGATGAGGATGATGATGAGGAAGATGATGATGATGAGGAGACTGAAGAAGACAGGACAGAAGGATGTGATGATGATGACGAGGCAGAAGGAGGGGATGCGGCTGCATCGGCCTCTGCTTCAGGTCAAGAGCGGAGATCTAAGCATCGACAAGACCAGTCATCCACTACTTCTGCTCCTCCGAGCGACACGCCACAGATTCAAGACAAAAGTACTGATTAGATGTTTTATGTATTTATTTAGTTTGTACTTGAATCATGTAATGGAAAACAAGTGTATTAAATGTTTATATATATTAAGTTAATATAAGTCTGCTTGATTGATTACTAATGATTTATGTGTTGAATGTTTATATCAAACAGATCCAAACTTTCAAAGGGATGAGTTTGACTTTGCTCCCCCTTCAAATGGTCAAGACTCAATTAACCATGATTCTTGACCTACAAGGGATAGTGAGACGGTCTGTGAGTTATACCCCTAAAGAAGGGGAGATAATTCATGACCTGTCTGATGAGCAACTGGCAGAGATGTTCAGACTCAATCCCGATGAAATAGTGAAGGACGCTCCAACAGTTGATTCAACCAGTGATGAGGAACTGAATGACATTGATGAAGTTGAGGTTGAAGACATTACTGCAGAAGAGTATCCTCAGTATGCTGACGCCGAGGGAAATGTGGTCCCCAATCTGGGTGAATCCCTAGTCAGTGATACTTTTGTGGTACTAGACAAGATGGAGCAGGAAACAGAAAAGACTGAAGGAACAGCCCAAGCCTCAAATGCAGACGTAGATATTCGCAAGGCTGAGTGGGCTGCCTGTTTTGAAGAAATAAGAGCCCAGCGTGCTGTACCAAAGAGAGATGCCTACACCAAGCTCTACAGAGTCAAGAAACACCATAAGGTGTCAGGCAGGATTATCTCATGGGCTTATTTTGAAGACCTTAACGCTTATGCAGTTAAGAGGGAGCAGGGCATAGAGTACTTCAGGTTCCCACATGATCTGAAGACTCTACCTGGTTTTGAGCTCAACCAGCTGGCTAAACTAAAGCTGCTGTATGCTGACCCGAGAAAGATGTCAGGCTGGTTTGAGGCTGCCCTGAGGAAAGAGTACCACACCAGGTGGGTCAACTTCAAACCTCAACAACCTACGAGGTATATCAGACGTTCTGAAGTTGATCCCATAACTGGTAAGCCAAAGATAGTGCTGAAGTGGAGTCCCCCGAGAACAATGTCGAGAATCCCTCTCAGGGAAATGCCACAGGACTTCACTCCCCACTTCAAATGGTGGTACTATGATTGGAGAACCGCTGAAGCTGTCATAGTGTTGAATAAAGAGGGACAAATGGATACTATAAGGGTATTTGACCCAATGTGGCTAACCAACTTGTCTGCTAATGATGTTTACACATTATACAAGTGGCCACTATTCTATGACACGCAAGATATTGTACAAGCCCTCCAATTCCAAAATGTCATAAGACTCTGCTTTGCTTTTGAGATACACGCAGGAGTCACTAAAGAGGAGAAGTACAAAAAGTATAAGGAGGTGATGCAGAAGACAAGAGAAAAGATAGATCTAGGTCCAAGGGGGAGTTTGTTGATGCATGTATGTCCCTAGATCATGAGCTGTAATGTAATAAATCTTGTCTGTCTGATTATGATGTAATTGTATCGATTAATGAAATGATATAAATTGTTTGTTACTTGTGATGTTTAATATTTCATTAATGAGTCGTGATTGAATTGATTGGGTTTATGAATGTTTGAATGAGTGCACATTATGTTATATTAAATAAAACATTCAAACTTAACTTAATGAAGTTCTCATGCGAATGGCCCATGCGAATGGACCACACGCATGAATAACTTCATACGATTGACTAAATCGCACGACTGAACCAGGAGACTGGATCAGTCGTATGATTGACACATAAGATTGACTCAATCGCACGACTGAACACTCAGTCGTGCGGATGATTCAACCGCATGGTTCAATCGCACGACTGAACCATACTTATGGCCCAGTCGCACGATTGAACAATACTAACCTATAAATAGACCCAATTCGTGGGAAAACAAAAGCATTCATCCCATTACGATTCCAGACGTACCCTAGCCGTCCAGAAGCCTCCCAAATCGTTCTCCAAGTTCATAGAACACATCAGATCGGTTCCTAATCGATTTCTGACGTTGATTTCAATTCTTGATTGATTCATCGTGTGTTCTCACTGATTGGATCGCCAATCAAATAGGATTCCGCACTATTTGAGTTGGTTTAACACGCAATCACTCGGTATTTCGTTCAAATACCAGGTCCTAACATCTTTCACCTACATCAGTTTCTTCTCTGTTTTGTTAAGCAAAGACCTGGAGAAACAAGCACATAGTGTTGATGTCATGATGCAAAAGATTCCCAATGTGGAACACATCCATCTTGGATGAATTAACAAAACAATACATTCCTTATGAATGAACAAAAAGAATCCCATTATGGATCACCTTCCAAAGTGAAGTGAAAAAGAATCCCAATGTGGATCAAATTATTAAAAGGATCAAAGTAAAAGAATCCCAATGAGGATCAGTGAAAATGAGATTTCATACTTTAAGGGACATGGTCAAGTAAGTTGTGAAAAAGTTCTACCATGCATTACATGATGATGGTTGATCATGCCATGCTTTTGAGTGTGGGATACATGTTGAATACTCAAATTAATCAAAACATGATAAATATCACATGCATTATAATATTAACCAGGCATGAGTTTAAGAGGACAAACATACCTTCAATCAATAAGATCATAAACATGTCTACTTTACTAACAAAAGCTTTTACTTGTGTAATGTAAGATTGATATGATCCCAAGAAAAGTATACTTCCTCTTCATGTAAAGATAAAAAATCCAAAATCATTACCAAATTATTTTATATTCAAAATTTTTAAATTTTTAAAGTTTCTATCCAGCTATGGATATAAACTTTAGGGGAGTAATTTAAAATTTTGATTAGTTTGTACAGGTATTTTTTCTTAAAATTACAAAATTAAAAAAATGGGAATTGACTGTGTTGGAACAGAAGTTATACTATAGTATCTCAGTCTATGCAGATATCTGAAAGCATAAAAGTCCAAGAGCAGTCAAACACTAGGAAACTTGTATTACATCTGATCTACAAGTCAATCCAAGCAAGAATTGACAATCCCAACATTAGTCAAAACTTCATAAGAAACAAGTCAAAAGCAAAGACACTTCTTCATAACAGTCAATGAATCAGCAGAAAAACAAAAAGATTTTACTCTGCAGAAACATTAATTTTGATTAAGTTCAAAAATTAATGCAGGTAAGTGCATTGGTTAATGCGGGTGAAGGTAACCCAGGCATATAACCAATGCGGGTAATTGTTTTATGTCATTGAAAACAATGTGAAACTAATGCGGACAAGAGAACTCTACCGTATTTGTTTCAACAACAAATGCACATGCAAATTATGAAGTATTGAAAACTTATGCGGACAAAGTTGTTCAACCGCATTTCTTTATGTGGTTAACTTTTGTTTTGCTGCATTTCAATGTGTATAAGTTCATTCAACCGCATTTCCTAAATGCGGTTGATATAATACTAAAACTTGCTTTATGTGTATCAAAATGAATAAACAATGTGCTTAATCTCTTTTGTCATGATGATGTTTGAAAGTCAAGAAATGCGGACAAACTCATAGTTTAACCGCATTTGTTGAAGTAAATGTGATCCAAGGAATTTGTTCTATCTCATTTGCTACAGTGAACAAAAGTTGATTAACTTTGTTCTATCGTATTTGCTACAGTGAACAAATGCTGATTAACGTTGTTCTATCGCATTAGCTACAAGGAACAAATGCTGATTAACTTAGTTGTATCTCATATGCTACAGTGAACAAATGTGATTAACTTTTGTTCTATCGCATTTGCTACAGTGAACAAATGCTGGCAATGTATTAACATTCCCGCATTTGTAACAGTACAAAAATGCTGATGAACAAAATCCTCCCCAATTTTCTACAGTGAAATTAAAAATTAACCGCATTTGTTTAGAAACTTGTAGAGTTTGTAAAATCTATTAACTTGACTATTGAAACAAACTTCAAAAGGTCATTTAATACTTTTCAAATTTGAGAGACTTATAGTGCGACGAGCGTTTATCACTATTCTTCATCCATCATCATCACCATCATCATAATCCTGTGTTGCTAGTTCATTCACCCTCGTTATTCCTCATTTCGATTCTCAACAACCGTAGTATCGAAAACAAGGTGATAATCTTTGAATTTTATGACCTAATCCGTCGGACCTTTGAACCCATGATGAACTTAGAACACTATGTCAAGAAAGAATCATCAAAACTAACATCAAACTAAGGATTGAAAAACATTTCGAGTGCAATGAACTTCATTAATAAGAATATGACAACAAATAAATGATTTGCAAAAACCTAGTTCATCGCAAGAACAGGGTATAACTAAAACTGAAAATGTTGAAGTTAGAACTTGATTCTAAGTGTTAAAATATGTTAAAATCAGAAAAGATTATCTCTACAAACTTGAAAAACATAATAAAAGTGGATATTCATGAAGTTAGGTCTAATTCTTATGTAACAGTATCTATGAACACTCAATTTTGACCATCAAAAGTCAAACTGAGAATATCTCACTTGATTTATGATTTACAATCTAATAATTATTATTCAAATTTCTAATTAATATGCCTCTAATGCAGGTTAAAATGGATAATCTACATGGAGCAAGCTCCATAATATAAGTGGTTATCTTGACCCTGATGTACCTGAAACAGTACCTATGAACACTCAATTTTGACCATCAAAAGTCAAACTAAGAATATTTCACTTGATTTATGATTTACAATCTAATAATTATTATTCAAATTTCTAATTAATATGCCTCTAATGCAGGTTAAAATGGCTAATCTCACATAAAGGAAGCTCCATAATGTAAGTGGTTATCTTGACCCTGATGTACCTGAAACAATACCTATGAACACTCAATTCTGACCATCAAAAGTCAAACTGAGAATATTTCACTTGATTTATGATTTATAATCTAATAATTATTATTCAAATTTCTAATTAATATGCCTCTAATGCAGGTTAAAATGGCTAATCTCACATGGAGCAAGCTCCATAATGTAAGTGGTTATCTTGACCCTGATGTACCTGAAGCAGAAGGACTTAGAGATGTGATCAGATTCATCTCTACCACCGGAGTAGCTCATGCTATTACAGTGAGACCTATCATTTATGAGAACTTCATAAGGTCTTTTTGGAGTACTACTGAAGTGACTGAGATTGATGGTGTGAAGACTCTATCTGGAAGAATCACCAATGATCATACCTTGGCTATCACTAAACAGACAGTGAGACGGTGTCTACAATTTGGTGATGATGCTAACACTCCTTTGGAATTGGAAGATGATGACATTATGACATTCTTTGCCAATATTGGGTATGAAGGAGATTATGAAGGAAAGTAGATTGTCAAAGGATTGGTTGACTTACAATGGAGGTTTCTCATTCACTTATACCAATATTGCTTGTCAAAGAGTAAGACTGGATGTAATGATATCCCAGTGACCACCTCTTCTGCCATATGTGCTTTGTGCACAAACAGGCCATTTAACATGTCTGCTTATGTGTTCAATGGTCTTGTTTCAAACATTCAAGAAGGAGAAGGCATATGTTTCTGATGTATCCTAGGTTTATACAATGCTTGATTAATGAGGCATTTCCTCAGATTGTGCCTGATGGACTAGTGATAGACATTCCTCACTACAATGCCAAGTCATACAAATACATCAAGAAGAGAGATCCTAGAAACTACTACAGTGGAACTTTCTTCCCTCTGCTTCCTTGGATGTTACAGCAGATCAATCCTGAAGAAAATGTAGAAGAACAAGAAGCTCCTGTTGATGAGCCTATTCAAAAAGAAGAACAACAAGCTGCTCATGATCAACAACATGTTGATGAGCATGCTGGGCTAGCTGAAGAAGGACAAAGGCCAGTGTCACCACAGATGGATGTAGGTGGTGATCTTCACACTAGGCCTTATGTTCAAGAAGCTGAGATAGCATCACCATTTATGCCTACACCCATTCCATCACCTCATAGATCACCAATTCCATCACCACAAACACTACCCATCATCTCACCACATATATCTCCTATCCACTCACTTTATATTTCACCCATACATCATCCCCATACATCTCCTATTCCATCATCCTCTACTACTACAGAGCCTGTTGAGTTTGGGGACTTTGCCAGCTCTTCAAAGGAGTCCAAATCATCTTCTGATGAGGAGGATCATCATGTGCAAATGCCTGTGAGACAAGTCACTTCAGAAGCAGTTCCCTCTGAAAGTTTTGCTGAATCAGAGGAGAACAGAGCTGATGAGAAAGATGAGATGATCTCTGAGCTTTGAAGAAAGTAGCTAAGGTGGAAAAACTCCTGTATAGAAGATCTGGTATCATCAAGGATAGAATTCTGGAGTTAGATGAGAAGGAGAAAGAATTGAAAGAGCTCAAAGAAAAGTATGAAGCCAAAAAGACAGAGAAAGATAGCGAGATAATAGAATTAAAGGCAGCTCTTCAACACTCAAGGGATGAAGTCAGTGGTCATGTGGACACTTTGACTATCCAAACCATTGACATGGAAGAACAAAAAGGGCTGATTGAAGAACAATCTGACATAATCATGAATTAGCAAAAATAGATAGAATCTCTGAACAAGAGAATTTTTGAGTTGGAGATGTTGATCATGATTAAACAAGAAGTAGAAAGGAGAAGGATGAGAAAGGTTATAAGGATGAAGTGGAAAAGAAAAGAGATGATGAAAAAGATGTTAGTGATAGAAGTTCCTCAGGAGAGAGTGATGATGACTCTCCTCCAGCCAAAAAGATGAGATTCACCAAGTCTGTGAAAGAGACTGAATCTGGTGGAACTAAGCATAAAGAACAAAGCTTGGCTATGGTTGTTTACACAAGCAAAGATCATGAACTGAAGAGTCAGGTTTTAGTGACATGATCAAAGCTCTTGACAGCTTCACAGCTGAGGAATTCATCATTGATGATGAATTCTGGGACTTTATTGGAGATCAAAGACAATCTACAGAGCCTATTGTTGTAATTCCTCAATCTCCTGTGCCAATTGAAAAGGAATTGAGTTTATAAATTGAACCTGTAGTGTCTCTAACTGATGGACAAAAGGAGCTGATCAGAAAACTCTGTGAAGAACGACAAAAACAAGAAGAATCAGCACAAACTGTCATATGTGAAGGTATGGTGGAAGAAGAAGAAAAGTTGAACAAGCTTCTTGATCCTTCATATGTGACTGATTATGAGAAAGCACAAACAGTCAAGTCTCCCACCTCACTTAAGCCAACAAAGACTGTCACAACTAAAGCTCCAACATCTTTATATCCTGATCCCTATGTCATGACTGATAGGGAAATGAAGGATTATCTTTCTGAACAAGGTTACACCACAAGAAAGCTTGGAAACATGAAGACAAATTCATTAAGAGTTGCAATCCTTCGGTTGATCAATGCGAAAAAGGAGAGATTGAAGAAGCTAGAAGAAGAAATTACAAGCAAGAGGCAAAGAACAAGGGTATCAGCCCAAGACATCCAACTCTCTCACAAAGATCATGATTCTTTGGCACCTGTACTGCATAGAAATCCCGAGTGGTTTGCAGAGCCCTCTCAATTAAAGCTTCAAGAAGGACTCACCACTGCAGAGATGATCAAAGGTGTATCTACTCCCCAGGGAAAAACTGATCAGAAAATCATTGCCTGCAAATATGATAGTGACTGGAATATGTTCATGATTAAAAGGATCTCAGGGTTAGTGTGACATCCGGTAAATTTCCGTTACCAAACTCCGATAGTTCCGTTAAGTCTTGCATACACGTGTGGTAAGCACACACTAGTTGTCGTTTAACGTTGGTGACCTAATAGTAATTAATAATGTTAAATTAATGATAATCTAATTGACAATGTGATTATGGTATTATGTTTATGTGTTTGTATGTTTTAAATGTTAATTAGGAAATTAATCGCGTAACGTGGAAACGTGCCTATTTGTTCTTATGTCTTGTGTTTTTATAAAGATAAAATATATAATGATTATCATTAGTTTATATCTTTATATTATTAAGTTAAAAACACTTTTCGAAGAGTTTAAAGTCTAGTTTTTGATAAAATACAAATTACAAGGGCTTAAATGGTAAATATGCAAACCCTATTTCCCACCCCCCATTCGGCCGCAAACACCCACACACACCTTCACCATTGCGATTTCAACCAAGAACAAGCATCAAAGCCTCGGTTTTGTTCGATTTCAAGGATTACAACACGTTGGAATCATCAATTGCAAGTTAACACACGTTTAAAGGTTAGATTTTATAAGTTTTTATGGATTTCTTGTTAGGGCCGAACCCTAATTCATTTTTGTATGATCATGGGGTCGAAATTGATGTTGTTTGATGATGTTAGTATGTTAGTTGGATTGAATACATGTTGTTTAACGTTGATTATGCATGAATTGTATGTTACTTGGTTGTATGATGATCTAAGTGATACACCTGGATAATGTAGCATATATATGAACCATTTGAATGTTAAACATGTATGATATATGTATTGCTTGAATGGTTTACAACACATAAAGTCACCAACAGGTCAAACGGGTCAACTGAGTCAAACGTATTTATTTTCTGAAACCTTGAGTCTTTGGTTGTAGTGTGCTTAGGGTTTCACATGTTCTCTGTTTGCACGTACTCATATACTTATATGATCTAGGTAACCTCTGAAGGTTGTCTGTCCACTCTGTCTTTCAAGTAAAACTTATACTTATATGATCTAGTGTAACCTCTGAAGGTTGTCTGTCCACTCTGTCTTTCAAGTAAAACTCTAAGTATCTATTACGCACATCAGGTGAGTTAATGCCCCACTCTTTACTTAATCTCTTTTGGGGGAGATAGCATACTGGTAAACTACAAACGCTTTATATATACTCAAGTTGTGCATAATATTAATATAGTGCTGATATCCTGGAAAAGTCCTCACACTTTCGAATTGTTAATATTGAATAGCGGGGAAATTTGGGTAGTACTACTGGCTCTGACGAGCCCCACCTGTGTGACTTGAGGTCAACCGGGTGCAATTTGTCCTATTGAACATTGTCACGACCTGTTAAGTCATGACAGGAGGCAACAACATAACACAGTCAGCTTCAATTGCGAAATCACTATGAGTTAATATTTATTGTTAATGGACTAGCTATCTGTTACAATGCACTACTTTTATATCTCTACTATTAAACTGCTTATGTTTGAATATCAACTCTTGAACTCACCAACCATTGTGTTGACATTTTAGTATGCTATTGTCGGGTCATTAACTTGCTTGCCTTTAGGAGCACCACACGGATTCACCTTGCATTCTAAGACTTGGTCTTCAAGACATCTTTATTGTTTTAAGGTTAATGTTTACTCATTTAGGTTTGTGCATGTTTTGCCATAGTATGCATTTATATTCTTTTGGTTGTTTTACAAAACGCTTCCGCACAGTTTTAAAGTTTTAACTTTGGTTGATTTTATTTTGATTGTGGCATATAGAGTCGTTCTGAGTAACTATTGACTGTGATCCTGGTTTGTTCACACGCCTCGCGGTAAAACTCTACACCTGGATTTTGAGGGTGTGACAGATTGGTATCAGAGCCATTGGTTATAGGGAACTAGGTTGCATACACACTAGACTATAACCGCACACAGTTAGTTAGTTACCTGTGCCTTATTTTCATCTACTAGATACTCATTGGCATACACGTCACACTATCTGCAGCATGGCATCGTCATCGAGAGCTCCGGGTAAGCGACCTGCATCACCTGCACGATCTGAGTCCCCACCTCCTGCACCTGTACCCCACAATGGACTCGACTGGCCCCGTCTAGCTTATCCTCGAGTGGAGATTGAATGGGATCAACCTTTTGCATTGATGAAGTGTGACCCCCCATGAGACTGGAGTTTCTACCCCAAGTTTGTTACTCACATAATGTATAGGGAATGCGTACCTGACCCGAGACCCAGGACTAGGAGCAACGCTGACCAACCAATGCCTTCACTCCCACGGACGGTGCAGTCCAATGAGCAACTGATTGCTGCACTAGTGGCAGCACTAGATACTGAGCAGCAACGAGTCAGGCGACTCACGAGTGATGTTTGTACACTGCAGCACGAGGTGTACAAACTACGACATCAAGTGGATGAACTCGAGGAGCACCACGGGAAGACCCTAAACGGGTGTTACCACATGGAAGATGGGATTATAGCACTTAGAGGACGCTTGGCTGCTCGTGAACAGAGGGATGCAGTAGCTGATAACAGGATTGCTACCTTGGAAGCCCAGCTGGCAGCGCTTCAGATTGCTATAGCTCCTGCTCCTGCAGTAGACCCTGAGGATGAGGATCCCAAGGAGGAACCCGGGGAGGAGGAACCGGTGGGGATGGAGGATGACAGTGATGGGTCAGATGTTGTCGATTGACTTTCTTTATATGACTTAGACTACGTAGTGTTTTTTTTGAAACCTATGTGGGAAGGGTTGTTTCCCCACCCGAACGACAAACTTAAATTTTGACATTGATGAATACATTGTGACTCATTTACAATTTATTTACTTTGGTTATCATTTTTGTTATGAATGTTGTGGTTGTGATGATTTATTATTTCTTTATTGTTTACTGTACTTCAATGAGATAAATGTTTGATGTTACTCATTATTGTATTTGTGAATGTAAAGTGAAAAATGGACGCCCGTGGACGTGGGCGTGGGCGCGAACATGGACGTGGCGCCGGAGACCATGGAAGTGGTGTCGTAAACATGACCCCTGCTGAAATAGCTGCCCTGATTCAGGCAGTGGTGGCTGCTGCCTAGGCGGGACAGCCAGCAGGTAAGCAATGATTGGAAGTTAAAACAAATATCCTGAGTAACCGTATAGGCTGTCTGATCAATATTTGTTGTGTTAAAGCAGGACCACCGGCATGTACTTATAAGTCCTTTATGGACTATAAGCCACACACCTATAGCGGTACTTATAAGTCCGTTTTCTCCAAATGCAACTGCCCACCTGCTGATAAGGTGAAATATGCGACCGGGACCCTGGAAGGTGCCGCTCTATCCTAGTGGAATGCGCAAGTCCAGATGCTAGGGCAAGCGATGGCAAATGGACTGCCATGGGCTGAATTTAAAGCAATGATGACTGAGGAGTACTATCCTCGTAATGAAGTGCAGAAGCTAGAGATGGAGTTCTGGCAACTGAAGATGCAGGGCTCGGAAATCGAGGCCTACACCACTAGAACCCATGAACTAGCAACCCTATGCCCGGGAATGGTGAAT
The DNA here is from genome assembly GCA_025215565.1 of Flaveria ramosissima. NCBI lineage: Eukaryota > Viridiplantae > Streptophyta > Magnoliopsida > Asterales > Asteraceae > Flaveria > Flaveria ramosissima. The sequence continues at coordinate 14,297,851 of CM046033.1, read as the reverse complement.
GAAATGCATAAGAGGGTTGAGCATTTTATACGGGGATTAGTACCCGAAATTCAAAGTATGGTAACTGCTTCCAACCCAACCACAATTCAGCAAGCCATCCAGTTAGCTCATAAGCTAACTGACCAAGCCGTGGAGCAAGGACATCTACCCAAGCGGGGCGCTGTGGCGAGCGTGCCCGACAACAAGAGAAAGTGGGATAGTGCCAACAACGCCAAATCATCATCATCTTTTAGCGGTCAACCCCAACCTCAACAGCAACAACAACCAGTTCAGCAACAATGGAGGTTCGACAATAACCGTAACTTCAACCAAACGGCTGTAAATAATCAAGGACCCAACGTTTATGGTGGTATACATCCGAAGTGCACTCGGTGTAATTATCATCACGTGGATAGGTGTGATAACTTCAAGTGTCAACGCTGTGGTAAGATTGGACACGCTGCAAAGGATTGTCGTGGTGAGCTGGTAAGGAGGCCACAACAACCTCAGGAAACTCCTAAAGGTTGTTTTGAATTGGGAAAGAAGGGCATTACAGGAGAAATTTCCCACAACTAAGGAGAAATGGTAATGGCAACAACGGCGATGGTCACATTAACAACAACAACAACGGTAATAAAAACAACGGTGGCAATGGTAATGGTAATGGTGGTAACAAAGATGGAGCCAAAGGGAGAGCCTTCGTCATTGACTCAGGTGAGGCTCTAAGTGATCCCACAATTGTTACTGGTAGGTTCTCTGTTAATGGTTGTTTTGCTACGGTACTATTCGATACCGGAGCCGATAGGAGTTTCGTTTCCTTAAAATTCTGTAGTCTTTTAAGTGATATACTCTCTGCTTTAGAATCTAAATACACCATAGAATTAGCCGACGGTAAACAGATCCATGTAACGCATATCCTTAAAGATTGTAAGATAGAACTTGCTGGTCATACTTTTGCTATAGATATTATGCCTGTTACGCTGGGGAGCTTTGATGTTGTGATAGGCATGGATTGGCTCTCTAGCAAGCAAGCGGAAGTTATATGTCATGAGAAGATCATACGAATTCCTGTTGGTGACAAAATCCTTACAGTCAGAGGTGATAGGAGTGGTGTTGTGATAGGCATCATCTCATACATGAAAGCGCAAAAGTTACTATGAAAGGGTCGTGTGGCTATTCTAGCACTTATAACCGATAAGCAAGCAGAATAAAGGAGAATGGAGGATATTCCCATAGTGCGTGACTTTCCAGAGGTGGTTCCAGAGGATCTTCCTGGATTACCACCTCACCGCCAAGTGAAATTCCAAATCGAGTTGACTCCCGGCGCAGCCCCGATTGCTAGGGCACCATATCGATTAGCACCGAACGAACTACAAGAGTTGTCATCACAACTCCAGGAGCTTTTAGATAAGGGCTTTATTCGACCTAGTACATCACCTTGGGGAGCCCCTGTCCTTTTTGTTAAGAAGAAGGATGGCACATTCCGGATGTGTATCGATTATAGGGAGTAAAGTAACAGTCAAGAATCGATACCCTTTACCTCGTATCGATGACTTGTTTGATAAGCTCCAGGGATCAAGTTATTATTCGAAGATTGACTTGAGATCCGGTTATTATCAACTCAGAGTCCGAGAAGAAGACATTTCCAAAACTGCGTTTCGTACTCGTTACGGTCATTATGAGTTCTTGGTCATGCCTTTTGGGTTGACTAATACACCTGTTGTGCTCATGGACCTCATGAACCGTGTGTGCAAACCCTATCTCGATCAGTTCGTCATTGTGTTTATCGATGATATACTGATATATTCTAGGACCAAGGAGGATCATAAAGAGCACTTACAAATGATCTTAGAACTATTGAAAAAGTATTAGTTGTACGCCAAATTCTCTAAGTGTGACTTCTGGATACGAGAAGTGCAATTTTTAGGTCATATTGTTAATGAGAAAGGGATACATGTTGATCCTGCCAAAATTGAGGCGATAAAGAATTGGACCACACCCAAAACGCCGAGTGAGATAAGACAATTTCTGGGATTAGCAGGTTATTATCGACGATTCATAGAGGGATTCTCTAAGATCACACAACCTCTCACAGCCTTGACTCACAAAGGAACGACATACACATGGGGTGAGAGTCAAGAATTGGCTTTTCAATTGTTAAAACAAAAACTCTGTACTACCCCGATATTAGCATTGCCAGAGGGAACGGATGATTTCGTGGTGTATTGTGATGCATCCATTCAAGGATTGGGTTGTGTCTTGATGCAACGAGAAAAAGGGATAGCCTACGCCTCCAGAAAATTAAAGGTTCATGAGAAGAACTATACCACCCATGACTTAGACTTGGGTGCAGTGGTTTTTGCCTTAAAGATTTGGAGACATTACTTGTACGGTACCAAGTGCACTATCTACACCGATCACAAGAGTCTTCAACATATCTTCGAGCAAAAGGAGTTGAATATGAGGCAACGGCGTTGGGTGGAGAACCTAAATGATTATGATTGCGCTATCAAGTATCATCGGGGAAAGGCGAATGTTGTTGCCGATGCCTTAAGCCGGAAAGAAACAGCTAAACCCAGACAGGTGCGAGCTTTACAGCTTACTATCAGTACTCAACTGCCCGAACAAGTTAAGGAGGCACAGATGGAAGCCTTAAAAGCGGAAAATGTTGGTTCTGAGTCGTTAAGGGGAATGGATAAACAACTGGTGGTGAAGGAGGATGGAATTCGGTATTTCATGGATAGACTTTGGGTGCCTGCCTATGGAAATCTGAGAGATTTAGTTATGAGTGAGGCACACAAATCTATGTATTCTATACATCCTGGATCCGACAAGATGTATCATGACCTAAAGGCGCACTACTGATGGCCTAACATGAAAGCGGATGTAGCTACGTATGTGAGCAAGTGTTTGACCTGCTCGAAGGTAAAGGTGGAGTACCAAAAACCATCCGGACTGTTGCAACAACCCGAGATACCAATGTGGAAATGGGAACAAATCTCCATGGATTTTATTACCAAGTTACCCTGGACTAATACTGGTTGTGACATGATATGGGTTATTGTGGATCGATTGACAAAGTCTGCTCATTTTCTTGCAATTAAGGAAACTGACAAGATGGAGAAATTAACCCGACTGTACCTTAAGGAGATCGTTTCGAGACATGGTGTACCGATCTCAATTATTTCTGACCACGACGCTCGTTTCACGTCACATTTCTGGCAATCATTGCAGAAATCTTTGGGCACACGTTTAGATATGAGTACTGCTTATCATCCACAAACGGATGGCCAGAGTGAGCGTACCATACAGACGTTGGAGGATATGCTACGTGCTTGTGTGATTGACTTCGGGAATAACTGGGAAATTCACCCGCCATTGGTAGAGTTTTCTTATAACAACAGTTATCATACTAGCATACAGGCAGCACCTTTTGAAGCGTTGTTTGGGAGAAAATGTAGATCACCAGTTTGCTGGGCGGAAGTTGGTGATAGCCAGCTAACAGGTCCCGAGTTAATTCATGAGACAACCGAGAAGATTGTACAAATACAAAATCGTATGGTTGCATCGCGAGACAGACAAAAGAGTTATGCTGATAAGAGACGGAAACCTTTAGATTTTCAGGTTGGTGAAAAGGTTTTGTTGAAAGTCTCACCATGGAAAGGCGTAGTTCGGTTTGGCAAGCGAGGAAAGCTAAATCCGAGGTACGTTGGACCATTTGAAATAGTGGAAAGAATAGGTCTAGTGGCCTATCGACTAGCCGTACCTGATTTGCTAAATGGAATCCATGATGTATTTCACGTATCAAACCTAAAGAAGTGCATAACTGATGAAACAATGGTCGTACCACTAGAAGAAGTTCAAGTGGATGAACAATTGCGTTTTATTGAAGAACCAGTCGAGGTGATGGACCGTGAGGTGAAAACACTTAAGCAAAGCAAGATACCCATTGTCAAAATCCGTTGGAATTCGCGACGTGGACCGGAATTCACATGGGAATGAGAAGATCAAATGAAGCTTAAGTATCTTCAACTATTCGAAAAGACGATGCCAGCAGACGAAGGTATTGATTTAAATTTCGGGACTAAATTTCTTTCAACATGGGGATGATGTGACAACTCATCCAAAACTCACTCGATTTCGATTTCTGTGTGCCAATGAAGTAGACCAATGATGGAACACTCTCACCATGTAACGCAATTTTCGGGACAAAAATTCTTTCAACATAGGGATAATGTGACATCCGGTAAATTTCTGTTACCAAACTCCGTTAGTTCCGTTAAGTCTTGCATACACGTGTCGTAAGCACACACTAGTTGTCGTTTAACGTTGGTGACCTAATAGTAATTAATAATGTTAAATTAATGATAATCTAATTCACAATGTGATTATGGTGTTATGTTTATGTGTTTGTATGTTTTAAATGTTAATTAGGAAATTAATCGCGTAACGTGGAAACGTGCCTATTTGTTCGTATGTCTTGTGTTAAAGATAAAATATATAATGATTATCATTAGTTTATATCTTTATATTATTAAGTTAAAAACACTTTACGAAGACTTTAAAGTCTAGTTTTTGATAAAATACAAATTACAAGGGCTTAAATGGTAAATATGCAAAATAAATTAAACAAAACACCCAAACCCTATTTCCCACCCCCCCCATTCGGCCACAAACACCCACACACACCTTCACCATTGCGATTTCAACCAAGAACAAGCATCAAAGCCTCGGTTTTGTTCGATTTTAAGGATTACAACACGTTGGAATCATCAATTGCAAGTTAACACACGTTTAAAGGTTAGATTTTATAAGTTTTTATGGATTTCTTGTTAGAGCCGAACCCTAATTCGTTTTCTTATGATCATGGGGTCGAAATTGATGTTGTTTAATGATGTTAGTATGTTAGTTGGATTGAATACATGTTGTTTAACGTTGATTATGCATGAATTGTATGTTTTTAATGGATTGATCATGAACTTTGATTTTAGGCAAACCCTAATTCGAAATTGATGAGATTATGGATGATTGATGATTGTTTGATGAATGTATGATGATTAGTAGGTTGTATGAATGCTAGGATACATTGATCTTGCAAAGAATTGATGAATTGAAGTAGGTGTTCATAGGTTACTAATAATAGTAACTTTATTTTCATGACAAGATGATTTGATGATGGATTGATGTTGTTGATGTGTTTAGGATGATGATTGGGTGCTAGATTGTTGATATGAATGCTAGAAACCTTGTAATGGATGTTGTTGTTCATATCTTGCCAAAAGTGGAAACTTTTGTTCATGATGATTAGTGGATTATGATGATTAGGTATTGTTGATCATGTCTAGATGTTGTTATGAGCTTGAGATGGTATAATTGTGATGAATTCATGAATACATTGAGTGTTTGATAGATGTTGGAATATACTTTCCCAAAAGAGAAACTTTATTTGCACAAAGTTTGAAAGATGATAGTTTGAACATGTTTGGGATATTAGGAGCATGTTAGTATGTTCATGGATGAATTCTAATGTGTTAGAACATGTTAATTTAGTTGTATGGAATGTTTGGATAATCATGGGTGATGTTTGGACTTTGATGATCATGTATGATATTGATGTTGGTTAGTAGTTAAGACATCATGTTAGGGACTGGAAATTGATTGTTGTGATGTATGTTGAATGCAATGAACATGGTTAATGAATGTGAATGTGATCATCATATACGCGTGCGAATCTGAGGCCCCTACTTAGTAGGATTGGTAGGGTTTAGGGTGTGAAGTCGTGAGTGGCTTCACATGGCATGTGGTGCGTGATTTGATCTTTGTGTGGCATGTTAATTATGTTATAACTAGTGGACATGTTAATGTTCTAGATTCGCATGACTTGTATGATACTTGGTTGTATGATGATCTAAGTGATACACCTGGATAATGTAGCATACATATGAACCATTTGAATGTTAAACATGTATGATATATGTGTATGATTGCTTGAATGGTTTACAACACATAAAGTCACCAACAGGTCAAACGGGTCAACTAAGTCAAACGTATTTATTTTCTGAAACCTTGAGTCTTTGGTTGTAGTGTGCTTAGGGTTTCACATGTTCTCTGTTTGCACGTACTCATATACTTATATGAATAGGTAACCTCTGAAGGTTGTCTGTCCACTCTGTCTGTCAAGTAAAACTCTAAGTATCTATTACACATATCAGGTGAGTTCATGCCCCACTCTTTACTTAATCTCTTTTGGGGGAGATAGCATACTGGTAAACTACAAATGCTTTATATATACTCAAGTTGTGCATAATATTAATATAGTGCTGATATCCTGGAAAAGTCCTCACACTTTCAAATTGTTAATATTGAATAGCGGGGAAATTTGGGTAGTACTACTGGGTCTGACGAGCCCCACCTGTGTGACTCGAGGTCAACCGGGTGCAATTTGTCCTATTGAACATTGTCACGACCTGTTAAGTCGTGACAGGAGGCAACAACGTAACACAGTCAGCTTCAATTGCGAAATCACTATGAGTTAATATTTATTGTTAATGGACTAGCTATCTGTTACAATGCACTACTTTTATATCTCTACTATTAAACTGCTTATGTTTGAATATCAACTCTTGAACTCACCAACCATTGTGTTGACATTTTAGTATGCTATTCTCAGGTCATTAACTTGCTTGCCTTTAGGAGCACCACACGGATTCACCTTGCATTCTAAGACTTGGTCTTCAAGACATATTTATTGTTTTAATGGTTAATGTTTACTTATTTGGGTTGGCGCATGTTTTGCCATAGTACGCATTTATATTCTTTGGGTTGTTTTACAAAACGCTTCCTCACAGTTTTAAAGTTTTCACTTTGGTTGATTTTATTTTGATTGTTGCATATGGAGTCGTTCTGAGTAACTATTGACTGTGATCCTGGTTTGTTCACACGCCTCGCGGTAAAACTCCGCACGTGGATTTTAAGGGTGTGACAGTTAGTTTAGCTCTTCACAGAGTACACTGCTCTGGTGAACTCCCTTCAGATATATGATTTAAAGGAACTAGCCAACTTGGAGTTGATCAATCACAAGGCTATGTTTAGAGGGTATGAATTTGAAGATATTTTAAAGATGTTCAAAAGGATAGACAACTTCAAATCATTAAAGGCTATCTGTATGAGGAAAGATAGATCCTTCATTAACCCTCTTGAGAAAAAGAAAAAGACTAAAGAGGCTAAAGAAGTGGTGTTTCCTGAGTTGAAGGTAAAGCCAACTGAGTCTCTGAAGAGAAAGATGGTAGCAGGCACTCACTCCTCCAAACCAATCTCAAATTTCTTCTATGAAGAAAATACTTATGATTTGGTGATTAAAAGGAGATGGGGAGGAAAGGAGGGTGCTGAAATCAGACTGTTCAGTGAATATGAAGTGAGATTGCTTGATGAATCCTACCTCCACTACATTTACACTAGGCACTTCAGGGAAATCAACAACAAGCGTGGAGAAGCTGATATGCATTTCTTTCTCAAGTGCATCAAAATCCTGAAGATGGCCTATGACAGAATTATAGCCAAGACGAAGCAAAGGAAGAAGAAGAAGAAGACTCCTTTGCAGCTAGGCAATATTGTAAAGTTGGAGGTTGATGTGGAAGGAGCTCTATAGATTCATAGAGATAGGTTGTCTACTGTGTCAATATTGGAACCCATATCTTTGAAGAAGCTACCCATTGAAGCCATATACTCCATGAGCTAGATGAAGATCCATGTGCTTAACTGTTGGAGCTATACAATATAGTCTATATTATCAACACAGTCAAAGTCAACAAAAGTCAACGTCACGGTCAAAGTCAACGCAAAAGTCAAACCTAACACGTTCGAGATGAAGAACCGAGACGAGACGTTGAAGATTTAGATGACTAGGAGTTTTATTGTAATAAATATATTTTGTGTGAACAAAATATATTTTATCTTGTTTTAGTCATTTTTATGTTTAATATGTAATTTCCATTAATTATGTTGGAGCATATATAGTCATATATAGTGTGTCCGTCGCTTGTCGAATAGTCTAGGCTTAATGTAATACACCTGATATAATGTAAACACATGAAACTGGGTTATTTGCAGGAGCATATGCGAATGAGACTCAGTCGTGCGACTGAGCCTTACTAATGGGCCAGTCGTGCGACTGAGAGATGCGATTGGGTCATTCGTAAGACTGAACCATAAGTATGGTCCAGTCGTACGATTGAACCATACGCATGGTCCAGTCGTACGATTGAACCATACGCATGGTCTAGTCGTACGATTGAACCACACGCATGGTCCAATCGCATGAATGGGCCCAGTCGCATCTAATATGGGCCGAGGCCTATATATACCAGTTTCAATGTGTAGAGAGTTAGGGGTTTGGGGAGGGAGTCTGCCCGGAGCCTAGGGCTGCCGTATGAGAGGGGAGATCATGCTCGATCTCCCCTTGCCAAGAGTCTTGATTCTTATGTTGTAACGAGCTTGTAATCGTTAGGTTTTATCAATGAAACCATTATATTATAGTTCGTGTTATTGATTGTCTCTTGTTGTTTGCTGTTGTTTATCCTTCCGTCAAGAACATGCTCGGATGTTTACCGATCCAGTGACTTCATAATTGGTATCAGAGCCGGTTACTGCTGGAATGATCTAACAATCATTCTAGCAACCCGAGCTCTTGATTTTTGGATCTATTTCAGATTCTTGACGTTAAACCCACTTCGTGTTCTTCGTGTTTTGCTCAGATCTTGTTACGTGTGTTGTTTCTATGTTAAAATCGAACTCAAAACCACGTTCCTATGACCCTTGCGAATCTGATGATGTCTATTTTGTTTTGGTTCATGTAAAATTCATCAAATTAGGATTTTTGGTAGCTTTGGCGGCTGCAGATCTGAAAATCTGCGTGCAGACCCATTCGTGCGACTGGAACATTCTAATGGACCATTCATGCGACTCGACCATGCTAATGGACCATTCGTGCGACTGGACCATGCTAATGGACCATTCGTGCGACTGGACCATGCTAATGGACCATTCGTGCGACTGGACCATGCTAATGGACCATTCGTACGACTGGACCATGCTAATGGACCATTCATACGACTGGAGTACGACTGGAATGCGACTGGAATGCGACTGGACCAGTCTTATGACCAGTCATGCTACTGGACCAGTCTTATGACCAGTCATGCTACTGGACCAGTCTTATGACCAGTCATGCTACTGGACCAGTCTTATGACCAGTCATGCTACTGGACCAGTCTTATGACCAATCATGCTACTGGACCAGTCTTATGACCAGTCTCACGAATATATCATTCGTATCAACCATTCACATGAATGTGATATTTTTCCTCCACGTCATACGGATGAACGGTGTTCCAGACAAAAAAAAAGTCTGGAACTACCTTTTGCACAGATTTGAGGATGAGCAAAGCACATTCACCCTGAGATTCTTTTGTCAAATAAGTTTGATGTATACCCCATTATCCGTCGGACTTCCAGAATAGGTGAATGAAGTTGGAACACGAAAGAGAGAAGAGAAGATGTCGGCAGTCGGTGCTGATTTTTTGGGGTAGTCAGGAGCATCTGACTATTTATGGGCCAATCAAGTTATATTTATCCGCACAGAGAGGATTCTCATTCTTAGGGGGAATCCATGTATAGAGAAATTGAAGACGCAATCAGAAAGTGATGATGTGAGCAGGTTTCTGATGATGAATCTACATGCATGCTGATTTGTTTGATATTGTCAGCTGTGGATTGGAACCTTCAACCTTTTGCCCAATACACCGTATGAAGACGCCAAGAGAGCACAACGTTTATATATTGGGATATGCTGAATGTGAGGGGGAATTTCTGCAGGTGTTAATGTTATTCAGGTTAGCCTGTGTGAAGATTGAAGCAATGGAAAACTGTTCATGTCATTATCTGGAAAAATCAGTCATATGGGGAATCTTGATGCTGTGATGGTGTTCTGCAAAGTAAACGAAAGCTATTGTGCCTAAATTCATCTTCAGGGATACTGTAGCAACCTGACGGAGCGGCAACATTGGCTAATATGGTTTTCGTTTGATTCTATTGACAACCAGAGCAAAGATTGACTGAAGATCGTAAGAGGTGTTATCTACTATTCGCAAGCAAGGTCCAAGGGGGAATTTGATGGAGCATATATAGTCATATATAGTGTGTCCGTCGCTTGTCGAATAGTCTAGGCTTAATGTAATACACCTGATATGTTGTAAACACATGAAACTGGGTCATTTGCAGGAGCATATGCGAATGAGACTCAGTCGTGCGACTGAGCCTTACTAATGGACCAGTCGTGCGACTAAGAGATGCGATTGGGTCATTCGTAAGACTGAACCATAAGTATGGTCCAGTCGTACGATTGAACCATTCGCATGGTCCAGTCGTACGATTGAACCATACGCATGGTCCAGTCGTACGATTGAACCACACGCATGGTCCAATCGCATGAATGGGCCCAGTCGCATCCAATATGGGCCAAGGCCTATATATACCAGTTTTAATGTGTAGAGAGTTAGGGGTTTGGGGAGGGAGTCTGCCCGAAGCCTAGGGCTGCCGGATGAGAGGGGAGATCATGCTCGATCTCCCCTTGCCAAGAGTCTTGATTCTTATGTTGTAACGAGCTTGTAATCGTTAGGTTTTATCAATGAAACCATTATATTATAGTTCGTGTTATTGATTGTCTCTTGGTGTTTGCTGTTGTTTATCCTTCCGTCAAGAACATGCTCGGATGTTTACCGATCCAGTGACTTCACAAAGTAGCCTAAGTCTAGGGGGTTAAGTGCAATTAGTGAATATTAGTCTAGACTATAAATAGGTTAATTGTCATTAGTGTTGACTAATGGTTGCATGACCAATAGATTGGGGAATTACTTGAAAATATATTTTGCAATCTAATTGAAGATCAAAGGGGTTTTAGTGTGTTTATGTTAATTTGATCTATTATCTTCATGATTTGATTCAAGTGTGATTATCCTGGATTTACAATTTGGTATCAGAGCCATTTTGGATCAAATTCATAGAAGATTTGAAGATTGTTAGAGAGAAAAATTGGGGTTTTTGGTTGTTTTTGTTCAATATCAATATTTCATCAATTCCAGATCAAATTTGAGTGTATTTGATATGGAATTTGATTGAATTTTGCTTGTTATTGGTTGAAAAAGCTCTGTTAATCATCAGATCTCAAATCCATTGAGATTTAGGCGATTTCAGATTGGTTTCGTGTTGAAAAAGTCTTCCAGATTCATCCAGCGAAACTACATATTCATCCAGTGAAATTGCATTCTCTTTCAGCGAAACTATAAGTGTTTTACACATTGTAGTTAGTTTCTGCATCTCAGCGAAAATAGTGATCTTGAACGAAAGTTCAACAGTGCTTGTGTGCATTTCACAAGCGAAATTTTTGTCGAAAGTATCATTGAACGAAAGTTCAAGCTTGTTTCATGCGAAATTGTCGGCGAAACTAAGCAGTCACAAGCATTTGGCTAGCGAAACTGCTGCCGAAATTTCCAGCAAAACTACTGTTGGCTCTGCGAAACTACAATTTCGGTGAAATTATCATCTTTTCAGCGAAACTAGAGTGTGAAAGATGACTTCATCCCGCATAAAGAAATATTCACCGATTTTAAAAGATTTATAAAAAAAATTCACCGATTTTAGCAACTTGACCCCAGTTGCTAAGATTGCATAGAGTGACATTTAAAAAAATATATTTTTTCAGGGGGAGAATTATTTCATAAATTTTGAGAAAAATATTTTTAGGGCGTTTAATTTTTCATAATTTTTAATAAAATCTCATCTTCAGAAGATTTTAAATCAGATAATCTCACAACGCCACAAAGCCTGTTTGATTCTTTTGCAACAATGAAGAAAGAAAAATTGTCAGATTTGATTGATCGATTCTTAAAGGTGACAAATAATCTAAAGAAGCATGTTCCAGATCTCAGTAATCATGAACAGATTCAAAAGCTTCTAGACTCTCTTCCTTCTGCATGGAATCATCAAGTTAAAATGCTGAAGCAAGAAAGAGGTTATGTCGACACAAAACTTATGGATATGATCAACAGACTAAAATCTCTCGAGCTGGATATCCAAAGAAACGAATTTCAGCAAGCCGTGTTCCCACATCAAACCCACGCGCTTAATACTGATCTTGTTTCTTCTGTAACAAGCATACTTGATTACAAAAAAGAGATGATTGAAAAGTTGAAGTTATTGAGAACCGATTTGAATTTAAATTTTGAATTCAGAGAAACTACTGAAGAGAACTGTTAAACTTTGAGAGTTGATAATGACAGTAACCCGAAGTCTGTGAGAACTGTTGATGATAAGACTGGAACAGTTAATAACAGAAAGAAAGAATCTGAGGCTGATGAGATGCTGAAGGTCAAAGAAGAGGAACAACAAAGAATTACAAGGATTTGCAACTGTGAATAGAGCTTAGCTGCAGAACGAACTATCATTGGTCTTCCTTATGAGACTGTTTAGGATATGTGTTCTTCGTCTTGCAAAATCAGATTATTTGGAATTTATAAGGCAAACAAATTGTTATTGGAAAATGAAAAAGAATTAAAAATAATCAATCAAGAATTAAAGAAAAATAAAATTGCTTTTTCAAGGAAACTTAATGAAGCATTGGCTGAAAATGATCTTTTAAGAAGAACCATTTTGGAGCGTAATGTTGAAATTAATGTTTTGAGAGAAATGGTTGTTTTAGCTCAATTTGAAACAACATAGCTTCAAACGAAGCTTGATAAATGGACCCTTTCACCCATGAAAAAGGATGAGCTTATTGCTAAACAACAAGGGGCACTGGTAAAATATGGGATTGGATATAAATCTTATGGTGAAACTGTATTTAATTCAGTTCCACCTCCTTCTACTTTATGTTATTCACCTATCCCCAGACCTCATCCTAAAAATGATTAGTTTGAACAACCTACTAATAGTCTGCATGCAGGTTTGAGCGGTGTCAATCTTAATGAGGTGCGAGATGATTATGATTCTACAACTAGTATGGGATACAACAAACCGAATGCTGATAGTCTAGCTAACGATTGTTCAGTCCCTGTTGTTTGTAAATCTATATCTACTATTTCTTCTAACTTCTTTGATAAGTTTAAAGCAGGTGAAATTCCAACTTTTGAACCTGTCAAGGTTGTGAAAGAAGAGATAAATCAAGAATCATCTAATCATCAAGTTCCAACAACAACAACACATCCTACTCATGTTAATCAAGATCCATTGGAAGCAGATCTGTGTATACGAGACTGGTCAAGCTCAGATAATGAATCAAACACAGAGGACCGTGTCAGTTCATCAATGATCAAGATATCGCCTGAAATTGTCAAGTCTCAAACGCTTCCAAAAGCTGAATCAAGACCAATACGGATCTCTTCTCCAACTGCAAAACAACCCAGTCAATCAGTGAAGATCTCATTCACTGTTCAGCACAGCAAACACCAAAACAAGCAAGAATCTGCTACAAGCTTAAAGCAATTCTTATCCCCACCTGCACTACACGAGTCAGTCAAGAATCAAAACCCGTTCAAGGCTTTTTTTGAGTGTGGAAAAGAAGGTCATGTGGTAAATAAGTGCCCTCAAAGACTTGCTTCAAATGGTAAAGGCAAACCAAATTACTTCTCCGAATGTAAGTCTACAAAGAATGTTCCAGACGGTAAAGGCAACACGGGTTGCTTCTATGGTTCAAAAGGTAAAAAGCACACATCTATGAATGGTTGGATGAAAAACCTTCCATCCAAACTGTGACATCCGTCACCTTAAGGTCCGTCAATTAACGTGATTGTCCGTCAACTATTCTTTGATCGATCATTCCTCATCCTTATTTGACTCTTTATGTGGATATCATGTGTGCATTATTATCGTTGTGTGTACATTCGTTATGATCCGATGTCAACCTTAAAAGACTTTTAAAACTTTCATTTTTGAAACCGTCAAATATATCATTTATATATATATTAAATGTTTTTAACATAACCATTTCTTAAGTCATAAACATTAAATGTACTTTTACAATTAACATAAAACATCTAATAAAGTCGTTTTTCAACCGAACCAAATTTGGGAAAACTCGGGGGTTAAGTGCAGGGACTAAACTTGTAATTTTGCAAACTTGGGCTGGGTATAAATACCCCATACCAGCCCTAGAACTTCATTCTCACCATCTTCTTCATCTTCATCCTCTCTACACACACAAAATCTTCATTCCAGCACCGAATCTTACCCGAGTGGTCTTGTTTTCTTCGTCTAGACTCCACCTATAGCTTAGACTACTCGTTTCTAGCAGGTAGTTGACTTTGGTTGTCCATTTTCTAGCCTTTTCACGGCTATCCAAAACTAGGGTTTCGGGTGTTCGGGTTCAACCCGAACACACAAGGTCGTATGGGTGCGTGTGAGGTCTTTTTGCTTGTGTTTCATGTTTGTGTATGTTTGTTGAGTGTTTCTGGAAGTCCTTGTTGTGTAAAACCCGTGTTTAGAGCAGCTCAGGGGCTGCTCAGCCCGACAACAGTTGCGATTGTGCAGATCAGGCGACTGGGTCTATCATGCGATTGAGCCGTGCGACTGAGTGAGTCGTGCGACTTGCGTCTGAGTCAATCATGCGACTGAGTTGTGCGACTAGGCATGTCGTGCGACTGAGTGTTGTTATGCGATTGAGTCATGCGTGCGAATGAATGTCTGCGATTGTGTCATGCGATTGAGTGATTGTGTGCGATTGACTCAGGTGACCGACTGAATGTGTGCGATTGTGCGTGATTCGCACGACTGGAGTCCAATCGTACGAATGAAGGTTCAATCGTACGAAAATAGCTAATTCGCATGATTGAAGGTTCATTCGTGCGTATGGAGGTTGAGTCGTGCGATTGAGTGTTGTGTGGTACGACTGAGTGCCAGTCATACGAATGAAGGTTCAATCGTACGAATGAAGCTGATACGCACGATTGAGGGTTGATTCTTACGAATGGAGGTTGAGTCGTGCGTCTGGTCTTGTCGTGCGACTGAAATTGTTGTGTTTGATTTCCTTTGTGCGTGGTGTGAGTATGACGTGTGATGTTGAGGTAACATTAACACAATAGCCATTGTTCGGCCACAAAGATTAAAGTCAACACGAAAAAGGGCACAAATACTATTTTAAACAAATTAAACTAACGTTTTACAACGATCAACCGACTTATAACTATGGACACATATTCAATATTTGTTCAATAACAATGAGACTTTTACTCAAATATCATCATCAATGGCGACAATGTCTTGTACTTGGATCCACATAAGATCTAGTACGTGTGTCTGTTTATGTGTGTAACACGCGACCTAGCCGATACGACCCGAACCGACCAATCATTATTACGCGCTTATATCATATCATTAATGCTTACAATAACTGTCAATAGGTGTTTGACTGTTTATCTGCATTCTACATTTGGATACATCGATCATACATACTTACCACTTAACAAGTGAGTTTCGTGGCCCCTTTTTACGCTTATACAATATTTCAATCATTTACAACTTGGGGGAAAAGTATGCTTACTCATTTTCAATGCTGTACAACTTACATACATTTTACATACAAGGAATCAACGTGATACTGTGTTGCAAGTACTATTTGATACATGCTTGGGTCTGTTGTGTGGTTCTATCTTCGCAACTATCTAATTCCAGTGTAGGAACCGACGGTTAGGTATTGGTAGTTGTCAGGATCAGCGATCACAAGTTTGATGTATTAGAGAGTAATGCAGCGGAATGAGATCAAGAATTAGACAAATTATAGCAAGAGTTTGATATTTGTAAACAAATACGAGAGAATATATTTCTGTGATAAGGAATGTTTCAATAATGCCCAATATTATTGCTCAATCATTCGAATATTACAATAAGGTTGACACTCCTTATATAGAGTGCAATCACTGCTGTAATCACGGGATAGTGACAACTAGCAGATCTAGTACAAAAATAACTAACACTTAACAAACTACTGAAATGTTCACAACTACTGAGAACATGTCAGAGTGCTAAGTATAAAACATGAAACTACTGAAAGGAAACTACTGAAACTACAACGACTGAAGAACAAACTCTTCAGTCGTTTTACAAAACTACTGAAAAGATAAAACATAAAACTACTGAAAAGTAAACCGTCACAACTACTGAAGAAGTCCTCTTCAGCTGTTATGACAACATCTGATATTTGGTCTTCAGCACTTGTGTCTTCAGACTTTGTCTTCAGCACTTGTCTTCAGACTTTGTCTTTAGTACTTGTCTTTAGACTTTGTCTTCAGCACTTGTGTCTTCAGACTTTGTCTTCAGGTGTTATCTTCAGCTGTTGTGGACTTCAGTAGTTGTTGTGACGTCTGTGGGACTTAAATGTTTTTCTGATCCGGCTCATTGGTTCTTTTGGTCCAACAAACTCCCCCTGAACCAATGCAGCCAAAATCTTTAACTTTATTGAGGTCCCACTTATTGTTGGCAAAATGGTTGGTCTTTTTCCTTCTTGATCAGTTGAGAAGATGACCCATATAAGCACTGGCCTGGAAATAAGTCTCTGATGATTTGGTTGGCAAAGTATGGATGGGAGCTCTGTATTAGGGAATTGGACACTGAGCTGTTCCCCCATCCATGAGACTTACTTCCCATGTATAAGCCTATAGGATTCTCTGGTGTATGCTCTGAGAAACATGATTTGTTCTTCCATGGTAAGATTCTCTGGTTCACCATCAAACAATCCTTAACACCCATACAGCTCTGAGATGTACTTGGCCTGTTTGCCATTTTTTAGCTCAACTGTTGTGATCTGTCTGTATGCAAACTCATCTGGGTGATTACCCTCAAGTAACAGACTGAGCTCATTTTGTTTGAAGTTTTCAAGCTTCTTGTAGACCAACCCCTTCTTAATAACTCTGTTCTCTAACATCTTTTGGGGTGGCTGTTTAGTCTCATAAGCCTTCTTGAAGTCTTCTACAATTTCCCAGGGTGATACTACAAGGACCACAGTGATCTCTTCATCTACGATCCTTTTTACCTGGCCCTTGTATCTCGCAGGAATGTCTTTCTTTACAATTCTGTGAGCCACCCTAGGATCAGGCCATATCCTCACCTTTTCCTTTTGATATTGAAATGTGTTGGCAAGGGTGTACAATCTCAGAGCCTCTTTCTTCATACTTATTATTGATGAAGAAGCAGCATAAGTTTTGTCTATGCTTTTCAGCATTTCCTCATCATGAAGCCTTTGCTGCTGTTCTTCTACAATCTTTACTCTCACTGTTTCCATCTGTGAGGTGGGAGTGATGGGCATAGATTTGGCTTTAGGCAAAGTTAGGACTGCGGAAAGAGGCAGCCTATCTTCTTCCTCATCATCCTCTTCTTCTTCTTCTTCTAGCCTCAACATCCTTCTCTTCTTCTTCTTTGATGCATCATCGGCTATTGGTTTTGAGGGTAAAGGAGTTGATTTAATTGGTTGTGGTAGTGGTGATTTTGAAGTGGTAGGTTTTGCAGGTTGTTCTAGCATTCTTGTAGTGATTGAGGCTTTGGAGTGTTTTGCTAGTTCATTTCTGTTCCCAGCACCTGCTTCATTTAGTGCTTCAATCA
This sequence comes from Flaveria ramosissima, assembly GCA_025215565.1. Lineage (NCBI taxonomy): Eukaryota > Viridiplantae > Streptophyta > Magnoliopsida > Asterales > Asteraceae > Flaveria > Flaveria ramosissima. Next base: position 14,280,229 of record CM046033.1, on the reverse strand, counting down.
CTAATCCCTTAGTGTATGCTTCAGACGTACAGATCTTGGTGGTTATTGCCAAGATACTGTCCCTGGTCCATGACTTAATCTCTATCAATGATCTCCCAAGATACTTTGCAATGAATCTGATCATGATCTCCAGTCTTTCTCTTTCTAACACATCATAACTTGCCCATCTTGAGTTAATTTCTTCAACTTCAAGTCTTCTAATCTCTGAGTCAAGCTGTGCAGTATCGAACCCTTGTCTATACAGTAGATCAATAATGGAGTCTCTAGATTTACTATGTGTAGCATCCGCCATTTTGATCATCTCATCAAGTTTGAGTTCTTTTTGGAGTTCTTTTTCTTTTCTTTCAATCTTCCTCTTCTTATATGTGATATGAAAGTCTTTGTGACTTTCACTCACTTGATCAGTGTCAGCTCCCTTCACATACTCTTCTTCCTTCTCAGTCTCCTTCACAACCTCCTCTTCATTCTCAATCTCCTGTTCTTTCAGTATGCTCTTCCCTTTTGCTTTCACTAACTGACTCTCCCCCTTTTTGGTTGCATTGGTTTCAAGGGTTTGAGTAGTAGAAAGCCTTGTGCTCACAATCTCCTCCACCAGGGGCTGTCTGATTGAGGGAAGCCTCTCATCCATGGTTTTGACCACAATGTCTGTGATCATCGGGGTGATGAGAGGTAGGGATTTCTGGAAGATAGTAGTTGTTTGCTCAGAGGGGTTCTGTCCTTGAGAAGCAGTGCCAGAAGTAGAGGCTGGTGGGTTGTAAGTTTTGATTGGCTGAGTGTTTAGGAGACCTTCAGGTGAAGGTGTCATCTGTGGGTGTATGTTGGTATCAGATGGACTTGCTTCTTGAGAGAATTGGTCAAGTAGTCTTTGTAGTCTACTGACTTCTTCCTCAAGAATTGTGTTCTGGGCTAGAACATCATAAAAGAAGCCCAGGTCATCATCAGCAGATGCTGAATCACCTGACCTCCTGCTTATAGCAGGATGTACACGCCCTGGGTGTAGACCAGTTGTAGCATGTGCCCCTTTTTCTTGGAACTGGGGACTTCCAGCCTCAGGACGATGTCCTTCATCAGCTGTTGCCTCTGATGAGGTCTTAGCAATGTTACCAACCTCAGTCTGATCATGTGCTGATGCAGAAGAGGTGGCAGCCTCACCAGATATTCTGAGCTCCTTATCTACACTAGGAGACAGAACATTTAAACCCCTGTGCTGTGGGTTGTCAGAAGCATGTTGATCCTCTTCCTCTATATCTGTGGTTTTCCCCTTTGGTGGTTGTTGGGGAGGAGGAAAGGCATGCAGCTGAGTCAGCACGTTTGCAATTATAAGTGCTGGACTTTGGGGGGCATTTTCATGGGGAGATAGGGTAAAATCAGTATGCACCTGGGGAGAATGGTGCGTTTCAATGGCAATCTCCTCAAATGAGGAAGATTCCAGATTTGTGGGTACCCCTTCTTTGGTTGCTTCAGGCTCCTTTTGAGAGGAATCCTGAGCGGCTGTGGCTGGTTGAGTCTCTGATACTACTGGGGGGTTTACACCAGCAAGTATATCCTGTCTTGGTGGTACAGGAGCATCTTCAGGGGACTCATCTCCCTGAATAGCTGTTTTGGTTCGTTTTGTTTTTGGTTTGGTGGGGACTTTGGATTTTGTGGTGGTGGCTGTGGGTTCCAGCTGTGTGGGTTTGCGCAGCTTGGCAGCCATTTTGAGTGATTGGTCAGAGTTGTGCCGGGAGTATACTTCAGGCAATACAGCCATAGCAGGGACTCCCAGGCCAACAAGTCCCTCAGCTTGAAGCTGGTTTTCAATTATGGCCATTATGAACCGAGGATATAATATCCAACGGTTAGCAAGTTGTTCTTGGGCCATATTCTTGAGCTCTAAAAATAGTATTTCAGAAAAATTTAAAGGTTGTTGCTCAAGGATGGAGTACAATACCTGTTGCCACCTTGTGGACATTTGATCCCATGATGAAGTCTTGGGGGCCAGGAAGACATTGACCATATGAAAGATGAGCCGTTCAGCATCCTGGAAATGTTTCTTCAATATGGTAGAGGCACTCAGGTTACCTTTGTATCCATGGTGGGCAAATGATAGATCTGTTGTGCCCTTTGGATAACTAGTCGGGAAAGTGGCATCATCCAGATTGAGGGTTTGGCGAAGAATGTCTGGAGTGATGACCACCTTTTGACTATTGACAAACGCTTGAAGAGACTCTGTGACATTCTCCTCGAAGACAAGAGTGACGTTTGTCCAGAATCGGCCAAGAGATTCGGCATATATGGTGGGGTTTAACAGAAAAGCTGTTTGGTAAGGTGACTGGACCATTAAATCAATGGCGTTGTGAAACTTGGTCCAGTATGGCGATTTGGTAAGGTGAGCGACACAGTTGTGTCGTGGTTTTAGTTGCATGGTCGCCATGGATGAAGAGAGGTTACAGAGTTTTTGAACGTTAGGTTTGAGAGGAGAGGTGAGAAAAACTCTGAAGGTGGGATAAGGTATTTATAGGGTAGGGTTATGAAACGACTGAAGACAGTGGTTTTGTCATCAGTTGTTGTAAACAGCTGAAGACTTGGTGTTAGTCTTCAGTAGTTGTAAACTACTGAAGACATAGGTTTGGCTTCAGTTGTTTAGAAACAGCAGTTGTAGAAACAACTGAAGAGAAATTACTCATCAGCTGTTTTCATCAATTCATAGCTTTTCAGCTATTTCAGTCTGACCTCCACACTTACTCATCAGACTTGCATCTGAGTTTCAAAGGTTTCATTGGTCATCAGTACTTATCTGCATTTCTGACATCAGTAGTTGTAGCTACATCAGCTGTTGTGATTTCATCAGCTGTTGTAACTACATCAGCTGTTTTAACAAATAAAGTACTTCAGTACTTGTGAGGAATGTAGCCTTCAGTAGTTATAAAAACTACTGAGGGGAAAGGAACTCATCAGTACTTATATATGACATGGTTACCAATGATCATCAGTATTTATTACTGAGATCATCAGTAGTTGTCACTTATTCTAGCTGCAGCATACCAAGCCTTAACACCAAGTTGTGGAAAGTTGAACTATCCAAAGGCTTAGTAAAAATGTCTGCAAGCTCATCAGCACTAGGAACAAACTTTGGATCAATCAGACCTTTTTCAAAACAATCTCTAATAAAATGGTGTCTAATTTCAATATGTTTAGTCCTAGAGTGCTGGACAGGATTCTTGACAATACAAAGAGCTAAAGAGCTGTCCATTAACAATGGAGTCTTAGTCTCAGTTATGCCATAATCCAATAATTGGTTTTGAAGCCATAATACCTGAGATGTACAACTTGCAGCAGCAATGTACTCGGCTTCAGCAGTTGATGTAGCAACTGAGGTTTGTTTCTTACTCTGCCAAGAAATCAAAAAGTTGCCTAGGAATTGACATCCACCAGAAGTTGATTTCCTGGTCAACTTACACCCTGCATAGTCACTGTCAGAAAAAGCAACTAATTTACCAGAATGTCTAGTAGAATACCATAAACCTAGAGATGGAGTGCCTTGCAGATATCTAAAGATTCTCTTGACTGCAATCAAATGAGACTCCTTAGGTGCAGCCTGAAATCTAGCACAAACACATGTAGCAAACATAATATCTGGTCTAGAAGCTGCTAAGTACATCAAGGACCCAATCATACATCTGTAAAGTGTTTCATCAACCACTTTACCTTTCTGATATGTATCCAGTTGTGTGGTGTTGCACATGGGAGTAGAACAGGGTTTACAATTTTGTAAATCAAATTTTTCCAAAAGATTTTTTGTGTATTTGGACTGATGAATGAAAATTCCATCAGCCTTTTGTTTGATTTGCAAACCCAGAAAGAATTGTAATTCCCCCATGGCACTCATTTCAAACTTTTGTTGCATCAACTTTGTAGAGGCATCACACAACTGTGGATCAGAAGATGCAAAAATAATATCATCTACATAAATTTGAACAAGTAGATTATGCTGCCCAGCTTTCTTAATGAATAAAGTTTTATCTATGGAACCTCTAGTAAAATTATTTTCAAGAAGAAAGTTTGATAATGTCTCATACCAGGCTCTAGGAGCTTGTTTCAACCCATAAAGAGCCTTATCAAGCTTATACACCCAATTAGGATGCTTATTGTCCTCAAAACCCAGTGGTTGACATACATAAACCTCTTCTTTAATTTTCCCATACAAAAATGCACTTTTGACATCCATTTGAAAAACTTTAAGATTTTGATAAGCAGCATAAGCTAAAAACAATCTAATTGCTTCCAGTCTGGCTACAGGGGCAAAGGTTTCATCATAATCAATACCTTCTTCTTGTGCAAACCCCTGAACAACCGGCTGGCCTTGTTCTTAACAATAAGCCCATTTTCATCAGTTTTGTTCCTAAACACCCATTTAGTGCCTATTGCACACTTACCTGGAGGTAGAGGAACCAGTTCCCACACTTGCTGTTTCTTGAACTGAAGAAGCTCAAGCTGCATGGCATCAACCCATCCATTATCCTTTAAAGGAATGTGATAATTCTTTGGCTCTTGCTGACTGATGAAGAGAGCATAGAAGCAGAAATTTAATAATTGACTTCTTGTTGATACTCCAGCAGTGATATCACCAATGATTTGAGACATAGGGTGATTCTTCAGATCTTGGTACACAATGAGATCAGTGCAAGTGTTTGTAGCAGGCTCAGCAGCAACAAATGGTGATGGTGAAGTATTTCCTTGAAACCAATCAGTAGATGGTAATTCAAAGGAAGTTGAAGTTGTAGAAATCTCATCAGCATTTGTTGTGGATTGTGCAGCTGGAGCTACAGGAACATCAGGTCTAGCTGAATTAGGCAGTTGATCACTAAACTTGAAGAGGTGAGTACTACTATCATCATCATCAGCACCAGCAGTACCACCAGGTGGTGAACTGTTGACAGGAGCAACAGCAGGAGTTTGATGAGGAACATATTGCAGTATGTCCAAATCAAATATCTCCACAGGGTTTTGTGGAATCTTGTCCTTTGGAGATTCATTAAACTTAACATGTAGAGTCTCTTCAACCATCTTTGTTCTACAGTTGAAGACTCTGTATGCTTTGCAAGTTGATGAATAACCAACAAAGTACCTTGCATCCACCTTAGAATCAAATTTTTGGAGTTGATCCCGTGTGTTGAGAATGAAACAAGGACATCCAAAAGCTCTGAAGAATGAAATTAGAGGGGCCAAATGATGAAGAACTTCATATGGAGTTTTCATCAACCTCTTATTTACTAGAGCTCTATTTTGTACATAGCAAGCTGTATTGATAGCTTCAGCCCAAAAAGTCATTGGCAGTCCAGAGTCAGCCAACATGGACCTTGCAGCTTCAATGAGGGTCCTGTTCTTTCTCTCCACTACTCCATTTTGTTCAGGAGTTCTTGGAATGATAAAATGCCTCTTGATTCCCTTTGAGAGGTAGACCTCCTCAAGTGTATTGTTTCTAAATTCTGTTCCATTATCACTTCTAATACACTTGACTGAGAGGGAATACTGCTTCTCAACATACAACACAAAGTTGATAATCTTCTGAGCTGCTTCATCCTTTGAATGCAAGAAGAAAGTCCATACAAATCTGGAGTAATCATCCACAATTACTAGACAGTATTTCTTCTTAGCCATACTCAGCACTCTCACAGGACCAAAGAGATCCATGTGAAGAAGCTGTAAGCAGGCATTGGACTTAGGTTCTTCTATGGAGGGAAAAGAAGCTTTGTGTTGTTTTCCTTTTAAACAAGCAGTGCAATCATCTTCACATTTGAACTCCTTCATAGGCAATCCCCTTACTAAACCATGATTTATCAGCTGATTTATGTTTTTAAGATTAACATGACCCAACCTTCTATGCCATAGTGTAGATTCTTGAGGGGAAGCCTTGGAAAATAGGCAAGGATGGCCGTTGAGATCTATTTTCTTAGAAAGATCTAAGGCATACACTCTTCCTGTCCTGTTGGCCTTAAGGAGAGTGTATTTATCAAACACCTTATCAATCAAACTTAGAACTTTGGATGACAGAATCCGGCAGTTCTGACTTGTGAAAAGAGCAACATGGCCTTTGTCACACATTTGACTGACACTCAAGAGGTTGTACTTGAGATTTTCCACATGGTTAACATCATCAAACTTTATTTCCCCATTGGAAACAAAGCCTTTGCCGATGATGTAACCCTTTGCATCATTGCCAAAAGACACAAACCCCTTCCTTCCTTGAGAGTAGTCATTAAGAAGTGATCTGTTTCCTGTCATATGCATGGATCCTCCACTGTCTACATACCAGATGCCTCTGTGGCATGTTAAGAACCCTACAGAACAAAACAAATTAGTTAGATTTTGAGACCCAAACCTTTTTGGTTTTGGGCCTGTTCACATCAACAGATGGTAGACTAACAGGTTTGTTGGAAATAACAGCCTGAGAGGAAGAAGATGGTGAGTAAAAGGAATCCTTTGGCTTGGAACTCCTTTTCTGTGGTTTCAGCATAGGAACATCTAATTGGTTGACTCTTCCCAATAGATGTTGAACCATCATAACCAGCTGTGTCTGATTTTGTGATAAAGCTTTCAGCTCTTCAGACACGTTAGCACTGGAGTTTGATAAGTTCTTATGTTGCACCTTCTTCTTTTGAGCAATCTCAGCTGTTACCTGTTTAACCCCTTCCTTTTTGGATTTCTTTTTGGACTTAAGGGTTACAGGATTTGATGTTACTGGTACAAATGTGGCTTCAAACTCATTTTTCATTTTAACCATTTTCTCTTTAATTTCCTCTTTATGTTTGAGTTTGGATCCTCTTTTGTACCAACAATCATCTGTAAGATGATTAAACAAACCACATACTTCACATGGTTTCTTTTTCATCTTATGTTGATCATCAACTAAAGAGGATGAAACTACTGAAGACTTGCTCTTCAGTACTTTGGAAGCATTATTTGCTTTCTTGACTTCCTCTTTAGTAGTCTTCAAACTCTTTCTACTGACAGTTTTCTTCTTTTCAGTGCTGACAGTAGTTGGAGTTTGAACTTCAGGTGTTAAATCTTGCTCTCCATTCTTTTCAGGACTTTCAGAAATAACTCCTGAGTTGATCAACTTTTTGATCATGTGAGTGTCAGCAATTGAACCATCAACATCAGCTGATAGGTTCTGAGAGGGCTTAGTGCTGACTTCTACTTTTGATGATGCTCTATCAAAAAGTGAATCACATGATGAGGTGGATTGGTTATTTCTTTCTCCATCAGATTTCACTTCTACTCTTGGAGCAAAATCTGTAAGAGGAGCTGTGTGATTATAACCAATGCCAAACTTCACATTGGAAGCTGATTGCTTACTAAGAAGCATTTCAAAACCTTTGCATGATTGTACCCATCGATCACACTCTACTTGGGTGACTGCAAGGGTTTCTTTGAGACTTCTCTGGTCTTCCAGAATAACCTCTAGCTTAGCCTTTTCATCATTTAATTGGCATTTAAGCTTATAAATCTTATCATTTTTACTATTAAGAGCAGACTCATACTCAGCTTGTTTTTTGGAAATGGTTTTCTCAAACTCAAGTTTTTGATTTATTAACGCTACATTTGCCTCTCTAATAGAGACAAAGGCAGCTATGCATGATTCAGAACATAACTTGGCTTTAGCCTCTGAAGATACCTGAGTTACCTGTGAAGATGATGCAGTTGAGCAGGAACCCTCAGTTGACTCCAGAGCCATAAGTGCCAGATTCCCAAAAGGACTATCACCACCATGTTGATCAGCACTTGTGAACAGTTGTTCATGACCAGACATGTCATCTGGCAAGCTGCTCTAGTCAACAACTTCAGGGGTGAAGAAGCTATGTTGTTGAGGTTGAGGAGGTTGATGAGATGGTTGAGGTTCTGGATGTGCATGAGGTTATGGTACCATGGGAGCTTGAACTTGACTGGTTTGTGGCATGTAATAACAAGGGTAAGGGTATGGCATTTGACCCTGAGGAACAAAATATGCAGGAGATTGTAGTTGAGAATGATGACTAGAATTGACAGGATGTTGCCCTTTGTTTTGTTGACTATTGCTAGGGAAAATCACAAAAGGTGCAGAGGAATTAGATCCAGATGATCTACATTCTCTAGCAAAGTGTCCAAGCCTTTGGCATTGTGACACCTCAACTTACTCTTGTCAAAACCAACTTTGGTTTTGCCAGAGAGTCCTGGGAACTTTCTTCCAGTTCTTTTGTAGAACTTCTGAGATCTGATATTTATCAAGGCCATTTGGCTCAAAATATCCATCTCTTCTAAGTCATCATCAGCAATCCCCTTGAGATCATCCATGATGAAGCATAGATTGTCATTATTACACCCAGTAAACTGACTATCAACACTCACAAATGCTGAATCAGAAATGTTTGAAGAGAAATAAATATGCTCATCATACTGGCATTCAGATGAAGCATATTCTGACTCATGACTAACCAGAGAAGTGTTGCCTGGTACAAAGTCTTCAGTGAGCTTACCAGATGAAGACAGTTTTCTTTTTTGTTCTATCTCTCTCTCAAATGTGAGCAATTTCCCATGGAGTTGGGTGAGAGATAGTTTGTCCAAATTTGCACTGGAGTGTAGGACAATAGTATATGTGTCCCATCTCTCAGGCAGTGATCTGAGAAATCTGTTATTCATCTGGATATTAGTGTACTCATGTTTGACCATTTTTAATTCAGAGATCAAACAAGAGAACCGCTCAAACTGTTGAGTCAGTGTCTCACCTTTCCTATGAGAGAATGTCTCATATTGTTGGGCAAGGATCTCTCTATTATTTGCCAAGACCTCATCTGTTCCTCCAAATTGTTCTTTCAAGGCATTCCAAAGGTCATGGGCAGATTCATAATGCATTAGCCCAGAATAGATTTCATTGGGTAGTGCCATGGCCAGAATTCCATGGGCTTTTGCATCAATCTCAAACAATTTCTTATCCTCATCTGAGTATTGATCCTTCCTCTTCGGAACCATTTGATTGGTTTCCGGGTTATTCACCATAGGCTTGTGTGGACCATGTACCATTGATGTCCAACAACCTGAGCTGTTAACAGACAGGTGATGGAGCATACGTCGTTGCCATATGTTATACTCATTCCTAACCAGCATTGGAGGCTTGGTTGAGGAACCAGTATTGTGAGGATCATTGGAAGGAGTAGTCATTTTGGGTCCAAAAACAATTTTATTCAAGCTTTTAAAAGATTTAGACAGACCACAACACACTCAATGAAAACCAAGAATAAGTCTCAGGATAAATGATTAAAAACACAGAAAAATCAATCTTTATAACCGTTTCTTGCAAAAATGCTAATTCAATCAAACTTGGATCTTGAAGAGCAGTTTCAATGATCAATTATTAGATCGAGCAATGATTAACCAGCTCTGATACCATTTGTCAGGATCAGCGATCACAAGTTTGATGTATTAGAGAGTAATGCAGCGGAATGAGATCAAGAATTAGACAAATTATAGCAAGAGTTTGATATTTGTAAACAAATACGAGAGAATATATTTCTGTGATAAGGAATGTTTCAATAATGCCCAATATTATTGCTCAATCATTCGAATATTACAATAAGGTTGACACTCCTTATATAGAGTGCAATCACTGCTGTAATCACGGGATAGTGACAACTAGCAGATCTAGTACAAAAATAACTAACACTTAACAAACTACTGAAATGTTCACAACTACTGAGAACATGTCAGAGTGCTAAGTATAAAACATGAAACTACTGAAAAGAAACTACTGAAACTACAACGACTGAAGAACAAACTCTTCAGTCGTTTTACAAAACTACTGAAAAGATAAAACATAAAACTACTGAAAAGTAAACCGTCACAACTACTGAAGAAGTCCTCTTCAGCTGTTATGACAACATCTGATATTTGGTCTTCAGCACTTGTGTCTTCAGACTTTGTCTTCAGCACTTGTCTTCAGACTTTGTCTTCAGTACTTGTCTTCAGACTTTGTCTTCAGCACTTGTGTCTTCAGACTTTGTCTTCCGGTGTTATCTTCAGCTGTTGTGGACTTCAGTAGTTGTTGTGACGTCTGTGGGACTTAAAGGTTTTTCTGATCCGGCTCATTGGTTCTTTTGGTCCAACAGTAGTACTACTGGGTTGACACCCCCACCCTCATTCGATGGTATACTAGTTGGTACCATCAGTGGCCAGGAACGGGCCCTTGGGTGAATATATGCCGACAATTTCTTTGTGTACGTCGCTAGGTTTGGTTGCAAAGCTCATGTCATGTGATTTTACTTGTGTATATAACTGTATTCACGGTATTCCATTACGCTTACTTATACAGCATCACTTACATTTTATTACATAAATCTGCGAGCTCACCAACAATTATGTTGACCGTTTTAAGCATATCTTTTCAGGTGATCATGCAAGTCCAGGAATATAGGTGTGTTGCCTTAGTGGAGACCCTAGGATGCATTTTTGGGACTTAACATGTTTTGATAAACAATCTTTTGAAAAATGTTGATATGTGTAAACAATTATCATATTTTAAAACTTGTTCCCGGGTTGTGGGAAATAACATTTACAATTTCATCTTTATGTGATTATGTGTATCATTATCATGTTTCTTATGGCTATGTTGTCGTGAACACTGACTAAACACGACACAAGTCCCCTTGTTGTCGGGTGTCGTCATGACACGCTTGTCATCATTTATTATATTGCAATCTCTATCGCTTACCATGTGTTATGACGATCCCGGTCTCGTTACATCCCCGTGTTTCCGCTTTTAGTGGGGGTGTGACAGATTGATATCAGAGCCATTGGTTATAGAGAATTAGGCAATACGCTTGACCAAGACTATAACCTAGGAACCTTCATGTAGATTTGCATGCTAGGACTCTGTATGCATATTATATCACGTGTATGTGTTCCTCGCTGCTTGATTTGTTCATCTATTTGTTATGTGATCTTTCCACCCTATGAGAGAGCCCTTGTGCTCACTCTTTTATGGGGATGCTTCTATTGGATCTTTCGTTCCCTCTGCGCGCCGAGTTAGTTTATCAGATCCGGGTATTAAACCCGAAGAGATCTTCACAAATCATGCTATTGCGCTTGACCTTGGACATTGAGATTAACCCTGAGGAGGCCATGTCTGAAACCTCGAAAGAGGAGGAAATGGACAACCTCCGCTAGACTAAACATGATTGTATACATGGATTTACAACTGTTGTGATGGATTATCATTGAAACATTATCAATTCATGGTGTGAGAACTGCACGAATTGCATGCGATGTGTGGTGACAATAAGTGTGACATTAACATGAAATACTGGACATGATGAGTGTTATGGATATACACTTTCAATTGATTTAAGCTTATGTGTTTACTTTTCTATGATTAGAACATGCCGCCTCGAAGAGTTACCCGCAGCAATAGTGGCGGGAGTGAAGCCCCAAGGGGCAGAGGCAGAGGCAGAGGCAGAGGCAGAGGCGGAGCACCAAGAACAAATGATGCTCCTGCCAGTAACAGTCAAGGAACAGGGAACGCCGACATGGCAGCCCTGATCGCTCAGCAGTTGGCCGCACTGATTCCTACTATCGTGGCCCAAGTGAGCGACGAACTCCAACAACATCACCCTCACGGGGATGGTGGAAATGATGATGGAGCCCAAGGTGGGATCGAAACTGAGACGGGAAACGGAAACCCGACCGGAAACAAGAGCAACCAGGAGACCGGAAATGGTGGTACTGCCGGTATCGAAACTGGAGTTGTTAATGCTCGTCGGAGATGTTCGTACAAGGAGTTTGTGGCTTGTAAACTGAGGGAATTCGACGGGAAGGGTGGGGCGATAGCCCTAACCAGGTGGCTGGAGAAGATGGAGGCAGTGATTGATATTAGTGAGTGCCTCGACAGTCAAAGGATCAAGTATGCCACATGTTCACTACAGGGTAAGGCCCTAACCTGGTGGAACACCCAGGTTCAAGCTCGAGGAAGAGAATCTGCGATGCAGATGTCATGGGATGAGTTCAAGGCGTTGATCACCGAGGAATACTGCCCTCTCAACGAGATGCAGAAGTTAGAGCATGAAATCTGGAATCATGCCATGGTGGGGGCAGGGCATGCAGCTTATACTGATCGTTTTCACGAATTGGCAAGGTTGGTTCCGCATTTGGTCACGCCAGAATCAAAGAGGATTGAAAGATACATTTGGGGACTTGCGCCTCAAATTAGAGCAATGGTCACAGCAGTCGCTCCTCCTACTATTCAGAGCGCAATTCTGAAAGCTGGCGCTTTGGCTGATGAGATGGTTAGAACTGGGTTTTGGGCAGAGGAGCCGAGAAGCGAAAGGATGTTGGGGAATCGAGCCGGTCGAGTGCCGGGAAATTTGAGAAGAGGGCTAAACCAACCAGGAATTTTGTGGCCGTGTCTCAGGCCAGGAGAGAGCATGTGGGGCCGCACCCCAAATATGACAGGTGCAACTATCATCATCCCCCAGGGACGCAGTGCCGGGTGTGCGCGAACTGTAGGCGCCCGGGTCATTTGGCGAGAGACTGTAGAACTGCGCCGAATCTGGTAGCACCCGTCAACGCGGTTAACCCCGCCGGGAATGCAAGGGCTTGCTTTGAGTGTGGGTGCCCTGATCATTACAGAAACATGTGCCCCAGGCTGAATCGGGCACCGGGCCAACAGGGCAACAACCAGCAGCAGGTGATGGCTATAGCTGGGAATCAAGGCCCGACTACTCAGGGGAATGCAGCTCGGGGACGTGCATTCGTCATTGGAGCCAATGATGCTCGTAAGGACCCGAATGTTGTCACGGGTACGCACTTACTCAATCATCACTTCGCATCTATATTATTTGATACTGGAGCAGACAATAGTTATATATCTTCCGAGTTTGTGCAATTGCTTGATTTGAGTCCTAGTAGGCTAGAAACTAGCTACTCTGTAAAAATGGCAATTGGTAGGGTTGTTCAGGCCGATGAGATTATTAGGAAGTGGTTGTTGACATTGGAGGATCATGCTTTCGATATAGACTTGATACCCTTTGAGCTAGGAAGTTTTGATGTGATTGTGGGCATGGATTGTTTGTCACAAAATGGAGCAGAGATTGTCTGTCGAGACAAAGTAGTACGTATCCCTATGCCAAACAGGCAAGTACTCAAGGTTCAGGCAGAACGACCGGGAAAGAACTTAAAGCTTATTTCCTGCATGAAAGCACGCCAGAGTTTACGAAAGCAGTGCTACGTTTTTCTGGCTCATGTGGTTGAAAAGAAAGACGAAGAGAGGAAACTGGTGGATATTCCAATGGTACGGGATTACCCAGAAGTATTTCCAGATGACTTGTCTGGTTTGCCTCCTCCACGACAGGTGGAATTCCGCATAGAGTTGGTTCCTGGAGCTACACCGGTAGCAAAAACGCCATATCGACTAGCGCCATCCAAGATGCAAGAGTTGTCTAGTCAGTTACAGGAACTACTGGAGAAGGGTTTTATTCGACCGAGTCATTCACCGTGGGGAGCGCCAGTACTATTTGTCAAGAAGAAGGATGGATCGTTCCGTATGTGCGTCGATTACTGTGAACTGAACAAGTTGACGGTGAAGAACCGATATCCTCTCCTCAAAATCGATGATTTATTTGATCAGCTGCAAGGAGCTTCGTATTTTTCAAAGATCGATCTTCGTTCTGGTTATCATCAGCTAAGGGTTTTCGAGAACGACATACCGAAGACTGCGTTCAGGACTCGTTATGGGCACTATGAGTTCTTGGTCATGCCGTTCGGATTGACTAACGCACCAGCTGTGTTCATGGATCTAATGAATCGGATGTGCAAACCTTACTTGGATAACTTCATGATCCTGTTTATAGACGATATACTTATCTACTCCCGATCGAAGGAGGATCATGAAGAACACCTTCGGGCAATTCTAGAGCTGCTACGGGAAGAAAAACTTTTCGCCAAGTTCTCGAAGTGTGAGTTTTGGTTGCGGGAAGTAAAGTTTTTGGGTCATGTGGTTAATGAGGACGGGATTCATGTAGATCCCGGCAAGATCGAAGCGGTGAAGAAGTGGGATACGCCCCAGACACCATCTGAGATATGGCAATTCTTGGGATTGGCCGGTTACTATCGTCGCTTCATCGCGAACTTTTCAAAGATCGCTCAACCATTAACCCTGCTTACTCAGAAAGACAAGAAGTTTGATTGGGGATATGCACAAGAGCAAGCGTTCCAAACGTTGAAAGAGAAGTTGTGTAACGCGCCTATATTGTCTCTCCCAGACGGAACTGATGATTTTGTGGTATACTGCGATGCGTAACATAAAGGATTGGGGTGTGTACTAATGCAGAAGGATAAGGTGATTGCCTACGCTTCGCGACAACTTAAAGTGCACGAAAAGAACTACACAACTCATGATCTTGAGTTGGGCGCTGTAGTATTTGCACTCAAGATTTGGAGGCATTACCTGTATGGAACCAAATGCATCATCTTCACCGATCACAAGAGCCTTCAACATATTCTGGACCAGAAAGAACTTAATATGCGGCAACGACGTTGGGTAGAGCTTCTTAGTGACTATGATTGTGAAATTCGGTACCATCCGGGGAAAGCTAACGTGGTGGCTGATGCCTTAAGCCGTAAAGAACGCGTAAAACCACTGCGTGCACGAGCGTTGGGATTGACCATTCAAACCAACTTGAAAGCTCAGATTCAAATTGCACAGAGTGAGGCATTAAAAGAAGAAAACCTTGCGGGAGAAGAATTCTGAGGGTTAGATAAACAGATGGTACGCAAGGATGACGGTATTCAGTACTTCATGGATCGCATATGGGTACCCAAATGGGGAGGTGTTCGAACCTTAGTCATGGATGAAGCCCACAAGACGCGATATTCTATTCATCATGGTGCAGACAAGATGTATCATGATCTCAAGGATCTGTACTGGTGGCCAGGCATGAAGAAAGACATTTCTTTATACGTCAGCAGATGCTTGACGTGTTCGGAAGTTAAAGCTGAACATCAGAAACCATCGGGATTATTGCAGCAACCTGAAATTCCCGAATGGAAATGGGAGAACATAGCTATGGATTTCATTACCAAACTCCCTAGAACAAGCAGCTGTCATGACTCGATATGGGTCATTGTAGATCGAATGACGAAGTCCGCACACTTCTTGCCCATCCGAGAAGACTACAAGATGGATAAATTGGCGAGATTGTACATCAAGGAGGTCGTGACACGGCACGGGGTGCCGGTGTCAATCATATCCGACCGTGATAGCAGATTTACTTCACGATTTTGGCAGACACTACAGAAAGCGATGGGCACTTGATTAGACATGAGTACTGCCTATCACCCTCAAACAGATGGCCAAAGTGAACGAACTATACAGACGCTAGAAGACATGTTGAGAGCGTGTGTAATCGATTTTGGTGGTAGTTAGGATGCTTATCTACCGTTGATTGAGTTCTCCTACAACAACAGCTACCATACAAGCATTGGATGTGCTCCATTTGAAGCGCTATATGGAAGGAAATGCAGATTTCCCATTTGTTGGGCTGAAATTGGTGAAAGTCAACTAACAGGCCCCGAGATCATCCAAGAAACAACTGACATGATTTTCCAAATCAAAGATCGACTTAAAGCCGCGCGAGACCGGCAAAAGAGCTATGCCGACAACCGTCGGAAGCCTCTAGAATTCAACGTTGGAGATCGAGTCTTACTCAAAGTCTCCCCTTGGAAAGGAGTCGTTCGATTCGAAAAGAAAGGGAAGTTAGCCCCAAGATACGTTGGATCATTCGAGATCACTCAGAGAATCGGTCCAGAGGCTTACCGGTTAAGGTTGCCACAAGAGCTTAGCGGTGTACATGATACTTTTCACGTGTCAAACCTCAAGAAGTGTTTGGCCGATGAATCCCTTCACGTGCCAATCGAGGAAATCAAGATTGACGAAAAGCTTCATTTTGTTGAGGAACCCATTGAGATCATGGATCGAAAGGTCAAGCAACTGAAGCGCAGTAGGATACCTATTGTTCGCGTAAGGTGGAATTCAAAACGAGGGCCAGAGTTTACATGGGAACGAGAAGATCAGATGAAACTCAAATATCCACATCTTTTCGAGGATGACACTCTTGGACCTAACTCCAGCTGAATTTCGGGACGACGTTCTCTCAACTGGGGGATACTGTGACATCCGTCACCTTAAGGTCCGTCAATTAACGTGATTGTCCGTTAACTATTCTTTGATCGATCATTCCTCATCCTTATTTGACTCTTTATGTGGATATCATGTGTGCATTATTATCGTTGTGTGTACATTCGTTATGATCCGATGTCAACCTTAAAAGACTTTTAAAACTTTCATTTTCGAAACCGTCAAATATATCATTTTATATATATATTAAATGTTTTTAACATAACCATTTCTTAAGTCATAATAACATTAAATGTACTTTTACAATTAACATAAAACATCTAATAAAGTTGTTTTCAACCGAACCAAATTTGGGAAAACTCGGGGGTTAAGTGCAGGGACTAAACTTGTAATTTTGCAAACTTGGGCTGGGTATAAATACCCCATACCAGCCCTAGAACTTCATTCTCACCATCTTCTTCATCTTCATCCTCTCTACACACACAAAATCTTCATTCTACCACCGAATCCTACCCGAGTGGTCTTGTTTTCATCGTCTAGACTCCACCTGCAGCTTAGACTACTCGTTTCTAGCAGGTAGTCGACTTTGGTTGTCCATTTTCTAGCCTTTTCACGGCTGTCCAAAACTAGGGTTTCGGGTGTTCGGGTTCAACCCGAACACACAAGGTCGTATGGGTGCGTGTGAGGTCTTTTTGCTTGTGTTTCATGTTTGTGTATGTTTGTTGAGTGTTTCTGGAAGTCCTTGTGGTGTAAAACCCGTGTTTAGAGCAGCTCGGGGGCTGCTCAGCCCGACCACAGTCGCGATTCTGCAGATCAGGCGACTGGGTCTATCATGCGATTGAGTCGTGCGACTGAGTGAGTCGTGCGACTGAATCATGCGTCTGAGTCAATCGTGCGACTGAGTTGTGCGACTAGGCATGTCGTGCGACTGAGTGTTGTTATGCGATCGAGTCATGCATGCGAATGAGTGTATGCGATTGAGTCATGCGATTGAGTGATTGTGTGCGATTGAGTCAGGTGACCGACTGAATGTGTGCGATTGTGCGTGATTCGCCCGACTGGAGTCCAATCGCCCGAATGAAGGTTCAATCGTACGAAAGTAGCTAATTCGCACCATTGAAGGTTGATTCGTGCGTATGGAGGTTGAGTCGTGCGATTGAGTGTTGTGTGGTACGACTGAATGCCAGTCATACGAATGAAGGTTCAATCATACGAATGAAGCTGATTCGCACGATTGAGGGTTGATTCGTACGAATGGAGGTTGAGTCGTGCGTCTGGTCTTGTCGTGCGACTGAAATTGTTGTGTTTGATTTCCTTTGTGCGTGGTGTGAGTATGACGTGTGATGTTGAGGTAACATTAACACAATAGCCATTGTTCGGCCATAAAGATTAAAGTCAAAGCGAAAAAGGGCACAAATACTATTTTAAACAAATTAAACTAACGTTTTACAACGATCAACCGACTTATAACTATGGACACATATTCAATATTTCTTCAATAACAATGAGACTTTTACTCAAATATCATCATCAATGGCGACAATGTCTTGTACTTGGATCTACATAAGATCTAGTACGTGTGTCTGTTTATGTGTGTTACACGCGACCTATCCGATACGACCTGAACCGACCTATCATTATTACGCGCTTACATCATATCATTAATGCTTACAATAACTGTCAATAGGTGTTTGACTGTTTATCTGCATTCTACATTTGGATACATCGATCATACATACTTACCACTTAACAAGTGAGTTTCGTGGCCCCTTTTTACGCTTATACAATATTTCAATCATTTACAACTTGGGGGAAAAGTATGCTTACTCATTTTCAATGTTGTACAACTTCCACACATTTTACATACAAGGAATCAACGTGATACTGTGTTGCAAGTACTATTTGATACATGCTTGGGTCTGCTGTGTGGTTCTATCTTTGCAACTATTTAATTCCAGTGTGGGAACCGACGGTTAGGTATTGGTAGTACTACTGGGTTGACACCCCCACCCTCGTTCGATGGTATACTAGTTGGTACCATCAGTGGCCAGGAACGGGCCCTTGGGTGAATATATGCCGACAATTTCTTTGTGTACGTCGCTAGGTTTGGTTGCAAAGCTCATGTCATGTGATTTTACTTGTGTATATAACTGTATTCACGGTATTCCATTACGCTTACTTATACAGCATCACTTACATTTTATTACATAAACCTGCGAGCTCACCAACAATTATGTTAACCGTTTTAAGCATATCTTTTCAAGTGATCATGCAAGTCCAGGAATCTAGGTGTGCTGCCTTAGTGGAGACCCTAGGATGCATTTTTGGGACTTAACATGTTTTGATAAACAATCTTTTGAACAATGTTGATATGTGTAAACAATTATCATCTTTTAAAACTTGTTCCCGGGTTGTGGGAAATAATATTTACAATTTCATCTTATGTGATTATGTGTATCATTATAATGTTGCTTATGGCTATGTTGTCGTGAACACTGACTAAACACGACACAAGTCCCCTTGTTGTCGGGTGTCGTCATGACACGCTTGTCATCATTTATTATGTTACAATCTCTATCGCTTACCATGTGTTATGACGATCCCGGTCTCGTTACATCCCCGTGTTTCCGCTTTTAGCGGGGGTGTGACACAAACCTTTCATGTTAAGCCGGTTTTACATGATACAAAGATGAAAATGACCAAAGGTTCAAAACCAAATTATTTTCCTTCCGGTCTTAAACAGAAAATGACTTCCAAATTTAATTCATTCAAATCCAAATTACTTGAACCGAAACAAATTTGGCAAATTAAAAAGAAGGATACAACAATCCCCGATTGTTTAAACGATTGTGCGCCAAAGCAGTTTTCTTATATTGATGAAAAAGGAACTTCCAGGACTAGGATGGCCTGGGTTCCCCTTTCTAACTAATTTGTTAATGAGGGCAGAAACAATTCAGGAGGACTGTTAGTAATCCGGTTTACTAACAGAGATTGTTCCTAATTCAACTTTGAGGCGGAACAAACAGGTTAAGGTCATGGTATTTTATCCACAATCTGAATTTTTATCTGCATAATCACAGTTCTCACTTCACAATCCCTGCATATTTCTTGATACTTCATTTTTATCTTCATATTAGTGTAGTTTGAAAGACCTTCTTTGGTAATTTTTTATTTTTGTACAGTTTTATAAAAACAAAATAAAAAATATAAAAAAAACAAAAAAACAAAAAAATAGGTTTACAAAAATAAACTTTTAGGGGGAGAGTATATCAGTAATACATAAACAATAAAAAAAACTGGGAACCTGATTCAATATGACTGAGAAATGATTGTATATCATCTTGAAATACTTGTTTTTGCATGACTTGCGTTTATAAAATGAGAAATGATAGCAACTGATGCGGTTATTTGATTCACATCTTATTTTTAATTGCAAATAAAAGAAAAACAAACAGATTTTTTAATTATATGCTTGGTAGACTCATCCTGAAGAATAAAGTAGACAGCAGCATAATGATTTAAATTAAAATATATGCTTAAGGATGTGTGGATTTACGCAATCATTATGGCCTGCACGAAAACTGAGTCTCGACAAAAATTGGATTGAGAATTGATCTTTCACCCACCATGATACAAATCATATAAGCCATATCTTTTGAGCCATGTTTGGTGTATTTATGTGTCTTGTGTTTGTGCAAATCTCCTCTGTTGTACGGAAGTACTGACCTGAAGTGATGATCTCCTTTGCTGTATGATAGTACTGACCTGGAGCTCTCATCGGCACATGATTAAATGGTCATCTCCTTTGTTATATATGAGTATAGACCTGAAGCTCTCACTATTTTGGTCTAAGTAGTGTCAAATCATCTAAATGGTGAATTCATCACAGAATGCAATATTCTGTTGACAATCACTTGCACACTAATGCACACGCCTTGCTCTATAAAGATCGTAACAAAATTCAAGAAATCCTGAGGTTGGGTGAGGGTTTTTGCCAAATGATTGTGGGGTAGCATTCTAAAGTATTTAATCGAACCTTAACGAATCATCTGTTGCTTCTTGAAAAAGATAGGGCATGGGTTTAAGTGGACAAACATATCAGCAATCGTTATTGATCTGTTTGAGAATTTCAAAATCATTCAAAGACTATGATTTGATTCAGTTATCAGTGTGATCACATTGCTTGTCGATGTTTAAATTCATCTTTGTGCTAAAGTATATCTGGAGGATGTGATCTCATAATCAATCCAGTTCTCGATTATAAAATAAAATAATAGATAAATAAATAAATAAATAAATATATATATATATATGTAATAATAAATGTATATAATAAAAAAAATAAAAAATTATAATAAAACTTCATTTCAAATTCTTTTAGGTCTTCCATATTATGATGATTACATTTTATCATTTTTCATGCATTTCATAGAAATTGCGCACAAACGAATACGAGTTCGCTTGTTTTCACCCACAGATAAACACGAGTTTATTTTGTTAAAATGAAATAATCTAATTAGAAATGTTGAGATTGTGTTTGTGATTGTATTTAAGATTTTTGCTGTAAGTGATGACAGATCATCAGTTGAGCAGTGTACCTGATTAGAGATCCTGTTCCTCAAATTTGCAGAAGATACCGAGCTAGGAATGCTCCTCCTACATCTTCTGAAGCACTCAAGATTAGAGATTCGAGAAAGCTGTTCCAATACCATCTCAAATGATGTACTCGAAAAGGGAGAGCATATAAATAGGGGGAGCTTATGAGATGAATAATCTTTTTCATCAGATTCGGAAAGATTCAATTTAAAGATCTTTCTACTGTTGACTTCTCGGTGCTGATTTCGTATGAAGACGTTGATAATGATAGACTAAGGGGGAGTATTGTTGGAGCTGTACAAGATAGTCTATATTATCAACACAGTCAAAGTCAACAAAAGTCAACGTCACGGTCAAAGTCAACGTAAAAGTCAAGCCCGACACGTTCGAGACGAAGAACCGAGACGAGATGTTGAAGAGTTAGATGACTAGGAGTTTTATTGTAATAGATATATTTTGTGTGAACAAAATATATTTTATCTTGTTTTAGTCATTTTTATGTTTAATATGTAATTTCCATTAATTAGCCTAAGTCTAGGGGGTTAAGTGCAATTAATGAATATTAGCCTAGACTATAAATAGGTTAATTGTCATTAGTGTTGTCTAATGGTTGCATGACCAATAGATTGGGAAATTAGTTGCAAATATATTTTGCAATCTAATTGAAGATCAAAGGGGTTTTAGTGTGTTTATGTTAATTTGATCTATTATCTTCATGATTCAAGTGTGATTATCCTGGATTTACATTAACAGAAAAAAGATGTCTGAAGCCAATGACTTTGTCAACATGATAAAGGCCATTCTAGATCCTTCTCTTGCAGAACCACCCGTACCTTCTCCCACTGCTCAAGACCCAGCAGAATCTTCACAACCTCATCCACCATCAAACCCTTCAAGTACATAGGTTGTATAATCCTTAGGGGGAGTATTGTTGGACCCTGAAAGGATCATACATATCAATTCAAGTGGTGGGTTGATGGTTGTTTTGCTGGAAATCCCCCAAGTCCAAGAACCAATGCGGATGAAGAATCTGCAACAAAGAAGAAGACAAGTGTCGCCTATCCGCATTTGTATATGCGGATGACCATAGAACAAATGCTGACAAGTATTTTTTCTTCCGCATTGACAAATGCAGACAGCCGAACAAATGCTGACAATGATTTGTACATCCACATTAACTAATGCGGATGCTCAGCAACAAATGCGCCAAGTGTTGTTCATCCGCATTTCTCAATGCTGATGACCAGACACTAATGCGATAAAAGAAACAAGAAACGCTGATGAAGATCAACACATCCGCATTAGTTAATTCGGATGAACAAAACAAATGCTGATGAAGACTTTTGTACTTAGACTAGTTTATAGTACAGAGGTAGTTTACTCTTTTTGTAAAGGCATCTTGTCAGCCTATAAATAGAATAAAAAACCCCAGTTGTGGGTTGACTTGACAATTAGAATATTTCGATAGTTGTTTGTTTCAGAAGATGTCTTGTTACTTTTTATTGCTAAAACCCTAGCACTCATTGTAACTTTTCACCACCATTAATACAAAAGCATTTATGAGTATTTCAAGCATTCAATGTTCTGTGTTTATATAATTTCGCAATATAATCACTGACTCAATCATCATATTCAATCCTAGTTGATTCACATCAACTGAGAATATCATTCTCACACCCAGTCAGAAAGACTCATCACTACTGACTTTAGATAGAAAGCATGAGACTTCTCCTAAGAAGATGTTTCTTGCAAATCCATCTTGTACATGTTCCTTTTTTTAGGAGCTCTGAGCAAAATATGCTCATGAGGAATGACCACCCCAGGCCTAAGAACAATGCACTCATGCTCAGTAAAGAGCATGTTATGACTCTGATCACAAAATTAAGATACACTCAGAAGATTGTATCCAAGCTCCTTGACAAAGTTTACCTTCTCAATGTTGAGCTTACCACTTGTGACCCTGCCCCTTCCTGTTATGTAACCACCAGCATATCCTCCAAAAGCAACTGGCCCTCCATCAATTCTCTCAAATTTTTGGAGTAGTGACCTATTGCCTGTCATGTGCCTGGAACACCCACTATCAATGATCCATACATTTCTGTTTGTCTTGAGTTGTTCTTGCACAAAGGAGATGGTTAGTTACATTTGGAAACCCAAGCCTTATTGGTCTTGGGCTCATCAATAGAAGTTGAAGACAATGCAACAGTAATCGATCCTATAGTCATGTTTTGAGGATCATTTACTGATGTTAATGGAGAACTTTCAGTCACTTGGTCATTCTTTGTCTTCCACACCACCTTTGGAAGCTTAGATTTGACCTTTAACACTTCAAAAGTTTTAATGACTTCGGAAGTTTTGATAACTGGACCTTCAGAAGTTTTTGCTAACATTGTAGCAGGCTTCAGTGCTTCGGAAGTATTCATTTCTTCCGATACCAAATTTTCTTCCGAAGGAAATTTTCCACTTGCCTTCATTTTCATTTTGGAGCTTCCTAAAGGAAGTATTCATTTCTTCCGATACCAAATTTTCTTGAACTACCTTTGGAGCTGGATGGTTCATGTTGTGTAGCAGTGACAAACAACTGATCAGCCATCTTCTTGTTGCTGGGATGAGTTGGACATGAACTAGAACTCCTGGTACTGGAGTTTAAGTTTGTGTCTTCAGTCTTAACCACTTCAAAACCAGCAGAGATAAAGACTTGTTTCTGCTTAGAATTAATAATGGCCTTGATATTTTGAGCCTTTCTTGCCTTTCTTTTGCTCTTCCTGGTCAAGTTCTTTCTCATTGAATTGGTCATCCCAACCTTCTTATTCTCCTCAGAAGGATAGTGACCCTTTTTAGAATGCTCTTCTTCACTCCTCTTAAAGGAATCCTTCACTATCTCTTCTTTATCCTCTTCAATCATGGGGTCTATGAGGGGAAGTTCATCTTCACAAGTTCCACACCTAGGAGATCTTACAGACAAGATTGTGTGTGGAGGAGCTATCTCACTAAATCCCAGTCCCTGCTTATTTTGATAACAAACTTTTACATGCAAGGTTGAAGATATTATGTTCTTGAAGGTCTCTTCTTCAAGAACACATTTCACAAGTTCCACACCTGGCTTTGCTGATCACAAGCTCAGCCTGGCATTCAGTCAACTTAGTTATGAGATCTTTGATCTGAGTCCTGTAGTTTATGTGCTCATGTTTAAGAGTTGAAATGGTTTTCTCTAAGTCCTCTATCTTTAACTTATAATCATTTTCAGCTCTTTTAAATCAGATTTTAAGATATTTAAGGACTCAAGATCAGATCTCATCTCTAAGTTATAGGACCTGTATCTGTTTATTTTAGCAATACATTCAGGTGAACAAATATGTTCCTATACCTTTGCTTTATCATGGTCAGCCATAAGTGCTTGGTTTGGAGATGCATCTTCCACCTGAAAGCTTCGGTCAAAGCCTCCTTCTTCAACAGCAACTGCAGCTTGCTGCTTTGGCTTCTCATTCTAGGTAGCTCTATGAGTGTAGTTTGTCCTGGCTAGTGCTTGGCCACCATTTGTCTTCGGTGCCTTGCACTCCCTTGAAAAGTGACCCATTCGGTTACAGTTGTAACACTTTACTTTGCTTTTATCCAGTCTAAACTTTCCACTCGTTACATTGCTTGAAAACTTCCTCCTTGTCCTCTTGGTGAAGTTCTTGGCTCTATGAGTAAGGAGAGCCATTCGCTGAACTATCTCCATGTATTCCAGATCATCAGGATGGATACATTCCAGATCTTCAAGGGTGAAGAGAAGGTTGCTTGTGCTTTCATCCGAATACACAAAGGCATGTGAAGATCTTGTCTCTTGAAATAGGCTTCCTTGAGTGTAGCTTTCTCTTGGTGTCTCCGGGAAGGTGATGAAATGACCCTTTTATGAGTTGTCAAGGTAGCATATGAGATGATGTTATGGTTCTATGCTTTCCCTTTCAACCACATGTAGGGCTGAACTCAGTTGATTGCTGGAGTTACTACATGAACCTTGCATGTTCATCTCCATCTGGTATCAACTAAGAATACCATACAACTCTGTCAAGATAAGAGTCTTAAGGTTCTCAGTTTTCTTGATAACAACACAATAATGTGTCCATTGTCTAGGAAGAGAGGATATGGACTTCCTTACAATGTCCCTGTTCTCAAGAGTAACTCCAACATCCATTAGAGTATCAACAATTTCAACATATCTGAAGTATTTTTGACTCATGGTTTCACCTGTTTTAAAGGTGAATTTTTTAATCTCCTGCTTTAGGAGATCCTTCTTTTGGCTTCAGTTGACCCCTCATACATCAGCTTCAGTGCATCCCATAGTTGTTTAGTTGTTTTGCACTTCTTGAAGCCTTTGTATATGGAGTTTGGAAGAGCGGTTTGAAGGGCTGTCATGGCTTTCTGATCAATCTCTATCTTCTTCTTGTCTTCATCAGAATAATTAGCCACAGCCTTTGGAATCATACCACCTCCAGCAGTAGCTGAAGAGGTGCTTGGTATGAAAGGCCCTGAGATAACAGATTCCCACATCCAGGAGTCTTGTGACTTGATGAACCCTTCCATTTGTTGGCACCAAGTGTCAAAGTCTTCAGGAGTGATCAGTGGGAACTTTGTCATGGTTCTAGTTTCCATATCAGCTTTTATGATAGCTGTCATTTGAGATGTTAAGTATTTTATATGTGAGAGGGATCTTAAGATGGTGAGATCTTACAATCAAGAGCCTGGAATGCTCTGATACCAATTGCAGGACCGTTAAGAGGGGTTGGTCACTTACAACACAAAAGACAATAAGGAGAGTTTGTTTAAAACACTTAACAGATCAAATAGAGAACAGGTAACACACAAGAATGATACTTAGAACACTAGCAAACAATGAGATAGAACCAAGAACAAACACACAAAGTATATGGTTTTCAAGGATGATGTATATTGCTCTCAAGTTCTTTTACAAGTGTACAAGCATAAAGAAAGTTACAAAGACCTGAGATACTTTATACTACATCCTACAGCCAGCCATACTTTGAAGGCCAACTGGATACATTTAAACTAAACAACAAAATCAAATGTAGAGTTAAAAGGCAGATTGTCTTTTAAATAGTGACTTTGACATGCCATAGCTCACATCCTAATATATTACCAAAAGGATAAAAGTACATAAAGTAGAAAGCACAGACTCAAGACCTCAATGTACAGTTTACCAAAAGCATGGACCTTTTCACCAACTTGTGATAGTTGGTGACTTATCAGAGTTGCAGCGGAAAGGTGGTCCAGCTTTATGATAAAGTACATCAGATAAAGCATGTATTCAAAAGTCTTCGGAAGATAAGTTGTCTTCACTTCTTGGCTTCGGAAGACTTTGTCTTTGAAGCTTCGGAAGACTTCACTTTTGGCTTCGGAGATATTTGTCTTGGCTTCGGAAATTTTACACTTAGAATATTTCAAGTGCATGGTGTAATACTTTCGAAGCATTTCTACTCTGCACTTCAGTGCATGCATGCAGGAAAGACTTTAAATGTTTTAGGTGCATCAGCCTTACATAAAACCTCACACTCACCAATCTTTGTGTTGACACATTTAGCATATTTTCACATGTCGCCATCACGCTAAGGAGTAAGTTGCATACTAAAGTCGAATGCTTTCACCAACATTAAAACTATTTTATTTACATCTCATACTATTTATGGGCACC
>CM046033.1:14213800-14248800 GCA_025215565.1 Flaveria ramosissima | reverse complement strand
CCTGGCAGCAGAATCGCGACTGTTGACGGGGCTGAGCAGCCTTTGGCTGCTCCGAGCACGAGTTTTACACAACAAGGACTTCCAGAAACACACTACAAACATACACAAACATGAAGCACACGCAGAAAGACCTCACACGCACCCACACGACCTCATGTGTTCGGGTTGAACCCGAACACCCGAAACCCTAGAATGGACAGCCGTGAATAAGCAAGAAAAGGGACAACCAAAGTCGTCTACCTGCTAGAATGGAGTAGAATAGGTTGTAGATGATGAAAACGAGACCAAGCGGGTCGGATTTGGTGCAAAGATGAAGAAAATGGCGAAGAGAAGAAGATGGAGATGAAGATGAAGTTATGAGGCTAGGGCTGGAAAAATGGGGGTATTTATACCCATCCCAAGTTTGCAAAATGTCAATTTTAGTCCCTGCACTTAACCCCCGAGTTTCCCAAATTTGTTTCGATTGAAAAACGACTTTGTTAGGTTAATCATATTAATTATAAAAATGTATTTAATGATATTTATAACGTAAAAATGGTTTTATTGGTGACGTTAATTTTATATATAAAAATGATATATTTGGCGGTTACGATGTTGAAAGTTTTAAAATTTTTAAGGATAGCATATGATTACAATGAAAGCACAAGCACAACGATGATAAAGCAAACATGATATCCACATAAAGAGTTAATAAAGATGAGGAATGATCGATCAATGGAATAGTTAACGGAAAGCCTCGTTAATTGACGGACCTTAAGGTGACGGAGGTCACAGTGATTTACATTGGTTAATATTGGTTTACATTAGTTTAAATTGGTTTACATTGTTATTTTTTATGGTGTAACACAGTATTACATTAGTGTATTACCATGGTACATTAGTTTACTTCGGTCGAACTTCGTTATAATGCTGTACTTTTGTTATTTTGGTTTTGTTACAATGTTTAAATTTAATTACAGTTTTGTAGTTACATGGTGTAATATTGTTGGTTGTTAGGTTATTGTAATGAGGATGTTATTGTTAGTTGGAGTGGTGTAATATCGGGTGTAAATGTTTGGTACAGTAATGCAAGATTATATGATCAAATGTCGTTTGCAACATTACACGGGAATTAATGTTGTAACTTGTAATATGGGTTTAATGTTGTTTGGTTGTTAAATCACGATATGATTCATGGTTTAATGTTGTTTAGGTTTTGCATACGAAAATGATGTAATTCACTGTAATATGTAACGTCTAGAAATTTTTTTTAAAAAATATCGAGACTATATTAGATTAAAGAGAATAATTAGACGAGTTTAATGATGATATTTTTATAAAAAATTAACAATGTATAAAAAAAGTTATAAAGGTTATAAAAACAAAAGGGGTAAAATTTTTAAATAGGAAAAAAATTTAGGGGGAAATAGGGGAGACATGTGTCACATTCTTGTTAAAAGCTGATTTTTGATTAGTGGAAAAATGACTATTTTACCCTTTTATATTAAAAAAGAATAGAAAGATCTTGTCACACCCCCACTAAAAGCGGAAACACGGGGATGTAACGAGATTGGGATCGTCATAACACATGGTAAGCATAGAGATGCAATATAATAAATGATGACAAGCGTGTCATGACGACACCCGACAACAAGGGGACTTGTGTCGTGTTTAGTCAATATTCACGACAACATAGCCATAAGCGTAAACATGATAAACGATTCACATAATCACATGAAGATAACATTGTAATGTAAATTCCCACAACCCGGGAAGAAGTATCAAAAGATTTTAATAGTTTAATCAGACTATAACATTGTATCAAAATAATTGTTTGTCAAGTATGTTTAGTCCCAAAAATGCATCCTAAGGTCTCCACTAAGGCAGCATACCTAGATTCCTCAATTTGCATTATCACTTGAAAAGATATGCTCAAAATGGTAAACAAAATTGTTGGTGAGCTCGCAGGTTTAAGTAATAAATAAGTAAGTGATACTGTATATAGTAAGCGATGTGGAATACCGTGAATACAGCTATATAAACAAGTAAAATCACATGACAATGAGCTTTGCAACCAAACCTAGCAAAGTACACAAAGATATTGTCGGAATATATTCACCCAAGGGCCCGTTCCTGGCCACTGATGGTACCAACTAGTATACAAACGAACAAGGATGGGGGTGTCAACCCAGTAGTACTACCAATACCTATCCGTCGGTCCCACACTAGAATTAAATAGTTGCAAAGAAAGAACCACACAGCAGACTCAAGCATGTATCAGATAAGTACTTGTAAAACAATATCACGTTGATTCCATGTATGTAAATTGTAAGTAAATTGTACAGCATTGAAAATGGGTGAGCATACTTTTCCCCCAAGTTGTAAATGATTGAAATATTGTAAGCGAAAAAGGGGCCACGAAACTCACTTGTTAAGTGGTAAGTATGTATGATCAAAGTATCCAAATGTTGTATGCAAATGAACGGTCAAACATCTATTGACAGTTATTGATAAGCATTACTGATATGAATAAGGCATATAATATTGTTCGGTCGGTTCGGGTTATATCGGTTGGGTCGCGTGTAACGCACACAAACAGACACACGTACTAGATCTTATGTATATCCAAGTACTAGACATTGTCGCCATTGCTGATGATGTTTGAGTAAAAGTTTATTGTTATTGAGGATGTATTTGATAAATATCAGTAGTTACAAATCGGTTGATAATTGTAAGACATTAGATTGATTTGATTTTGAATAGTATTTGTGGGCTTTATAGCGTTGACTTTAATCTTTGTGGCTGAGCAATAGCAACCGTGTTAATGTTACCTCAACATCACACGACATACACACCACACACAAGAAGGGAAATCACACACAACAACTTCAGTCGCACGACAGGACCAGACGCATGACTCAACACTCCATTCGCACGAATCAACCCTCAATCGTGCGAATCAGCTTCATTCGTACGATTGAACCTTCATTCGTATGACTGGCATTCAACCGTACCACACAACACTCAATCGCACGACTCAACCTCCATACGCACAAATCAACCTTCATTCGTACGAATCAGCTACATTCGTATTGAACCTTCATTCGTGCGATTGGACTCCAGTCATGCGATACACGCACAATAGCATACATTCATTCGGTCGCCTGACTCAATCGCACACATTCATTCGCTCGCATGACTCAATCGCACACAATCATTCGCACGCATGACTCATTCGCACACATACACCCAGTCGCACGACACACCCAGTCGCACAACTCAGTCGCACGATTGACTCAGACGCATGGCTCAGTCGCACGACTCACCTAGTCGCACAACTCACCTAGTCGAACGACTTAATCGTGTGACAGACCCAGTCGCCTGGCAGCAGAATCGCGACTGTTGACGGGGCTGAGCACCAAGCACGAGTTTTACACAACAAGGACTTCCAGAAACACGCTACAAATACACACACATGAAGGAAACGCAGAAAGCAGAAAGACTTCACGCACCCACACGACCTCATGTGTTCGGGTTGAACCCGAACACCCGAAACCCTAGAATGGACAGCCGTGAATAAGCAAGAAAAGGGACAACCAAAGTCATCTACCTGCTAGAATGGAGTAGACTAGGTTGTAGATGAAGTCTAGACGACGAAAACGAGACCAAGCGGGTCGGATTTGGTGCAAGATGAAGAAAATGGTGAAGAAGACAAAGATGGAGATGAAGATGAAGTTGTGAGGCTAGGGCTGGAAAAATGGGGATATTTATACCCATTCCAAGTTTGCAAAATGTCAATTTTAGTCCCTGCACTTAACCCCGAGTTTCCCAAATTTGTTTCGATTGAAAAATGAATTTGTTAGGTTAATCATATTAATTATAAAAATGTATTTAATGATATTATAACGTAAAAATGGTTTTATTGGTGACGTTAATTTTATATATAAAAATGATATATTTGGCGGTTACGATGTTGAAACTTTAAAAGTTTTTAAGGATAGCATATGATTACAATGAAAGCACAAGCACAACGATGATAAAGCAAGCATGATATCCACATAAAGAGTTACTAAAGATGAGGAATGATCGATCAAAAATAGTTAACAGAAAGCCTCGTTAATTGACGGACCTTAAGGTAACGGATGTCACAGTGATTTACATTGGTTAATATTGGTTTACATTAGTTTAAATTGGTTTACATTGTTATTTTTTATGGTGTAACACAGTATTACATTAGTGTATTACCATGGCGTAACACATTATTACATTAGTGTATTACCATGGTACATTAGTTTACTTCGGTCGAACTTTGTTAATAGTGCTGTACTTTTGTTATTTTGGTTTTGTTACAATGTTTAAATTTAATTACAGTGTTGCAGTTACATGGTGTAATATTGTTTGGTTGTTAGGTTATTGTAATGAGGATGTTATTGCTAGTTGGAGTGTGTGTAATATCGGGTGTAAATGTTTGGTAGAGTAATGCAAGATTATATGATCAAATGTCGTTTGCAACATTACATGGGAATTAACGTTGTAACTTGGAATATGGGTTAATGTTGTTTGGTTGTTAAATCACGATATAATTCATGGTTTAATGTTGTTTAGGTTTTTCATACGAAAATGATGTAATTCACTGTAATATGTAACGTCTAGAAATTTTTTTTAAAAAAATATCGAGACTATATTAGAATTAAAGAGAATAATTAGATGAGTTTAATGATGTTATTTTTATAAAAAATTAATAATGTATAAAAAAGTTATAAAGGTTATAAAAACAAAAGGGGTAAAATTTTAAAATAGGAAAAAAAGAATTAGGGGGAAATAGGGGGGACATGTGTCACATTCTTGTTAAAAGCTGATTTTTGATTAGTGGATAAAATTGTTGGATCTAGAGAGGCTGTTGCAACCAAAACCATATCACTTAGAAGATTTTGAGTACCGCATACAAAGGACTTCCGAAGCCAAGTGTGGGACTTCCGAAGGAAGAAGGAGCTCTTCCGAAGTTTAAGTGTAAAACACAATTCCGAAGGAGAACTCCAACTTCCGAAGATAAAGAAGCTACTTCCGAAGAATCAAGACTTGAAGACAAAGTTCTGAAGTCAACTTCCGAAGTATAAAGAAGTCATTAAAGCCTCGGAAGCATAGAAGCATCTTCCGAAGTATAAGTGGCTTCGGATGAACTTGTTCTTCCGAAGCCAGTTAACCTTCGGAAGACACTTCTATTATCCAGTAGACATAAGTATGGTCTGTCTGACAGTCCGCTGCAAATCTCTGATATACTGCATGGCGTTTTCTCAAAAGCCATGTAGTTGACCATACTTTAATCTACTGTTTACCTTTTATGTTAAGTACAGTTGCCATATTTAGTTGGTGACAAAAGGTAAGTCATGGACATGTCATGACTACCATATCTTAGATAATACTTTATCTAAGATACCTTAACTATAGCATTGTAGTATATGCTTTAGTCGTAGGTTTCCAGCTGGTATCAAGTATAACCGGCTGTAGGATCTAGTATATATAGTTTCTCATTGTAACTCATGTTCTATGCTTGTAAGTGTCTTGTAATCTTGAGTTGAGAAGTAATATATACAAGTACCTTGAAAATACTCCTGCTTGTTGTTTTGATTACTTATTATATTATTATCAACTCTTGTTAAAGGCATTGCTTCATCTTGTTTGAGTGATATTATAAGTGAGTTTGAGAGAATTACAAGCGTTAAGTGACAAAACCCGATCCTGCAATTGGTATCAGAGCTTTTTAGGCTCTTGATTGTGAGATCTTACCATCCTAATCAACCAGTTTTTCACTCCTCCTTATACCTCACTCAAAATGGCCCTCATCAAATCTGAAGTTGAAATGGGAACGATGACCAAAGCTCCCATCATCGATCCTGAAAACTTCAGGTCTTGGAGCAGAAGAATGGAAGGCTTCATCAGATACCAGGATAGCAAGATGTGGCAGTCCATCGTTATGGCCCGTACAAGCCAAAAGTTGCTGGTGGAAACGGTGCCATGATCGAGAAGGCTGTTGAAGACTACTCCGATGAAGACAGGAAGAAGCTTGACATTGACAGCAATGCTATGACTGTTCTCATGACTGCAATCCCAAACTCCATCATGGTGGGGTTTGAGCATTGTAAGTCAGCCAAAGAACTCTTTGATGCACTTGCTCAAATGTACTCGAGCTCTAATGATTCAAAGAAGGACTCACTGAAGCAGCAGTTTGAGAACTTCACCTATGTTGCTGGAGAAACTTTTAGCCAGCAATATTTCAGGTATATGGATCTTATCTCCTCCCTCCAATCTGTGGGAATCACTCAAGAACTTAGAGACCTTACCAGAAAGTTCATGAGTGCTCTACCCAATGAGTGGACTTTCTACTGTGTCTCCATTAAGAGAACAGAGAATTTAAACACTCTCACCATGACCGAACTTTATGGGATCCTTGATGGATACCGTTTGGAAATGGAAAGTAAGAAGGGTCACCAAGCAAGCAGACCCTTGAGCCTTCCTGCTAGCAACGCTTTAATGGTTGCTGAAGGCTCAGGTATCTCCCAGTCTCAGCAGTACCTGTCATACACCCAGTAGCCATCTTGTTCATCTGGGCCTTATATTACATTCCCGAGACTCCAAGGTCTCATCAAGCTCAGCAAAGCTCCTTCAGGAGGGCTGTGCGTTTGTCTCAGGGAGTGGACACTCCAATGATCATCAGTTTTGCTTTGATGATCTTGAGTGCTTCAGTCCAGATGACATAGAGTATGTGGACATTGTCCAGCAAATGGCTCTCCTTACCTACAGAGCGAAGAAGTTCTTTAAGAGAACTGGAAGGCAATTCCCTCAAAAACCAATCACTAGCAAGTTTGGGTTTGACAAAAGCAAGGCTAAGTGTTACAACTGTAACCAGCTTGGCCATTTTGCAAGGGAATGCAAGGCTCCCAAGTCCAACCCGGGAACCTCACTGGCCTCCACACATCCTTCTACACCAAAGCCCAATGGGAAGTCAACTGAAACTGCAGCTAGGGCTCAAGAAGTTGACTGGAGCTTTATGGTTCAAGATGTGACTCCTGCTCAAGCACTCATGGCAGGAACAGATGAAAAAAAGGTATATGAACATCTCTGTACCCCTGCTTGTATTGCTAAGGTTAAGTTGTACCAGGACTACAATATGGAGATTAAATCCGATATTGAGTCTTTAAATGTGCTAAAATCTGACTTTAAAAGAGCTGAATCTGACTACCAAAAGAAAATTGAGGAGTTAGAGAGAAGACTATATCTCTTTTAAAACATGAACACACCAACTACAAGACTCAAATCAAGGATTTATTATCCAAATTGACTGAGGCTCAAGCCCAGCTTGTCACAGCTGAGGCTCAAGCCAGGAAGTATGCTATTGCTGAGCAAGACTTCCAAGCCATACTTGCATCATCCTCTCACTCCAAACTTTGCTATCAAAACAAAAGTGGGTTGGGAACCAATGAAATTGCTCCACCACACTCTTATGAGTCTGTAGACAACCAAGATGTGGTACTGAAGAGCAAGAGGTTCCATCTGTTGACCCACCTTGTAAAGAGTCAAAGAGTGATGCAACTGTGGAAACCATGACCATCACAGGGAAGGAACAGGTATGATCCCTCCCAGACCAATGATGATCAAACCCTGACCACCAAAGCCAGAAGAAGCAGGGCTAAAGCAGCCAGAAAAACTGCCAAGAAGGTGGCTGAATCCAAGCTGAAGATAAACCCAAAGCAAAAGGGTGTATTCATATCAGCAGGATTCCAGGTGGTTGGACCTTCTGATTCAGGAAAGGAGTATAGTACCAGTACTCCTATCCTACCAAAGGATCAGAAGTTAAAGGGAAAGGTTGCTGATCAGGAGAAAAAGAACAAGAAACAGCAACCCTCCAATTCCCAGAAAATTAACATTGCATGCATAATGTGTGGTCTGCAAAACCACATGGCTAAAGATTGTTACTACAATCCTGCTAGCACACATTATGCAAATAATGTTAAAAGAGAGGGAGTCAGGGAAGGTTTCACATTTGGACCATATCAAATGGTTCAAGTGATGAAAAAGGGAAGGCTTGTTTCCGAAGCAAGGCTTGTCTCGGAAGAAAACTCTTCTTCCGAGAGGAAAAGGCTTCGGAAGTGAAAGCTGCAAAGACTCACAAAAGAGTCCCCTTGAAACCATCCCAGAAGAAGACTGCTTCGGAAGAAAAGGTGGTGAAGATCTCTTCCGAAAAGAAAGAAGCTTCGGAAGAATGCCAAGCTACAAAAGCTTCATCAAGCTCATCTTCTATGATCAACCAAGGGATGGAATGGAAGATCAAGGAAGATGCTGTAGCCCAAACCTCTTCTTCAAAGACATCCATTGAACCCCCATGCATAAATTTTGGTTCAATCATGTCACTCTCATTGGAAGAACCCAAGACCAATAAGGCTTGGGTTTCCAATCAAAACTAATAATCTCACCTTATGTGCAGGGACATCCATATGACAAGAATAACAACATTTGGATTGTAGATAGTGGATGCTCCAGGCACATGACAGGGAACAGATCTCTCCTTCAACAATTTCAACATTATGATGGAGGTCCTGTCCAGTTGGAGGTGAGGCCGGAGGATATATTTCTGGCAGAGGGAGTATATCCAACGGAAAGTTAAAAGTTGACAAAGTTAACTTTGTCAAACAGCTTGAACACAACCTGTTAAGTGTTTCTCAGTTTTGTGATCAAAAGCATCAAATGCTTTTCACAGAACATGAGTGCATCATCCTCAAACCTGGGATGACAATTCCTCAGGAATTGGTGCTTCTTAGATCTCCCAGGAGAGGGGATATGTACAAGCTTGATATGAACAATGCTTCCCCAATGGGAGAAGTATCATGCTTTCTTTCCAAAGCTGATAGTGATGAGTCAACACTATGGCATAAACGAATGTGTCATGTCAATTTTAAGACAATGAATAAATTGGCTAAAAAAACTTGGTACATGGTTTGCCTAAAAAGGAATTTTTCTGTAAAGATAACTGTGTTGCTTGCCCCGAAAGGGAAACAACAAGGTCTTCTCATAAATCCAAAGTTGTTAACTCTATCACACACTCATTACACTTATTGCACATGGATCTATTTGGTCCCACAAGTAGAATGAGATTGGAAGGAATCGATTCATTGTTGTGTTTGGTAGTTGATGATTTCACTAGATTTACATGGGTATTCTTTTAGAACTAAAGATGAAAATGCTGAACTTTAAAATCTTTATCTTTTAAAATAGAAAATCAGTTAGTTGATCACAAGGTTAAAATAATTAGAAGTGATCAAGGGACTGAGTTTAAGAACTTGTTCTTGACTCATTTTGTAACTCAAAAGGGATTGCCAGACCAATACAGTGCTCCTAGAACTCCTCAACAAAATGGTGTTGCTGAGAGGAGAAATAGGACACTTATTGAGGCTGCTCGGACTATGTTAGCTGATTCAAGCTGCTTTAACTTCTGGGCAGAGGCAGTCAGCACTGCATGCTATGTGCAGAACAGAGTTCTTGTAGTAAAGCCACATGGAAAGACCCTATGAGTTATGGAACAAGAGGCAAACGTTCATTGGCTTTCTAAGGTCCTTTGACAGCAGGTGTACCATACTTAACACAAAAGACAATTTGGCAAATTGCTGAAAAGTCAGATGATGCTTCTTTGTTGAATATTCCTCTATTCTAAAGCATACAGGGTTTATAATATTAAAAAACCAACAATTTGAGGATCCTCAAACATTGTAGTTAATGAGCACACTCCTTGTGTTAGGGGGAATGACCCTGATCATATCTTTGATTTAGAATTGTTTCCAAACTATTCTAAACCATCTTGTGAGAATGTTTCAGCTGGAACAGGTGCTCAAAGAAATTCTGATGAAGATCAACTGTTTGAGCTCCCAGACCTACTCCAAGTTCTCCAAGAACTACAACAAATCAAGTTCCCACTATTGAAAGATCTGACAGCATAACCATTTCAAAAAAATAGTGAACTTCAACAAGGGATTTCACCTGATGATCTTCATGTCTGCTCAGTGATCCTACACAACACCAAGCTGATGAAAGCAGCATTTTAAGGAACAGGCAACTGTTAATGATGCTTCACAGCAAAGAAATGATGATGTTTCTCTTTCATTCGATCAGTCCTCATTGAATGAGATTGAAACAACAGCTGGACCAAGTATTCAAGCTCCAGAGCAAAATATGTCCAACTTGGACCTATCTTTGCAACTGGAGGTGATTCCAAGACTCAGAATTCACAATAATCATCCAGCTGAAAACATTATAGGGGAAGTCTCTGAGGGGTGTGAGAACAAGGGACAAACTCACAATGGGAATGTCTGCTTGTACTCATGCTTCTTATCCCAAATGGAACCCAAGAAGGTGGAAGATGCCTTAAAGGATAGTAGCTGGGTTGAATCAATGCAAGAGGAGCTGCTTCAATTCAGAAGACAAAAGGTTGGAACCTATGTCCGCTACCATCTGGTCAAGTACCTATAGGCACCAAGTGGGTTTTCAGAAACAAAAGAGATGACAGAGGCTTGATTATCAAGAACAGGACAAGGCAAGACTGGTGGTTCAAGGATACACTCAAGAGGAAGGAATCGAATCGATATACTAATGTCTTTGCACCT
Source organism: Flaveria ramosissima (assembly GCA_025215565.1). NCBI lineage: Eukaryota > Viridiplantae > Streptophyta > Magnoliopsida > Asterales > Asteraceae > Flaveria > Flaveria ramosissima. The sequence goes on along the minus strand of CM046033.1, from coordinate 14,238,169 downwards.
GTTTCAAGACTTGAGGCAGTTAGGATCTTCCTTGCTTATGCTGCATCCAGAATTTCACTGTCTACCAGCTTGATGTCAGTGTGCCTTTCTATATGGGGATATAGATAGGGAAGTCTATGTATGCCAGCCTCCAGGATTTGAAGAAACACATCATCCAAACTATGTGTGCAAGTTGGATAAAGCTCTATATGGGTTGCACCAAGCACTAGGCTGTGGTATGAGACATTGTCTCAATTCTCTCCTGAAGAATGGGTATACTAGAGGTAGACCATTGATAAGACTCTCTTCATTAGAAAGTCGGGAAAGACATTTTGCTAGTTCAAGTCTATGTTGATGACATCATATTTGGTTCCTCAAATGACCAAATGTGCAAAGACTTTGAGAGCATTATGATGAAGAAGAAGTTCGAGATGAGTTCCATGGGGAAAATGGACTTTTTCCTTGGAATTCAGGTAAAACAACTGAAGTAAGGGTTCTTCATCAATCAATCTAAGTATGTCAATGATATCTAAGAGAGATTTGATATGAAGGATTGTAAAGCAGCAAAGACACCCATACCCAGAAACCATGATTTATGCCTTGATTCTGAGGGGGAGGATACTGATCAACATCAGTATAGAGCAATCATTGGTTCTCTGATGTATCTCACAGCAAGTAGACCTGATATCATGTATGCAACTTGCATCTGTGCAAGATATCAGGCTGCTCCAAAGGTGTCTCACATAATTGCTGTCAAGCGAATCATCAGATACCTCAAAGGAGCACCTAAGTTAGGTCTCTGGTATCCAAGAAATAGTGATTTTAATCTCTATGGTTACTCTGATAGTGATTATGGTGGCTGCAATATCAACAAGAAATCAACATCAGGTGGATGTCAATTTCTTGGGTGGATCATCTCATGGCAATGCAAAAAGCAATCCTGTGTCTCTACATCAATTGCTAAAGTTGAATACATTGTGCTGCAAGTTGCTGTGCTGTGCTCAGCTGCTGTGGATTCAAAACCAGATGATTGACTATGGATTCAACTTCATGAGCACTCCTATCCACATTGACAACAACAGTGCTATATCCATTACTGAAAATCCAGTAAAGCACTCCAAGACAAAGCACATTGATATCAGGTATCATTTCATTAGAGATATTCATGAGAAAAAATCTTATCAAACTAATCAAAGTTGATTCAAATGAACAATATGCTGATTTGTTCACCAAAGCATTTGATGAACAGAGATTTAAATATCTCATTACAGCTATTGGGATGATAAACATTGATTAGTTTATCTAAATTGAAAACCTTTTTAATGTGTAAAGTCTTATGTCAAAACATTCTAGCCCTGTTACAAAAGATCTTTTCTTAAATTTATCTAAGTATAAGTTCTTCCGAAGAGAAATTAACCTTCGGAAGATATCTGGTATATCTTCCGAAGCAAATTTCTCACAGGATAATTTTCTTCTCGGAAGAGTGTTAAGTCTCGGAAGAAGCGATTGAGTTCAACTCAGATCTACTTCAGAAGCACTTAACACACTCCATCTGAATGCAACATATACTCTCGGAAGTAAGCAATTTACCTTCGGAAGTAAATTCGCTTCGGAAGAACATTACCTTGGAAATACATTATACTCGGAAGAAAGATTTTACTGTGTAACAGAAATCTTTTGGGCCCCACACTGTAAAAAGTAAAGATTTGTTAATGATGTCGGATTATTTAAATGGTCTAACCTTACCGCCCATGTCACATCATCCACTGAACCCTCACATCATCTTATCCAAACCATCCTTTAACCGCCATTTCACCCATTTAAATACTTCCGGTTAATCACTTACACTCTTTTTACCCAATTCACTGCCCTAAAAGCTTTCTTCTTCTCCACTTTACCTTACTCAGAACTATTCTACTGTTATCTTTCTCAAATGGCCTTAAACCCTCAGCACAACCAGGTCGCACTCCTTGACTCTTCAAGGGATGACGACTTCTCTGATATCATTTTGTTTCCTAGCCCAATCTTCATACTACACTGCCTTGACCGTAAACCCTACATCTACTCCAAACCAAATGTTCGAATTTTGGGCAAATGGTCGGATTGAAACCCTAAACGGGGTTCGTGCTATTAGGTCAAGCATTTGTGGCCAAGAGTTGGTCATCACTGAACAGATCATCAGGGAGCATCTCGAGCTCCATGATGAGGGCGCTCCGACGGAATTCCCCAAATCTGAGTTAGATAGTTCTTATCTCCAAATGGGATACGGTGGAGATGTAAGCAGGTCAACGGTCTACAAATTCAACTTCTCCTACAAGTGGAAGTTCCTGCTGCATGTGGTTCTTCACTGTCTATCTAACAAATCCGGGGATGGGATCAAATCCCTTATGAACTCGGGTGCTTAGTTCACGGGTTGGTACAAAGCTTCCGCTTCAACTATTCAAGGTTTGTGCTGACTAACCTTATGGGAAAATCTGCAAAGGGACACATTCTTTATGTATCCCAGATTCTCCAGCACATAATCAACTGCGAGCTAGATCAGAGTAAGCTTGTCTGTGCAGCTGTCTGTCTGCTCCCCAAATGAGGCCGACCATCTTCAAGATCTTGAAGAGAGTGTCTACCAACTACACTGGAAGAGATACCGCACTACTTCCAGGTATGATTGAGCCAATGGCTCCTGGTGACATCCCTGTTCACCCCACAGGTGATGAACCCACACCAGCAACTACCCTCACCATCCCAAATCTACCTTCTCCACCCATTACTGTCACCTACCAGAGACGTACCAAACTAACCCTTGTTCAATCTACTCTGGTTGAACAAGCCCCTCTCTTAAAACCAAAAAGGCTAGAGTGGAACAAGGGGTTCCACTAAGCCAGAGGTCCACCCATCCTTCACTATTGACCTCAATATGGGTCTTGAGTCTCCTCAGTCTCAGACCCATGAGCCCAAAACCCTAGCTGATAGCCTTCAGGATGAGTCTCTATACTCCCTAGAGCAGCCACACAGGGACAGCTCAATGCCTTTTGACATTGATCAAAGTCCCGGGTCCTTAGGTCTTCACTCCTTCTTTCACTGACCTATTGACCGGAGAGCTGGTGAAGAGATTATGTCTCTTAAAGGCGATGAAGTTGATCCAGTACACCCTCTCAAGGATTAACAGAGCCTAGAGAGACCCTTATCTCTAGCCCACACCAGCAAAGCCCTACTGAGGTGAGTCCCACTGATGTGGAGGGGACTCATGTAGATTCAGTTGCCACTACTGAAGGAGCCTCAATGGATCCTCAGGACAGTGGTAACAATAGTGAGACTGAATCTACGGCAACCATGCCCTTTGATGCCTCTGAAAGAGACATCATTGTGCAAGGGAAACCAGGGTGCCAAGAAACCACATCTGGTGGTGAGGATGAACATACCAGGTATGTTACCTCATCTCCCCGTGATTCTTCAAAAGAAGATGAGGGAAGTATGCAACTCACCATTCGAGACCTACTTTCTAAAGTCTCAAACCTTGAATCAAGGTTAAGACTTTAGAAGATAGGTCTGCCACTCAGCAACTTGAGATTGAAACTTTCAAGGCAAAACTAGCTGAGAAACAGATTGAGAGGTCTATTAGGCATGTACCAGTTCAGGTCTCCTTGACCTCTTCCTCTAGCTCATCTAGCTCTCAAGATGATGCTACCAAAAAGGGGGAGAGTTTGAGAGACAAAGCCAAGACAGGAAACCCAGGTCAAGCTCTTACTTCTTTGAGCTCAAGATATCCAATACAACAAGCTGCCATCTTCCCTGAGCCTCCTCCAGTTGTCTTTCAAGTGGACCAAAGGATGCTCCAGGATCTAAATAGGTTCTTCAACAAGTTTCTTTTAGAATCCCTCATAGAACAGCCTAGTCCAGATATGTCTGTGATTTACTTTGGAGCTCAAGAGCTTCAGAGGTTGAATGCACCTCCTACCACTGTTGAGGAAGTTGGTCAACCTAAGGCCCAAGTGGAAACTAAGATTGATTTCGAAGGGGAAACTAGGACTGATGGCCCAGCAACTGAAACAGTTGGGACAGAAGGTGTATTTTCACAGACTTCCGAAGCACAATTCAAAGCCTCGAAAGAACAAGCTCAAACTTCCGAAGCTGAGATTGCTGTTGTGGAAGGACTATTTTCTCTTTCCGATGATCTAATAGTCACAGATGCAATTTGGAACTTGCATCTGAGGATAATAGGGAGGACTTTCTCAGCCAACCATTGGCTCTAACATCTGCATTGACTCCAGCTCCTACCTCTACCACCCAACCTGGATCTTTATCCAAGAACCCCCAAAGTCTAGCACTTCCGAACACATAAAGGCAAGAGGAAGATGACTTCGGAAGAGCTTATGGAAGAAGAAGAAAGGTTGGAAAAGCTCAAAAGGAAAGGTAGACTACCAACTGGGAAACTGTTAGCTGCAAGTACCAAAGCAGCTGCAGCCAACCAGGAGGCAGTCAACAATCGAAGAAGGGTAGAGGTAATAGATAGACTTGTCAGTCTAGGGGCTACTTCGGAAGATGTACTCCTGCTACCATTAGGGGAGCTGATAGAGCTGGAAAAGGCAACCTTGCTGCAAAAACAGCAAAATGAAGAGGCTGCAAGGTTGGCCTTAGAAGAAGAAAGGCAGAGAAAGGAAAGGGAAGCTGATCTGCAGCTCAGGAGAGAAAGGATCACTTTCCTACTCTCCAGAGGATTCTCTCAAGAGGAGTTGTCTCCACACAATAGTGATACGATCTTATGGCTCTTCAACAAAGAGCAAGATCAAATGGAGAAGGAGAGAAAGAGAGCTGCAAGGGAGAAGCTGGTGGAAAGAAGAAAGAAAGAAGAAGAAGCTGGACTGTCTGCCGCAAGAAGATAGGTAAGAAAGCTTGGATGAAGAATTATCTTAAAGCTCACGGCTTCTCTGGCAGGCAGGTGGGTCCCATGTCTGAGAAGACTCTCCAACGACATGTCAGTGACATCAAGGCTGACATTCGTGCGGGGAGAAGAAAAGAGATGTATAGAAGGGGACAGGGGATGACCTTCAAAGCAACCTCTCAACCCAAAATCCAAACCCAACCTCAACCTGAACCTATACCCTTTCCCTTCCCAATCAAAACTGAACCCACTTCTGAACCTTTCACCCCTGAACCTACACCATTACACCTACCAACCTCCTCACCTCAACCACCTAAACTACCCATCATCCAACCCAAAACCTTAGCCAGAACCCAAACTCCTAAACCTACCCAACAACCAATCAAACCATCCCCTCAGCCTTCCAAACATCTCTCTATGGAGGAATTCAAGGCGATCAAAACTAAGCTTATCAACTGTACAACTCTGAGCGACATCTCCTGTGAGGAGGATTCAGTCAACTTGACTAATGTTGATGGATCCTCAAGTTCCCTCACAAGAGATGAGTTTCTTGATCTGCCCAGAGGAACTTTGGACCAAGCTGCAAAACTCCTTGGCCTCAATTCAGATACATTGAATGAGGAAGAAAAGAAGCTGAGGAGACAGCTGGTGACTCTGCTGGATACAAAGAAAGGAGATAGGGTACCAAGACAATCTCTTGTACCCAGAAAGAAGATAATCCAGTGGAGGTTCGAAGACCCTTCTCACAACTTTGTTGTTGAGAGAAAGAATGGAGAGCTTAACAGACTGAGTGCCTCATCTCTGCTACACTTAAGCAGATTTGATATTGCTGAGTTAGCAGAGAAACCATTCTCCAACCCTTCAAACTCCGATGTAGCTGCCCACATCAGAAATCATCTAGGCAGCCTTCATATGGCCGAGCTTACTGCTAGAAGCAAGGTCGAAGAGGAGTTGAAACTGAGAGAGAGGAGGAAAGGAAAGGATCAGCAACCAAAGGTAAAGCCTTTCTTCAAATGGTTGAAGGTCCTGAACTTGAGCCCATAGTTAGATGGGAGTATGACTATAACTCCAGTCAACTAACTCTCTTCAGGGGGTCACAACAAAGGGTACATGTCATTCAAAGTGATAGACTGGATCTCCTATCCACGAATGACTTGTACAAGGTTTTCAGCACTACTTCCAGGAAGAACAGAGAGACAGACAAGTATCTTTTGTCCCTGGTGCTGAAAGCTTTAAGAAGCAGAAATAAGTGAAGTTTTGGTAGCATCAGCCTAGAGGGAGTTTGTTGGATCTAGAGAGGCTGTTGCAACCAAAACTAAGTCACTTAGAAGATTTGAGTACAACATACAAAGGACTTCCGAAGCCAAGTGTAGAACTTCCGAAAGAAGAAGGAGCTCTTCCGAAGTCTAAGTGTAAAATACACTTCCGAAGGAAAACTCCAACTTCCAAAGACAAAGAAGCTACTTCGAAGATCAAGACTTAAAGACAAAGTTCTGAAGTCAACTTCCGAAGTATAAAGAAGTCCTCAAAGCCTCGGAAGCATAGAAGCATCTTCCGAAGTATAAGTGGCTTCGGAAGAACTTGTTCTTTCGAAGCCAGTTAACCTTCGGAAGACACTTCTATTATCCAGTAGACATAAGTATGGTCTGTCTGACACTCCGCTGCAAATCTCTGATATACTGCATGGCGTTTTCTCAAAAGCCATGTAGTTGACCATACTTTAATCTACTGTTTACCTTTTTATGTTAAGTACAGTTGCCATCTTTAGTTGGTGACAAAAGGTAAGTCATGGACATGTCATGACTACCATATCTTAGATAATACTTTATCTAAGATACCTTAACTATAGCATTGTAGTATATGCTTTAGTCATAGGTTTCCAGCTGGTATCAAGTATAACCGGCTGTAGGATCTAGTATATATAGTTTCTCATTGTAACTCTGTTTCATGCTTGTAAGTGTCTTGTAATCTTGAGTTGAGAAGTAATATATACAAGTACCTTGAAAATACTTCTGCTTGTTCCTTGATTACTTATTATATTATTATCAACTCTTGTTAAAGGCATTGCTTCATCTCGTTTGAGTGATATTATAAGTGAGTTTGAGAGAATCACAAGTGTTTAAGTGACAAAACCCAATCCTGCAGATCTTGTCACACCCCGCTAAAAGCGGAAACACGGGGATATGTAACGAGATCGGGATCGTCATAACACATGGTAAGCGATAGAGATGCAATATAATAAATGATGACAAGCGTGTCATGACGACACCAGACAACAAGGGGACTTGTGTCGTGTTTAGTCAATATTCACGACACATAGCCATAAGCATAAACATGATAAGCGATTCACATAATCACATGAAGATAACATTGTAATGTAAATTCCCACAACCCGGGAACAAGTATCAAAAGATTGTAATTGTTAATCAGACTACAACATTGTATCAAAATTATTGTTTGTCATGTTTAGTCCAAAATGCATCCTAGGGTCTCCACTAAGGCAGCACACCTAGATTCTCAATTTGCATGATCACCTAAAAAGATATGCTCAAAATGGTCAACAAAATTGTTGGTGAGCTCGTAGGTTTAAGTAATAAATAAGTAACTGATGCTGTATATAGTAAGCGATGTGGAATACCGTGAATACAGTTATATAAACAAGTGAAATCACATGACAATGAGCTTTGTAACCAAACCTAGCGACGTACACAAAGATATTGTCGGAATATATTCACCCAAGGGCCCGTTCCTGGCCACTAATGGTACCAACTAGTATACCAACGAACAAGGGTGGGGGTGTCAACCCTGTAGTACTACCAATACCTATCCGTCGGTCCCACACTAGAATTAAATAGTTGCAAAGAAAGAACCACACAGCAGACCCAAGCATGTATCAGATAAGTACTTGTAAAAAAGTATCACGTTGATTCCATGTATGTAAATTGTAAGTAAATTGTACAACATTGAAAATGGGTGAGCATACTTTTCCCTTAAGTTGAAGATGATTGAAATATTGTAAGCGAAAAAAGGGGCACGAAACTCACTTGTTAAGTGGTAAATATGTATGATCAAAGTATCCGAATGTTGTATGCATATGAACGGTCAAACACCTATTGACAGTTATTCATAAGCATTAATGATATGAATAAGGCATATAATATTGTTCGGTCGGTTCGGGTTATATCAGTTGGGTCGCGTGTAACGCACACAAACAAACACACGTACTAGATCTTATGTAGATCCAAGTACTAGACATTGTCGCCATTGCTGATGATATTTGAGTAAAAGTTTCATTGTTATTGAGGACGTATTTGATAAATATCAGTAGTTACAAATCGGTTGATAATTGTAAAACGTTAATTGATTTGATTTTGAATAGTATTTGTGGGCTTTATAGCGTTGACTTTAATCTTTGTGGCTGAGCAATGGCAACCGTGTTAATGTTACCTCAACATCACACGACATACACACCACACACAAGAAGGGAAATCACACACAACAACTTCAGTCGCACGACATGACAAGACGCACAACTCAACACTCCATTCCCACGAATCAACCCTCAATCGTGCGAAAACTTCATTCGTACGATTGAACCTTCATTCGTATGACTGGCATTCAGTCGTACACACAACATTCAATCGCACGACTCAACCTCCATACGCACGAATAAACTTCATTCATACGAATCAGCTACATTCATACGACTGAACCTTCATTCGTGCGATTGGACTCCAGTCGTGCGATACACGCACAATCGCATACATTCATTCGATCGCCTGACTCAATCGCACATATTCATTCGCTCGCATGACTCAATCGCACACAATCATTCGCACGCATGACTCATTCGCACACATACACCCAGTCGCACGACTCAGTCGGACGACACACCCAGTCGCACAACTCAGTCGCACGATTGACTCAGACGAATGGCTCAGTCGCATGACTCACCCAGTCGCACGACTCAATCGCATGGCAGACCCAGTCGCCTGGCAGCAGAATCGCGACTGTTGACGGGGCTGAGCAGCGTTCGGCTGCTCCGAGCACGAGTTTTACACAACAAGGACTTCCAGAAACACGCTACAAACATACACAAACATAGCACAGCAGCAGAAAGACCTCACACGCACCCACACGACCTCATGTGTTCGGGTTGAACCCGAACACCTGAAACCCGAACATCAAAGTCGTCTACCTGCTAGAATGGAGTAGACTAGGTTGTAGATGAAGTCTAGATGACGAAAACGAGACCAAGCGGGTCGGATTTGGTGCAAAGATGATGAAAATGGTGAAGATAAGAAGATGGAGATGAAGATGAAGTTATGAGGCTAGCGCTGGAAAAATGGGGGTATTTATACCCATTCTAAGTTTGCAAAATGTTAATTTTAGTCCCTGCACTTAACCCCGAGTTTCCCAAATTTGTTTCGATTGAAAAATGACTTTGTTAGGTTAATCATATTAATTATAAAAATGTATTTAATGATATTTATAACTAAAAATGATTTTATTGGTGACGTTAATTTTAAATATAAAAATGATATATTGGCGGTTACGATGTTGAAAGTTTTAAAAGTTTTTAAGGATAGCATATGATTACAATAAAAGCACAAGCACAACAATGATAAAGCAAGCATGATATCCACATAAAGAGTTAATAAAGATGAGGAATGATCGATCAAGGAATAGTTAACGGAAAGCTTCGTTAATTGACGGACCCTAAGGTGACGGATGTCACAGATCTAATCCATTGATTTTTTGATCAATGGTTGGTATTGAATTAAGAGTTCTCACAAAAAGGTTGGGGGGTCTCATTAAAACCACACCCCTATATATATATATATTATATATATATATATATATATATATATATATATATATATATATATAGATATATATATATATATATAGATATATATATATATATATATAGATATATATATATATAGATATATATATATTATATATATATATATATATATATATATATATATATATAGGGGATGGTTCCTGAGAAAACCAATAGTTATGTAAAAACCAAAAAAAACCAAGGAAAACAGTTACATAATTAATAAATTTTATGTTATTTTAATTGTTAAAAGGTTATTAAGCATTTTTTTACATATATGTTGAACATAAATACGAGAATGAAGAGTTTTACGTATACGTAGCACTTTGTCGAAGGGAAAATGGTTACGTATACGTAACCTATATGTGACGTATGTGTAAAACCATGCTACGGTTTTTTCGTTTGATCCATACCCTTGTTTATATATACACACACACAAATATAAGGGGTAGTGATAAAAAATTTACAAGTTATGTGACCGATTTCATTGGTTTTCTCTAGTTTTCACATAACTTTGGGTTTCTTAGGATCCCTCCTCTATATATATAGTAGATGTATAGAATGATAGAGGAGAGATAGAGAGATAGAGATAGATATGAGAGAGATAGAGATATATAGAGAGAGAGATATAGAGATAGATAGGTACAGATATATATATATGGACAGAGAATCGAGAGAGGGACATATAGAGATATAATGTTAGATAATATATAGAGGAGAGATGTAATAGAGAGAGAGAGAGATAGAGAGGGACAGATAGATAGAGAGGGACAGAGAGAGAGAGAGAGGGACAGAGAGATAGAGAGGGAGAGAGATAGAGATAGAGAGAGAGGGACAGAGAGAGAGAGAGAGGAGAGTAGGGACAGAGAGAGAGAGAGAGAGATAGAGAGAGAGAGAGAGAGAGAGAGAGAGAGAGAGTTATCTATAGAGGAGATGGAGGTATGTACATATATAGAGAGATAGAGAGAGATTAGAGAGAGAGAATAGAGAGATCTAGAGAGAGAGATATCTATATCTCTAGATAGAGATATCTGGAATCTATAGATATCTGTACAGTTATCTAGAGAGATAGATATTATGATATATCCTCTCTAGATATATATATATCTATCTCTATATATTATAGATATATATATATATATGTATATATATATATATATATATATTATATATATATATATCTATATATATATAGGATTGAGATCATATGAGAACCCTTTAAAAGTGTGAGAACCCATTAGATCTGGGTTCAGATATGGGTTCACACTATGGCCCAGATCTAGGTTTATCAACCAGAAGTGGGTTTTTCTCAAAAGAAGAATAGGGTTTTTATTAAAAAATAAGGAAACAAGAAAACCTATAAGTGGGGTTTCCATCAAAAGTAAGCCTCTCTCTTAAAACATAAACATAAATAAGTTTCAATCTCTCGTTCAAGCTTTCAAGCATATTTACAGAGTAGTAGAAGACACATAAGAGAAAATGTTTTTTTTAGTTATAATGGTTTACATTGAAAAAAAAAATATTAATTGTATTACAATAGTTTACAAATGGTTTATATTATTTTATATATTGTTTAACATTAGGTTATTTTGTTACAGTGGTGTAGTTTTGTTTATTTGATTTCTTTATAGTTTTGAAATTTGGTTACAGTGGCGTAGTTACATGATATTATGTGTTTGGTTGTTGTAATGATGGTATTATTGTAAGTTTGAATGGTGTAATATCACGTGTAATGGTGATTAGTTTGTTTTACATTTATTTTATAGATTGTTTTACATTTCTTAATATTGGTTTACATTAGTTTACACTGGTTTACATTGATGTAATGTCGTTTGGTTGTTTGTAATGGTTATGCTACTTTTAGTTTATCGTATTTAATAGTGTAACTAGATGTTTTCGTTACAACTTTGGCTAAAGATTACATTAGTATAACATGGTGTAGAATTAAGAGAAAAATATGATTAGTTTAATAGTGCAATATTTATAAATCAACATGTGATTTGATGTTATCTGATGGGTTATTTGATCATATACAATATTTTTTGCAATACTAATGGGTTTTTTTAATGGCTTGAATATTGGTGTTCAACTATTGATGTGGAATCAGGCGGGTTTGGGGTGGTGGTGATCTTATTCAGTTTGATGTTGATTCGTTGATTCACTAACTTTTGTTACATTAGTGAACCTATGTTACACTAGTGTAACCACATTGTAACGTTACTATAACTACCATGTTACATTAGAGTAACTCCTATATTTATTAGATTAACCCCTGTTATATCAGTACAACCTTCATGTTTACATTCATTTCTCATCCTCTAATTATCACATTCTATGTTGAAATCTTACTATTTTAAAGATCATTATGTTTTGATTAGTTTATCATGTATTTAATAGTGTAACTAGATGTTTTTGTTACAAATATGCTAAAGATTACATTAGTATAACATGGTGTAGAATTAAAGAGAAAAACATGATTAGTTTAATAGTGCAATATTTATAAAATCAACATGTGGTTTGACGTAATTTGATGGGTTATTTGATCATATACAATATTTTGTTTGCAATACTAATGGGTTATTTGATGGCTTGAATGTTGGTGTTCAACTATTGATGTGGAAGCAGGTGGGTTTGGGTTGGTGGTGATGTTATCCAGGTTTGATGTTGATTCTTTGATTCACTAGCTTTTGTTACATTAGTAAAACCTATGTTACACTAGTGTAACCATATTGTTACGTTACTGTAACCACCATGTTACATTAGAGTAACTCCTATATTTACATCAGATTAACCCCATGTTACATCAGTACAACCTTCATATTTACATTAATTTCTCATCCTCTGTAATTATCAAATTCTATGTTGAATTCTTACGATTTTAAAGATCATTATGTTTTAATTTGTTTCTTGATTAACATACGATGGTACAGTGGTATAATTTCTATGTTACAATAATGTAGTTCCATCTATTACATTTAACATTATTAAATCGGTTTGAAAAATAGTTACGTTGGTGGTTACACTAATGAAACTTGGATAAAATATAACGGTAAGTAATTGCTACTTACACAGGTGTAAGAACTGAACTATGAAAAAAAAAATTCAAGACTATAACTGAATTAAAGAGAAAAATGCGACAAGCTTAACGGTGCAATTATTTTAAAAAAATAAAATAGTATTGAAAAGTTATAAAAGTTTTTTAAGAAAGGGTGAAAAGTTTTTAAAGAAAAGATGAGAAATAATATGTTACATGTAGGAGGTACATGTAGGTGACACATGTCATCTTCTTGTTAAATGAATATTGGTGAGTTTGGGCAATGACAAAATTACCCTTTTCTTTTAAAAAAATATACATGACACTTGGCAAGATCTCAATAAATCTAAAGTGGATCAACCATTGGATTTGAGTTAATGGTTTTTTGCAAATACAATGGGTTCTTAAAGGAACTACACCCTATATATATATATATATATATATATATATATATATATATATATATATATATATATATATATATATATATATATATCTCTATCTATATCTATATATATATATATATATATATATCTATATATATAATATCTATATGTTATATATATATATATAGGGTGAAGTTCTATTGAGAACCCTTGGTTATTGTAAGAACCTTTTAACCTAATGTGGACCATTGATTAAAACATAATTGCATGAGATTATGCCATGTGTCTCACCTTTTTTTAATAGAAAGGGTAATTTAGACATTTTACTTTCAATCAAAAATTCAAATAATTTAGATTTAATATGGTGATGACAGTGTCACCACCTACCATCTTTTATTTCACCTTATTTTTTTAATTTTATTTAAAAAAGTTTACCCCACTTATTTTTATAACTTCTATAACTTTTTTATAGATTGTTATATTATTATAATAATTACATAATTAAATTCGTTTATTTTTTTCTCTTAGTTCCAATATAGTCTCGAAAATATTTAAATTTTTTGTTTCGAACGTTACGTGTTACATTACTGTAAGTTTTAGATAAATGTATGATATGGATGTAATTTCAATGTTACAGTCATGTAACATAGTGCAACATACTTGATTACAATTGTACACCACTGTAAAGACGTTTTTACACCCGATATTACACCACCATAACTCAAAGTAACACCGTATTTACAACAATCTAACAATCAGATTACATTCAATATGTAACTATACTAATTTAACAAAACTTCAACACTGTAATTAATCAAAAATAAAATAAAATAATATATTGTAACAAAAAAAACACTGTAATTACACCATTGTAACACAATTAAGCCAAAAATAGAAAACTAAACCATTGTTACACTACTGATCAAAATTACACCATAAATGTTTTAAAATTGTAACACAAATCTTAATAGTTACAATGACTTACATCATATTAAAATTCCTTGCAATAAATTACATCAAAAACACATATATATAAACCAACAAAAATAAAACGTAACAAAATGAGTTCAAATTCTTTTCCAAAAACCAATATTTAAACATATTTGATCTGATGCATCATAGTTACCATCCCCCTGTAGTTGTATCACTGTAACTAGCATTTGCAACACCTAGAATATCATTTACAACATTTAAAACTACATGATACAACACTATAATGAAACAACACCACTGTAATACTAATGTTTTTTCAATGTAAAGCAATGTGTAAACCTATGTAAACATAAAAATGGATGCACTAACAAACCTAAAACTATTGTAAACCAATGTTAACTAGGAACATATGAAGTAACAAACCTAAATTTGTTGTAAACTAAGAACACTAAGGTACAGATGAATTACATCATGTTTATTTTAATGAGAATTCTAATACTTATAGTGAATTACAAATATTTGTAATTATATACAGTGAACTACATCATTTGTAGGAGTGAATTATGTCAACGTAAAAAGATGTAACATCCAATGTAAAACACATAATTATAGTTTAGATCTAGTTTAGAATGTCAAGTGAAGAATCCATATCTTGATTCCTGCTTAAGCAATGCATTGGCGTACCTAAAAATTAAAAGGAAATAACATGAATATTAAACCAATGTAAAACATACATCTGTAACTACACCAGCATGATTCATAAAAGCCACTTAGGTTTCAAAGATCAACATCTTTTCAGATATGGGTTTTTTAACATCATTCACAGATCTTTCATCTGATACAGAGAGAATGAAACCCATTTGGGTTTGTTTTTAATAGAGAGACTTACTTTTAAGGAAAACCCCTTCTAGTTTTCTTGTTTCCTTCATTTTTAATGAAAACTCACTTATACTTTTAATGGAAAACTGTGACATCCGGTAAATTTCCGTTACCAAACTCCGTTAGTTTCGTTAAGTCTTGCATACACGTGTCGTGAGCACACACTAGTTGTCGTTTAACGTTGGTGACCTAATAATATTAAATAATGTCAAATTATTGATAATCTAATTGATTATGTAATTATTGTATCATGTTTATGTGTTTGCATGTTTTTATATGTTAATTGTGAATTAATCGCGTAACGTGGAAACGTGTGTATTAATCCGTATGTTTGTGTTTTGTAAAGATGAAACATATAATTTGTTACCATGAGTTATATGTTTATTATTGTAGTTAAAAATCATTTAAAAGTATTCAAAAGAGTGCCTTTTTAATAAAATGCAAAACACAAGGGTTTAAGTTGTCATTTTGCAAAGTTTAACTAAACAAAACACCACTACCCTAGCCCCCACCCATGTTGCGGCCGTGAACTTGCTCCTCTCCCTCTCCATCTTCGAAAATCAGCCAAGAACAAGCAATTTCGTGTGGTTTTGGTTCGATTACAAGATATATAACACATAGGAATCATCAATTGCAAGCTATAACACGTTAAAGGTTAGATTTTTCTCATGTTTTGTGATGTTCTTCATATTGGCCGAACCTAATTTCGAAATTGGCCTTCATGGGGTCGAATTTGATGTCTAATGTTGATGTTTATATGTTAGTTAGGTTGATTACATGTTAGTTAACGTGGATTATGTATGAATTACATGTTCTTAGTGGTTTAATCATGGATTTTGATTCTTGTCAAACCCTAGTTCGAATTTTGTATGATTTTGTGTGGATGATCATTGTTGATGAATGTGTGATGATTAGTGAGTGTATGAATGTTAGGAAATCATGAATCTTGCAAGAAATTGATGATTTGGTGTTGATGTTCATACTTACTAATAATAGTAACTTTATTTTGCATGTAATGATGATCTAGTGATGGATTGATGTTATGGATGTGTTCATGATGATGATTAGATACTAGATTGTTGTTATGAATGCTAGAAATCTTTGAATGCATGTTGTTGGTTCATAGCTTGCCAAAAGTAGAAACTTTTGTTTATGAAGATGGTTAGATTATGGTGTTTAGTGTATGTTAATCATGTCTAGATATTGTATGGAGCTTGAGATGGTATAATTATGTTGAATTCATGTATGCTTTGGATGTTTGATAGATTTTGGGATGTTCTTTCCCAAAAGGGAAACTTTATTTGTGTAAAGTTTGATGTATGATGATATGAACATGTTTGGGATATTAGGAGCATGTTAGTATGATCATGGATGAATTCTAAGGTGATGAATCATGTTGAATTAGTTGTATGGGATGTTTTGGATAATCATGGATGATATTTGGATTTTGGTGATCATGTATGAAGTTGGTGTTGATTAGTTGCTAGGATATCATGTTTGGGTTTGGTGAGTAATGATTATGGTGTATGTTGGATGCTATGGGCATGGCTAAGATTTAAGTGTTATGTATGGATAATGTAGCATGTGTATGATACTATTTGAATGTTAACCATGTATGTTATATGTTCTCATTGGCTTTATTTGAATTGTAACTCATAATGTCACCAACGGGTCAAACGGGTCAACTAGGTCAAACGTGTCTATTTTTCTGAAAGCTTGAGTCTTTGGTTTTGGTATGCTTAGGGTTTCACATGTCTTTCATTTACACGTACTTATGTACTCGCATGATCTAGGTAACTTTGAAGGTTGGCTATCCACTCGTTTCTCAAATAAACCCTAAGTACTCTTTGCATACATCAGGTGAGTTCATGCCCCACGCTTTATTTAATCTCTTTTGGGGGAGATAGCATACTGGTATTTTACGAACGCTTTTAATATTTAAGTTGTGTATAATATTGATATAGTGCTATTTATCATGGGAAAAGTCCTCACACTTTCGAATTGTTAATATTAAATAGCGGGGAAACTTGGGTAGTACTACTGGGTCTGACGAGCCCCACCTGTGTGACTCGAGGTCAACCGGGTGCAATTTGTCCTATTGAACATTGTCACGACATGGTAAGTCGTGACAGGAGGCAACAACTATCACAGTCAGCTTCAATTGCGAAATCACTATGTATTAATATTTGCTGTTAATAGACTAGCTATCTATTACAATACACTGCTTATATATATCACAACTGTTTATATGTTTACTGAACTCAAACTCTTGAACTCACCAACCTATGTGTTGACATTTTAGTATGCTTTTCTCAGGTCATTAAGCTGCTTGCCTCTAGGAGCACTCCACGGTTCACTTGCATACTAAGACTCGGTTTTCAAGACATTAGTATTTTAATGATTATGGTTTACTATTTTGGGTTGGCACATGTTTTGCCATATTTATACTTTTAGTTGTTTGGGTTGTTTTCAAAACGCTTCCGCACTGTTTCAAACTAAATCTTTGGTTGTTTTATTTACTTGTGGCATATAGAGTCGTTCTATGTAACTACTGACTGTGATCCTGGTTTGTTCACACGCCTCGCGGTAAAACCCCGCACGTGGATTTTGAGGGTGTGACAGATTGGTATCAGAGCCATTGGTTATAGGGAACTAGGTTGCATACACACTAGACTATAACCGCACACAGTTAGTTAGTTACCTGTACTTTATTTTCATCTACTGTATACTCATTGGCATACACGTCACACTATCTGCAGCATGGCATCGTCATCAAGAGCTTCTGGAAAACGACCTGCATCACCTGCGCGATCCGAGTCCCCACCTCCTGCACCTGTACCTGATGATGGACTCGACTGGCCTCGTTTTGATTATCCTCGAGGGGAGTTTGACTGGGATCAACCTTTCGCGTTGATGAAGCGTGACCCCCCAAGGGACTGGAGCTTTTATCCTAGGTTTGTCAACCACCTCATGTATAGGGAACGCGTGCCCGAGCCGAGACCCAGAACGAGAGGTAGCTCTGATCAGCAGTGCCTTCACTACCCCGGACGGTGCAGTCCAACGAGCAGTTGATTGCTGCATTGGTGGCAGCATTAGATACAGAACAGCATCGAGTCAGGCGACTCATTAGCGACGTTTGTACACTACAGACCGAGGTGTACAACCTAAGGCATAAGATGGATGAGCTTGATGGGCGTCATGGAGAGACCCTAGACGGGTGCTACCAAATGAGGGACGGGATCGTAGCCCTCAGTGGACGCGTGGCTACTCGCGAGCAGAGGGATGCTGTGGTTGATGACAGGATTGCTACTTTGGAGGCACAGCTAGCAGCACTCCAGATTGCTATGGCTCCTGCTCCTGCAGAGGAACCTGAGGAGGAAGAACCTGAGGAGGAGGAGGAACCTGAGGAGGAGGAACCTTTAGAGGAGGAGGATGAGAGTGATGGATCTGATATTGTCGATTGATTTTCTTACATGACTTGGACTACCTAGTGTTTTCTTTGAAACCTATGTGGGAAGGGTTGTTTCCCACACGAACGACAAACTTAAATTTTGACATTGATGAATACATTGTGACTTATTTGCAATTTATTTACTTTGGTTATTATTTTTGTTATGAATGTTGTGGTTGTGATGATTTATTATTCCTTTATTGTTTACTGTACTTCAATGAGATAAATGTGTTTGATGTTACTCATTATTGTATTTGTGGATGTAAAGTGAACAATGGACGCACGTGGACGTGGTCGTGGACGTGGTCGTGGGCGCGGTCGTGGACGTGGCGCCGGAGACCATGGCGCCGGAGATCATGGCGCTGGTGCCGTTAATATGACCCCTGCTGAGTTAACTGCCCTGATTCAGGCAGCGGTGGCTGCTGCCCAAGCGGGACAGCCAGCAGGTAAACAATGATTGAAAAATTAAACCGAATATCTTGCATAACCGTATAGGTTGTCTGATCAATAATTGTTGTGTTAAAGCAGGACCACCGGCATGTACTTATAAGTCCTTCATGGACTGTAAGCCCCATACCTACAGCGGTACTGAAGGCGCTGTGGGACTAGTACGCTGGTTCGAGAAGACGGAGTCCGTATTCTCCAAGTGCAACTGTCCACCTGCTGATCAGGTGAAATATGCCACCGGGACCCTGGAGGGTGCCGCCTTATCCTGGTGGAATGCCCAAGTTCAGATGTTGGGACAAGCATTGGCTAATGGACTGCCGTGGGCCGAGTTCAAAACCATGATGACCGAGGAGTACTGTCCTCGCAATGAGGTGCAGAAGTTGGAGATAGAGTTCTGGCAACTGAAAATGCAGGGCTCAGAAATCGAGGCTTACACCACTAGAACTCACGAGCTAGCAACATTATGCCCGGGAATGGTAAATGAGATGCACAAAAGGATCGAGCATTACATACGGGGACTTGTACCCGAAATTCAGAGTATGGTAACTGCTTCTAATCCAGCCACCATACAGCAAGCCATTCAGTTAGCCCATAAGCTAACTGACCAAGCCGTGGAACAGGGTCGTCTACCCAAGCGGGGCGCCGTGGCAAGCGTGCCCGATAACAAAAGAAAGTGGGATGGTAGTAGTAACACCAAAGCATCATCATCTTCTGGCGGTCAACCTCAACCTCAGCAGCAACAACAACCGGTCCAACAACAACGGAGGTTCGACAACAATCGTAACTTCAACCAAACGACTGCAACTAATCAAGGACCCAGTGGTTATGGTGGAAGACACCCGAAGTGCAACCGGTGCAACTATCATCACGTGGGACGATGTGATAGCTTCAAATGTCAGCATTGTGGTAAAATTGGACACGCCGCGAAGGATTGCCGTGGCGAGCTGGTTAGGAGGACACAACAACCCCAGGAAACTCCTAAGGGTTGTTTTGAATGTGGAAAAGAGGGGCACTACAAGCGAAATTGCCCACAACTAAGGAGAAATGGTAATGGCAACAATGGAAATGGACACAACAACAACAACAATAACAACAACAACAATGGTAACAACAACGGTGGAAATGGCAACGGTAATGGCGGTAATAAGGATGGAGCAAAAGGGAGAGCCTTCGTCATTGGCTCAGGTGAGGCTCTAAATGATCCTACAACTGTTACTGGTAGATTCTCTGTTAATGGTTGCTTTGCTACGGTACTATTTGATACTGGAGCTGATAGGAGTTTCGTGTCCTTAAAATTTGTAGTCTTTTAAGTGATATACCCTCCGCCCTAGAATCTAAATACACCGTAGAGTTGGCTGACGGTAAACAGATTCACGTAACTCATATCCTTAAAGACTGTAAGATAGAGCTTGCTGGTCATACTTTCGTTATAGATCTTATGCCTGTTACTCTGGGGAGTTTTGATGTTGTGATAGGCATGGATTGGCTTTCTAGCAAGCAAGCAGAAGTTATATGTCATGAAAAGATCATACGAATTCCTGTTGATGACACAATTCTGACAGTCCGAGGTGATAGGAGTGGTGCTGTGATAGGCATCATCTCGTTCATGAAAGCCCAAAAGTTACTACGAAAGGGTCGTGTGGCTATTCTAGCACTTGTAACTGATAAGCAAGCGAAGGAAAGGAGAATGGAGGATATTCCCATAGTGCGCGACTTTCCAGAGGTGTTTCCAGAGGATCTTCCTGGATTACCACCTCATCGTCAAGTGGAATTCCAAATTGAGCTAACTCCCGGCGCAGCCCCGATTGCTAGAGCACCTTATCGATTAGCACCGAACGAACTACAGGAGTTGTCGTCACAACTCCAGGAGCTATTAGATAAGGGTTTTATTCGCCCTAGTACATCACCCTGGGGAGCCCCTGTCCTGTTTGTTAAGAAGAAGGATGGCACGTTTCGGATGTGTATTGACTATAGGGAGCTAAATAAGGTAACAGTCAAGAACCGATACCCTCTACCCCGTATCGATGACTTGTTTGACCAACTTCAGGGATCAAGTTACTATTCGAAGATTGACTTGAGATCTGGCTATCATCAACTCAGAGTCCGCGAAGAAGACATTTCCAAAACCGCGTTTCGTACCCGCTACGGTCATTATGAGTTCTTGGTCATGCCTTTTGGGTTGACAAATGCACCTGCTGTGTTCATGGACCTCATGAACCGTGTGTGCAAACCCTACCTCGATCAGTTTGTCATTGTGTTCATCGATGATATACTGATATATTCCAGGACCAAGGAAGACCATGAGGAGCATTTGCGAATGATTTTAGAGCTGCTGAAAAGGGAACAGCTGTACGCCAAATTCTCTAAGTGTGACTTTTGGATACGAGAAGTACAATTCTTAGGTCATATTGTTAATGAGAAAGGGATACATGTTGATCCTGCCAAAATTGAGGCGATCAAGAATTGGACCACACCTAAAACGCCGAGTGAAATAAGACAATTCTTGGGATTAGCAGGTTACTATCGGCGATTCATAGAGGGATTCTCTAAGATCGCACAACCTCTCACAGCTTTGACTCACAAAGGGACTACATACAAATGGGGTGAAAGCCAAGAATCGGCTTTTCAATCGTTAAAGCAGAAGCTATGTACCGCGCCGATACTAGCACTGCCAGAGGGGACGGATGACTTCGTGGTGTATTGTGATGCATCCATTCAAGGCTTGGGTTGTGTCTTAATGCAGCGAGACAAAGTGATAGCTTACGCCTCGAGACAATTAAAAGTTCATGAGAAGAACTATACTACTCATGACTTAGAGTTGGGTGCAGTAGTCTTTGCCTTAAAGATTTGGAGACATTACTTGTACGGTACCAAGTGCACTATCTACACCGATCACAAGAGTCTTCAACATATCTTTGAGCAAAAGGAATTGAATATGAGGCAACGACGTTGGGTGGAGCTGCTAAACGACTATGATTGCGCTATTAAATACCATCCGGGAAAGGCGAATGTGGTTGCTGATGCCTTAAGCCGGAAGGAAACAGCTAAACCCAGACGGGTGCGAGCCTTACAGCTCACCTGCGCGTATTGACTAGCAAGAAGGATCAGTACTCAACTGCCTGAACAAGTTAAGGAGGCACAGGTAGAAGCTTTGAAAGCAGAAAATATTGGTTCTGAGTCGTTGAGAGGAATGGATAAACAGCTGGTGATGAAGGAAGATGGAATTCGGTATTTCATGGATAGACTTTGGGTGCCTGCCTATGGAAATTTGAGAGACCTGGTTATGAGTGAGGCACACAAATCTAAGTATTCTATACATCCTGGATCCGATAAAATGTATCATGATCTGAAGGCGCACTATTGGTGGCCTAATATGAAAGCGGATGTGGCTACGTATGTGAGCAAGTGCTTGACCTGCTCGAAGGTAAAGGTGGAGTATCAAAAACCATCCGGACTATTGCAGCAACCCGAGATACCGATGTGGAAGTGGGAACAAATCTCCATGGATTTTATTACCAAGCTGCCCAGGACTAGTACTGGTTGTGATACAATATGGGTTATTGTGGATCGATTGACAAAATCTGCTCATTTTCTTGCAATAAAGGAAACTGACAAGATGGAGAAGTTAACCCGCCTGTACCTCAAGGAGATCGTTTCCAGACACGGTGTACCGATCTCCATTATCTCTGATCGTGACGCTCGTTTCACGTCACACTTCTGGCAATCATTGCAGAAATCTTTGGGAACACGATTAGATATGAGTACTGCTTATCACCCGCAAACGGATGGCCAGAGTGAGCGTACCATACAGACGTTGGAAGATATGCTACGTGCTTGTGTAATTGATTTCGGGAATAACTGGGAAATTCACCTGCCATTGGTGGAATTTTCTTATAACAACAGTTATCATACTAGCATACAAGCAGCACCTTTCGAGGCTTTGTATGGGAGAAAATGTAGATCACCTGTTTGTTGGGCGGAAATTGGCGATAGTCAACTGACTGGTCCCGAGTTGATTCATGAAACAACTGAGAAGATCGTACAGATACGGAACCGTATGGCAGCAGCGCGAGACCGACAAAAGAGTTATGCTGATAAGAGACGGAAACCTTTAGAGTTTCAGGTTGGTGACAAGGTTTTGTTGAAAGTTTCACCATGGAAAGGCGTGTTCGGTTTGGCAAGCGAGGGAAGCTAAACCCGAGGTACGTTGGACCATTTGAAATAGTGGAAAGAATAGGTCCAGTGGCCTATCGTCTAGCCCTACCTGATTCGCTAAGTGGAATCCATGATGTATTTCATGTATCGAATTTAAAGAAATGCATAACTGATGAAACGATGGTCGTACCACTGGAGGAGGTTCAAGTGGATGAGCAACTACGTTTTATTGAAGAACCAGTGGAGGTGATGGACCGTGAGGTGAAAACACTTAAGCAGAGCAAGATACCTATTGTCAAAATCCGTTGGAATTCGCGACGTGGACCGGAATTCACATGGGAACGGGAAGATCAAATGAAGCTTAAGTACCCTCATCTATTTGAGAAGACGATGTCTGCAGACGAAGGTATTGATTTAAATTTCGGGACGAAATTTCTTTCAACATGGGGATGATGTGACAACTCATCCAAAACTCACTCGATTTCGATTTCTGTGTGCCAATGCAGTAGACCAGTGATGGAACACTCTCACCATGTAACGCAATTTTCGGGACGAAAATTCTTTCAACATGGGGATAATGTGACATCCGGTAAATTTCCGTTACCAAACTCCGTTAGTTTCGTTAAGTCTTGCATACACGTGTCGTGAGCACACACTAGTTGTCGTTTAACGTTGGTGACCTAATAATATTAAATAATGTCAAATTATTGATAATCTAATTGATTATGTAATTATTGTATTATGTTTATGTGTTTGCATGTTTTTTTATATGTTAATTGTGAATTAATCGCGTAACGTGGAAAGTGTGTATTAATCCGTATGTTTGTGTTTTGTAAAGATGAAACATATAATTTGTTACCATGAGTTATATGTTTATTATTGTAGTTAAAAATCATTTAAAAGTATTCAAAAGAGTGCCTTTTTAATAAAATGCAAAACACAAGGGTTTAAGTTGTCATTTTGCAAAGTTTAACTAAACAAAACACCACTAACCCTAGCCCCCACCCATGTTGCGGCCGTGAACTTGCTCCTCTCCCTCTCCATCTTCGAAAATCAGCCAAGAACAAGCAATTTCGTGTGGTTTTGGTTCGATTACAAGATATATAACACATAGGAATCATCAATTGCAAGCTATAACACGTTAAAGGTTAGATTTTTCTCATGTTTTGTGATGTTCTTCATATTGGCCGAACCTAATTTCGAAATTGGCCTTCATGGGGTCGAATTTGATGTCTAATGTTGATGTTTATATGTTAGTTAGGTTGATTACATGTTAGTTAACGTGGATTATGTATGAATTACATGTTCTTAGTGGTTTAATCATGGATTTTGATTCTTGTCAAACCCTAGTTCGAATTTTTGTATGATTTTGTGTGGATG
>CM046033.1:14026300-14208800 GCA_025215565.1 Flaveria ramosissima | reverse complement strand
AATTACTATTCGTGCTCACAAAGTGAGGCAAAACATGACCAACTGTCATGGTATGTGTTTAAGTTTTTGATTCGTGTGACTAAAAACACATCTATTCGTAACTTTTAGGCAAGTTTAAAAAAAGATATGAGATTTACTACACATTGTGACTAAAAACACATCTATTCGTGACCAAATGTGACCATTCTTTGACTTTTTTTAATGTGACCAAAAACACATTTATTCGAAACCTTAATTTAGCCACACTTCAATTCAAACAAAATATGATATTTACTAGCAACGCTCGAATAGTGTGACCAAATATGACAAACTTCCATAATATATTTTTTAGTGATGTAGCTAAAAGGACATAAATATAGCCATAGATATTAGCTTCTATGAGAAATTGTAGTGTTTAATACCCACTTATTAAATGATACAAAACTAATAAAAATTATGGTCTTGGTTAAAGTTTGTATGTGTGGCTAAATATGAATAACCGTCATTGTTTTTATGTGATTATATGGCTAAAAGCATACATATGGTCATGTATATCATTTTGTGTTACTAAATAGTAGTGTTTATTAGTCACATGAAAAATGCGAAACTAGTTACGGTGTGTATTTTATGGTCACTGTGACAGTTTTTGTCACGCCCCGCTAAGGCGGAAACACAAGACGTAAACACATAGTTTTTCATATGACTATCACAAATACAAGCACAAAATTGTATATTTTAAGAAAACATCATATTTATATCCCAAATTTAAAAATTGAGGAGACTAGTGATATTACAAACGCTCCTCTAACTATCGTGGCTCCAATTCTGCATCATTTTTCGACACTACACCAAGTACAACATTTAGCAACAGTTTTTCACAAACTGCCATGTGATGCTTTCGATTAAACAAGTGACTAAAGGTCACTAATCCTAGTTTAGCCACACATTTTCTATTCGTGTGATAAAAAAACACATCTTTTCGAAATCTTGGGCCACGCTCTCATAAAAAAATATGACAATTACTAGGCACTCGAAAAGTATAGCCAAATGTGACCAACTGTCATTGTATTTGTTTGAAATTTCATTATGTGAACCAACACACATAAAGTTTTAGCGACATTTATGACAAAGGTGTGAGAATTACTATTCGTGCTCACACATGACCAACTGTCATGGTATGTGTTTAAGTTTTTGATTCGTGTGACTAAAAACACATCTATTCGTAACTTTTAGGCAAGTTTAAAAAAAGATATGAGATTTACTACACATGCTCAAGAAGTGTGGCCAAATGTGACCTTTCTTTGACGTTTTTAATGTGACCAAATACATATTTATTCGAAACCTTAATTTAGCCACACTTCAATTCAAACAAAATATGATATTTACTAGCAACGCTCGAATAGTGTGACCAAATATGACAAACTTCCATAATATATTTTTTTAGTGATGTAGCTAAAAAGACATAAATATAGCCATAGATATTAGCTTCTATGAGAAAATTGTAGTGTTTAATACCCACTTATTAAATGATACAAAACTAATAAAATTATGGTCTTGGTTAAAGTTTGTATGTGTGGCTGTATATGAATAACCGCCATTGTTTTTATGTGATTATATGGCTAAAAGCATACATATGGTCATGTATATCATTTTGTGTTACTAAATAGTAGTGTTTATTAGTCACATGAAAAATGCGAAACCAGTTACGGTTTGTATTTTATGGTCAATGTGACAGTTTTTGTCACGCCCCGCTAAGGCGGAAACACAAGACGTGACACATAGTTTTTCATATGACTATCACAAACACAAGCACAAAATTGTATATTTTAAGAAAACATCATAGTTACATCCCAAATTTAAAAATTGTCCATTTTCTAGTTAGATTCCAGAAAAACCAAATTGTTTTAAGATTTCAAATATTACGATTCTCGATGAGTCAAAGGAAATCTAAAAAACACATCATGGTAATGTGCTTGACATTCTAACTTGACCGTACGAACCTTCACTATCGTGCCTTTATTCACCTGATAACATACTTAAAAATATCAACATAATGTTGATAAGTTCACAGCTTTTAATAATTATGAAAACAAGACAAGATTTTTGTTTGAACACATTAGCGGAAACGATAAACCAAAACAAATACGTGAGACTAATTCGTGAACTTGCAAAGAATACAAATAATATGTGATTTCATAAGACATAACCAAACCATGACACTAAGAATTTCGCCCCATCCCGCCTAGCTAACTGGCATCAAGTTAGACAATATAATATCATTTGAACATGTGTGGTTACCACGACTAACCATGATAAAATGTGTCAAACCCATTTGTACTATTTAATCTTTTCACGTCTAAAGCAATAGGTAATGGTTATTACTATGAAATGGACTTTTCAAGCATGGTACCAAACACTCATGATCATGAACATGTAAAGGTCTAGCATTGTTTTCTAGTTATCGTATAAAGTTTGAACTTGTTTATTACCCCCTCCCCAATTAAAATCATAAAATTGTACAATCAGGCCGTGAAAACTCATATTGTGATTATAACATGCTAGCAAGTACCAAAGCGTATGAATAACTGTAAGGCCCTGTTCCCGGAGACCTCACAGTTGGTCATTCACAGCATTAAAATTATTAAATATTATAAATTTACAAGCTTAAGCGGCGGAATTATTTTAACAAAAGCCATTCATTTCATTAAAAACATTGTTGTTGAGCAATACACTATTGTTTAACCGAATACAAAAGAATTGTTTAATTGCATTACAAAACAACAGCAATAACAAGTATGAATGGATGTCAGTCTTTTCCTGCCGGGTAGCTTCACCCTCGTGCCATCCTCAGCAATGTTTACCTGCCAACTGAAAATGTATAAAAGTCAGCGTTGCTGAGTGAGTTCTAGTTTAAAAGTAATAAAATGCTTTCTGTAAGGTATACATATGAAAATACTCTTTTTGTGAAATTTCATCTCTTTATACGTGAGCACGCATTAACTATACAACCAAATAATGCTTCTTCTCTTTACTTTATGCCTTTTTTGTACTCTTTTATCTTTATCTTTCACTGTCTATATGGACCAATGAGCAATACCCTAAACTATATGCGCGGGGAAAACTGGTGATGGGCCCTCTGGTACCTCAATGGGCTCTGATTACTGTATACAAGGCCGGCCCAGTCACCTAGGGTACGCTGCAAAGGTCCGCCAATCTCAATTGACTGGCCCCGTGTGCATAATAGGGTAGCTAACCCGCATCACAGTTGAGCTAACGACAACATGGTCGTGCACCTCCTATAAGCTTGCAAGACTTGTTAACATTTTATTTAAGTTCCACTACTCTTCTTCATTACTCTTTTGCTTTATTATTATTAATAATATTTTACGTTACAATAATAAACACACCACGTAAAGTCATACACTAATAGTAATAATAATAATACGGAACAATAATAAAACAATCATAATCATGCATAAAACTAAGCATTAACAAGCCCTAGTCAAACCTTGGTCCAAACCCTAATAGCACAGAATCCCAAGAATTTCGTAATAATTTCTAAGTGTTTAGGCGCACCAATACTATTTGGGCGCATGAGCCCTGTTTGGGTGCTTCATCACTATGCAGGCGCATCAGCCAACACTTAACCGCTTTAACACTTAGGCGCATGAACCATTCAGGCGCATGAACTATTCGGGCGTATGGTCCATTCGGACGCATGGACACTTAGGCGCATGGCCATTCGGACGCATGAACACTTAGGCGCATGGCCATCCGGACGCATGAACACTATCGGGGTTCATGGCCCTTCACTTAGTCGTCCGACTAATATTCTAGGCGCATGAACCACTGTTCAGGCGCATGAGTTACACTTAAAACATTTCTAAGGCATTTCCAGGCGCATGAGCCTTATTTAGGCGCATGAACCTTCTGCTCGACATGTTTCTAGGATATTTTCGAACCCAAACATCAAGCCTATTTGTTCTAAGCTTACCAAGGTCATTCTAAGCATGAACAACATAATAGCACCTAAGGAACATCATCAAACATGCATAATACATACGGGTATACATACTTAATCATAATAAAAACCGTTTAAATACATTTTCAACCCCAAAGAGTTTAAAACAAGTAAAACCGGGGTCTAGAAACTCACTTGGTGTAACTTTGGGTGTATCTTCCTTCTAACCCGTATGCAAATGAGTTCAAACACCTAGAAACCCACCAAACACACACACACGAACACACACACAAACACATAAGCACATAACCGAGACAAAACCCATCATGAACACTTAGAAACTTCGAATTCTTACCTTGAATTCAACCTTCTTCTTCTTCCTCTTCAACCCGAAAGTTTTCTGCTCTCACTCTCTCTAGAACCGAATGAAAAGGTGATGTGAAGAGAGGGTGGGCGGCCATGCCCACCTTTACACTAACTTTTTGTACTTTTGTCCCCTTTTACATTTTTAACCCCTCAACTTGGGCTTATTGATGTTTCCTTCTTTTATTTACTTTAATAGAATAACCGGGTGTTACAAGTCCACCCCCCTTATATAGGTTTCGTCCCCGAAACCTGTTATTCCTCAAACAGATGAGGATAATGCTGCCTCATCTCCTCCTCAGTCTCCCATGTAGATTCGGATCCCTTTCTGTGCTTCCACTGCACACGCACAAGGGGAACCACTTTATTTCTTAGCCTCTTCTCTTTTCTATCGATGATTGCCACTAGTTGCTCCACATAATTGAGCCTTTCGTCTACTTTGATATCCTCTAGTGGAACAATCATGTCTTCATCAGCTAAGCACTTTCTCAGATGAGATACATGGAATGTCAGGTGAATTCCACTTAACTCATCTGGTAACTCCAATCTATAGGCCACCTCTCCTACTCGAGCAATGATTCGGAAAGGGCCTATATACCTTGAGCTCAACTTGCCCCGCTTCCTGAATCGGATGATCCCTTTCCAAGGTGAGACCTTTAACATAACCCGGTCACCCACCTGGAACTCAATCGGTCTGCGTCGTTTATCGGCATACGACTTCTGTCTATCTTTGGCTGCCTTCATGAAGGTTTTAATCTTCTCAAGCTTCTCAGTCGTAGCCTCGATTACCTCGACACTCTCCAATTCCTTCTGACCAATATCACCGCAACAAACGGGTGTTCTGCATCTCCTACCGTATAGCATTTCATAGGGTGGCATACCAATGCTGGCATGATAGCTGTTGTTGTAAGAGAATTCGGCTAACGGTAGGTGGTCATCTCAACTTCTCCCAAAATCAATCACACATGCCCGAAGCATGTCTTCCAATGTCTGAATGGTCCTTTCTGACTGACCATTAGTTTTGGGATGATAAGCCGTGCTAATATGTAACCTCGTCCCCATGGCGTCGTGGAATTTCTTTCAAAATTTACATGTAAATCGGGTGTCACGATCATACACAATAGACACCGGCACACAATGACGAGTTACAATTTCCCTGATGAATAGGTCAGCCAACCTCTCAGATGAATATGTCTCGCGGATTGGTAGAAAATGAGCACTCTTCGTCAGACGGTCAACAATCACCCATATGGCATCGTACCCTTTCGGAGTACGCGGCAGCTTCGTAATGAAATCCATGGTGATGTGCTCCCACTTCCATTCCGGTATATCCAAAGGTTGAATCTTTCCATACGGCTTCTGATTTTCGGCCTTCACCTGTAAGCAAGTAAGGCACTTACTCACATACCCCGCCACATCGCGCTTCATACCCGGCCACCAATAATCTTTCTTCATATCTTGATACATTTTCGTGGCACCAGGATGAATGGAGTATCGAGTCTTGTGAGCTTCATCCATAATCTTCATACGTAGATCCCCGAAACGAGGAATCCACATTCGTCCAAATCGGGTTTTAACACCAAGTGTGTTTTCACCCAATTCCCCAACCAAACCTCTCATCCCTTGAGAGTTAACATGATCTTCTTTCAATGTCTCATCTTGAAACTCTTTGACTTGCTTCATTACATCAGAGGTTATGATCAGTTGATATGCTTTCACCCGAATCGGCTCGGGCCACTCTTTTGGGCTAAGGGCATCCGCCACCACATTGGCCTTGCCCGGATGGTAGTGGATCTCGCAATCATAATCTTTTATGAGCTCCAACCACCTTCTCTGCCTCATGTTCAGATCTTTTTGCTCGAAGAAGTACTTCAAGCTCTTGTGGTCAGTGAAAATGGTGCACTTCGTCCCGTACAGATAGTGCCTCCAAATCTTTAGTGCAAAGACCACGGCTGCTAGCTCCAAGTCATGAGTAGGGTAATTGACCTCATAAACCTTCAACTATCGGGATGCATAGGCTATAACCTTCCCTCTCTGCATTAACACGCACCCTAACCCTGAGTAGGAAGCATCAGAATAAACCACCAGATCTTCACTTCCATCAGGTAATGACAGAACAGGAGCTTGAGTCAACCTCGCCTTTAGTTCATCGAACGCCTTCTCTTGAGCTTGACCCCATATAAACTTTACATCCTTTCGGGTCAACTTGGTTAGTGGAGAAGCGATCTTGGAAAAGTCTTGGATGAATCTTCTATAGTAGCCCGCCAAACCCAAGAAGCTACGAATCTCGGATGGCGTCTTCGGTGACTTCCATTGCATAACCGCCTCCACCTTTGCCGGGTCCACCATGATTCCGTCAGGATTCACCACATGACCCAAGAATTGAACTTCGCGCAACCAGAACGCGCACTTGGAGAATTTGACATATAACTTCTCCCTTCTTAATGTCTCCAACACCTCCCGAATGTGACTGGCATGCTCTTCTTCGCTCTTCGAGTAGATCAGGATATCATCAATGAACACAATCACTGATCTATCCAACATTGGCCGGCACACTCGATTCATCAAATCCATAAAGGCAGCTGGCGCGTTAGTTAGACCAAAAGACATAACGAGGAACTCGTAGTGTCCATAACGCGTACGGAAAGCTGTCTTAGGAATGTCTTGTTCCTTCACCTTCAATTGATGGTAGCCAGATCGTAGATCTATCCTCGAGAACCAACTGGCACCTTGGAGCTGGTCGAACAAGTCATCAATCCTTGGTAACGGGTACCGATTCTTCATCGTCAACTTGTTCAGCTCTCGATAGTCAATGCACATTCGCATACTTCCGTCCTTTTTCTTTACAAACAATACCGGAGCACCCCACGGAGAGATACTCGGTCGAATGAATCCCTTATCCATTAACTCCTGAAATTGGCTCATGAGTTCCTTCATCTCAGTCGGAGCTAATCGATATGGTGCTTTGGCAACGGGTTGAGCACCGGGTATTAAATCAATTTGGAACTCAATCTCGCGATCCGGTGGCACGCCGGGTAAGTCTTCCAGGAATACGTCCGGAAAGTCGCACACCACTGGTACCTCAGATAATTGCGGTACCGACGCATCCACATCTTTTACATATGCCAAGTAGGCACTACATCCATGTTTCATGCTCTTCCCCGCCACCACCATCGAAATCACCTTCGGGATCGTAGTAACGCGATCTCCATAAATCGTAACCAAACTCCCATCGGGCGCAACTAATCGAATCATCTTCTTGCGACATACGATGTTTGCTTCATAGGTTGCTAACCAGTCCATCCCTAGTACTACATCAAATCCACCTAGGGGCATCACGTGTAACCTAGCAGCAAACCTATGACCTTCTAGTTCTATAGCACAGTCCTCTATCACATCAGTAATTCTAGTGGACTTACCAATAGCGGTTTTTACATCGAATGGTTCACTGACATTTCTACTACTAATAGGCAACTTAGCACAGAAAGTAGTGGAAATAAAACTCCTACTAGAACCAGAATCAAACAATACAGAGGCATAGGTTTGGTTTACTAGAAACAAACCTGACACGACATCGGGATCAGCTCTGGCTTCCTCCCAGGTCATGGTGTAAGCTCTAGCACTTGCCCTCTGCCCTCCTTCCTCCGGCTTCTTCTTCGCTTCAGAGCTCTCCGCCCTCGGCTTCTTACAGTCTTTGGTCGTGTGGCCCTCCCCGCCACAGTTATAGCACTTCAGCGCCCTACAGTCTCTAGCGATGTGGCCAGGCTTGCCACACGTGAAGCATACATTCATTCCCATCCTGCACTCGCCGGTATGCTCCCTTCCACATCTGCCATACTTTTTCAGCCCTGATCTTGACGACACCCCACGGTCGTCCACCTTCATCTTCTTGTTGTTTGGAGTGAAACCACCACGTCCAAACTTCTTCCCATTCTAGTTCTTACCATTCCCACTCGTCTTCTTCACCTCCACCACAGTCTCCTCTCGCTCATCATACAATCTACCCGCCAAATCCACCACCGATCGAAAGGTACCTGGCTGAGCAGCAATCAGGTGCCTGCGAATGTCAGCCGGCAGTCCCTGGATGTACCTCTTGATCTTCCTTGACACCGGCGTCACCTGATCCGGCACCAGCCTCGCCATCTCGTTGAATTTAGTGGTGTACTGCTGGTGGGTCATGATTCCCACTTCAAGTTGCAAGAACTCCCTCTCGATTTTATCGAGTTCCCTATGAGGACAGAATTCCTCGATCACCAACTGCTTAAACTCCTTCCATTGCATTTTCCCGATGGCTCTGGCACCCTCAGCTTGGACAATATTGTCCCACCAACACAGCGCTGAATCAACGAAAGAGTGAGTTGCGAACTTCACCTTCTGGTCCTTGTGGCACTCACTGATCTCCAAGACTGCCTCCATCTCCCTCACCCAACGGTGAGTGGCAGCAGCATTGCCATTGCCATCGAAAGTCGGGGGCTTACACCTTTGGAACGCCCCATAACTGCACCCTCTGGTCGCTACCCCCACTACATCATCCTCCTCCTCATCGGACAACACAGTCTCAGGCTCTGGTTGTTCCTCCTCCCCTTTGCTTCCTTTGCCCGTTGATCCCTTTCTAGTCTCCTTCTCCTTCCTCCCCTCGCTTCTCACAGCCCTGATGACTTCAGTCACCACAAACGGTAAGACTGTCTGCGTGACCTGGTGTACTTTATCAGCAATCGCCTTACTAACTGGGGCATTCAAGCTAACATTCTCATTCTCTTCGCTCCGGCCATGAACCTCAGGGTTCTCATGGGTCGTCTCAGGAGCCTTAGCACTACTCCTAGTCACACGTGGACGGCCTCTGCCTCTAGGAGTCTTGGAAGATTTCTGTCCAGCCATCCTCTAACACACTATAAGATTCAAACACCAACACGGTCATTCAAGGTAATAACTCAGTTTATGTCAAGTATAGTAAGTCCCTAATTACAGTGGCCAGTTGTGATTAGCCACTTACTTTACTCTTCATACCCCAAGTATTTCCTATCCTAACTTAATCAGTATCTAAATCTACTAAGAGCACATAAATCAAATAGCATGCGCACATAACACCGGTTAATCATCAAGAAAAGACATACCTGATGGCACGTAGCTACTCAGGCTGACATCCCTCCAGTTGTCCCATTTTCAGTTTAAGTTTAGGTTTTAAAAAATTATTTAACCCAATTCTCTTAAACTTTGGCTCTGATACCAACTTGTAAGGCCCCGTTCCCGGAGACCTCACAGTTGGTCATTCACAGCATTAAAATACATTAAACATTATAAATTTACAAGCTTAAGCGGCGGAATTATTTTAACAAAAGCCATTCATTTCATTAAAAACACTGTTGTTGAGCAATACACTATTGTTCAACCGAATACAAAAGAATTGTTTAATTCCATTACAAAACAACAACAATAACAAGTATGAATGGATGTCAGTCTTTCTCTGCCGGGTAGCGTCACCCTCGTGCCATCCTCAGCAATGTTTACCTGTTAACTGAAAATGTATAAAATTCAGCGTTGCTGAAGATCATGTATAGGTTGGACTCACCTTAGTTTAGATTGTTTACTTTACTTGTAATAGGACTTTTGTTAGTTTCCTTTTGTATGTTCTTAGAATTATGTATTTTTAGCAGTCTAGCGAAACTGTGAGCGAAACTGTAAGTTCGCTCACAGTTTGCTGTTTTGTTTACCTGGCGAATTTAATGTTCTGCCGGGCGAAACAATAGTTTCGGCAGGACAGTTTCGCTGACAGCGAAACTGTTTGCGAAACTAAGACTGCTATATATACTCATGTTAATTTTCATTGTTTGGAAAGCTTGCAAAACCCTAATCGCGAATCATTGTTGCAAGTTACCTTTTCAAGCAGTTATTACACAGAAATATCGTTGTGCTTTTTGTTATTGATTGTCATTGATCATATTCTTATCATGAATGAGTTATTATTGTGTTCAATCCTCTCTATTATTGTTGTTTAGCATGTTTGTTGGATATTGAACGATTCTTCATATCATTTGCACTGTAATTCGATCACATGGACCAACAATATGGTATCAGAGCCTTAGTGCTCTTGATTTGTTGAGTTTTTGGTGGTTTTAGTTCAATATCTAGTTTCAATCAATTTTCATTGGATTATGAGGTGTTTTTGATATGGAAATTGATTGAATTCTGCTAGTTTTTGATTGAGGAAGATCTTATAATCATCAGATCTCAAATTCATTGAGTATTGGATGATTTCAGATTGATTTTGGGTTGAAAAAGGGTTTTGGGATCGATCAGCGAAATTATAGTTCTTACAGCGAAACTGCCAACCTTCTTCCAGCGAAACTATGGGTTATATTGCTATTGAAATTGTTTTCTAGTGGTTCTGCGAAACTAGTCTTTTGAACGAAAGTTCATCAGTGATTGTGAACGGTTAACAAGAAAAATTGCTGCTGAAATTGTTTTTGAATGAAAGTTCAAGCTTGTTTCCTGCGAATGTACCAGCGAAACTAAGCCTGTTGTGACTTTGGGTTAGCGAAAGTGCTGCCGAAATTGTTAGCAAAATTAGCTTCCTCTGCGAAAGTATCAGCGAAAGTAGTTTTTCTGCGAAATTGTCTGCGAAGTTATCTTTTTCTGCGAAAGTGTCAGCGAAATTATTTTCTTTTCTGCCGAAACTAGAATGTCAAAGTTAACCTAACTCACACTTGCTGATCTTCAAAGTGTTGCACCCAATAGGCCTCCAAGACTCATTAATGGATACAATTTTGAAGATTGGAAGAGATGTCTCAAAGTCTTCTTCTTCTACACTGATCATAACCAATGGGAATCGATTACCTCTAGTCCTCACATACCAACGGTTACTGTTGGTAATGTTGTCTCTCAAAACAAGGACCCATCTTCCTATACTGAAAAGGATCTGAAATTGATCGATCATGACCAAAAGGATTTTGGTGCTCTAACTCTATGTCTGGCACCAGACATTTACAATCGTTTTGCAGAGCATAAAAATGCTAAATCTCTTTACGATGCCCTATGTGAATTTTATGATGGTAATGCAGATTTGGTAAAGGATAAGAGCATTCTTGCTGAGAAGGAATTCAATTCCTTTGTTGGATACAAGAACGAGAGTCTGACAGATCTCACAAATCGTTTCTTAACTGTTTCAAGCACCTTAAAGAAATATGATGAAAGGCTTTCCAACAGTGAACAAGTTAACAGGCTTCTTGATTCTCTTCCACCTCAATGGAGTCTTTAGGTGAGGATGCTTAAACAAGAAAGAGGGTTCACAGACTATAAGCTGATGGATATTATCAATAAGTTGAAATCCTTTGAGTTGGATATGAAGAGACGGGAATTTAACCAGACTATGATGCCCACATCTGGTTTTTCTCAAAATGCTGCTTTATTGTCATCCGCTGCAAACTCTCAAATACAAAATTCAATTCAGGGAGGGATTAATACAAGTACTTTCTCGGGTGGAAACAGTAGTGTTGGAAGAGATCTGGGTAATTCTAAGGCCAATGTTGAAACTTCAATTCCATCAGAAACAATGGCTCTTTTTGGAATGTTCGTTCAAAGCTATGAAGCACTTGTAGATGGAGAATTGAAAGGGAAGGGAATGACTATGGAAGACATGTATCACCGATCCTAGTAATTCTGGAGTCCCAAGACTGACAGCTGAGAAAGAGAAGGAAGATGTGAATCACAACAAGGAGACTGCTTTAATTTCTAACTTTGATTGGAGTGCTGAGGTTGAGGAAACAAGAACTGAGATAAATCATGCTTTAGTTGCTGAGTTTGGTGAAAGGAGTGAGAAGGAAGATGGTAAAGATGGATTTGATCTCTTCAAGGAATTCAAAAGAGAAGATGTGTCATCCGTGAATAAGAAAGAAGAAAAAGATGCTAGAATTGGGGAAGATAAAACTGCAAGTTTAAGTGAGAAAGGAAGTTCATGCACTGGGCAAAGAAAGGATAATGATGATGATGATGCTGCTACTGTTGAGGAAAAGAAGTCAAGTACTCCAGTATGCCAATGTGACAAAGCCTTAGCTGCTGAAAGGATGGTAATGGGACTTTCATATGAGGTAATACAGGATATGTGCTCATCTGCTTGTAAAATTAGATTATTTGGGATTTATAAAGCTAATCGTCTATTAATTGATAATGAAAAGGATTTAAAGCGAATTAATGATGAACTTAAAATCAATGAATCAAAATATTTTTTAGATTAAATGAGGCTTTAAAAGAAAATGATCACTTAAAACGAATCTTTTTGGAAATAAACGTCGAGATTAACACTTTGACTGAAAGGGTTGCCCTTGTAGAATTTGAAGCAAGCAAACTTCAGTCAAAGTTAGACAAATGGACTATATCAGGGATGAAACAGGATGATCTATGTAAATCTCAATGGGAAGCTAGGATTAAAACGGGATTGGGCTATGAAAACGTAAAGGTTTATCCTCTGCCTAGTACATACTGTTATTCTCCTATGTCTGTTCCTCATCCTTCTAATGATTTAATCAAAACAAATACTGACAGTATGTCTGCAGGTTTAGAGGGGATTAACTCTAAGCACGTTCGTGAAGACTACGACTATGGACCAACTAGTGGGCTTGGATGCACTAGTATTAGTACACCTAATTGTCAGCAGTCTGTTTTAGATCACAAGTCTAGTTTAAATTCTGTTTTTGTTTCTAGTTCGCCTGTAACAGACTCTGTTGTCTCATGTTCTCATGATAGTTCTATTTCATCTTGTAATTCAGTTCATGGTGGTGATGTCTTTTGTTCTGGTAATGATTATGATGCAACTGATCTTTCTTCAAAACCAACTGAGCAAATTAAAACTAATTGTTTTGAAAAGTTCTTTTCTCACCCTATTCCATCTTTCACTCCATTAAATATGACTTTATCTGATGAACGAATTACTTCTTCATCTGACTCCAGTACCAGTGGAACTAGTTCTACTGGTACGTCGGACGAATCTTCATCTATTTTTGTAAATAATAATTCTTGTTCAAATAAACGTCAAACTCATGGCTTGTATGAGACATTTAGTGACGTTGATTCTAGTTTATCTGAATGTGATGAGGAAATTATCATTGATCCTATTTTTACCCCATCACATCACAGACCTAGACTCAAACCTCATTGTTTCAGGTGTGGTCAAGAGGACCATCTTGTCAAGAATTGTCCTACTTTGATTCATGGTCCTTCTAATAGGAACTGCTTTGGAAATAAATTAACAAAATTGGTTAATAATTTCTTCTGTAAAAAATCTGTTTCATCAAAAAATAAAGTTGTTCAATCTTGGGTTCCTATTACACCTGGTTAACTGATTTATTCATTCATTTCAGGAGTCATCCACTAAGATTGTAAACAGCTTGTAGCATTTAGATAGTGGGTGTTCCAAACATATGACTGGGCTGAAAGATTTGCTGACCAATTATCGGATTATTAATGGAGGATATGTTGCTTTTGCTGGTGACAAAAAGGGTGGAAAGATGATTGGACAAGGAGAAGTTACCAATGGTTCTCTAACTTTGGAAAAAGTCAACTATGTTCCTGAGCTGGCATTTAATCTTCTGAGTGTTTCTCAAATCTGCGATAAAGACATTCCCGTTCTGTTTAAATCTGATGAATGTCTATTTTTAAAATCAGAGATTGATATTCCAGATGATTTGATTCTTATTCATGCTCCAAGAAAACATGATACATATCTTCTTGATATGAAATCAAGCGAGTCAAAGTCTACTGCAACTTGTCTTTTTTCTAAAGGTTCAACTTTTGAGTCTCTCTTATGGCATCGTCGATTAGGCCATGTTAATTTTAAAATAATTAACAAATTAGTAAAGAAGAATCTCGTTAAAGGACTCCCTTTAAAAGATTTTTCTGTTAACGAAAAATGTATGGCTTGTGCCAAGGGCAAACAACACAAGAAACCTCATAAGCCCAAACTTCTAAATAGCATATCCAGTCCTCTCGAGCTGTTATATATTGATTTGTTTGGCCCAATTAGCGTTAAATCTATTGCTAAAAATCATTTTGTCTTGTTGTTACAGATGATTTCTCTAGATATTCATGGGTGAGGTTTCTTGCACACAAAGGCGAGGTTGCTGAGGAATTGCAGAAATTAATTCTTTCTATCGAAACAATCAGCAAGAGAAAGGTTCTAGGCTTGAGATGTGACAACGGCACTGAATTCAAAAATCAGATTCTTGATTCATTTTGTGCTCAAAAGGGGATTGTGAGACAATTAGTGATGCAAGAACTCCTCAACAGAATGGTATAGCAAAACGAAAGAATCGCACTCTCATTGAAGCTGCTCGTACAATGCTGATAGAATCTTCATTACCCATTATCTTTTGGGCTGAAGCTGTAAACTGTGCTTCATATGTTCTAAACCGAGTGCTGATTGTGAAGGATAAAATGAAGACTCCTTATGAACTTTTTCATAAGAGGAAACCTCTAATTGATTTCTTTCGACCATTTGGTTGCTCTTGCACTCTTCTGAATACTCAATCTCAAAAGACAAAGTTTGGTGCCGTATCTGATGAGTGTTACTTTGTTGGTTACTCTTCTTCTCAAAAGGCATATCGGGTTTATAACAAAAGAACACGTATTGTTCAAGAGTCGTTCTATGTTGATTGGCAGGAATCTAACTCTTCTGAAGTTCGATCTGAACCAGCATGGTTCTTTGACTCCGATATTGTGTTTAATTCGTTCAATCTTCCAGTTTTTGATGATGATGCGTCCACTCCAAATGCTCAAACCAATATTATTTCCTCATCTCCATCACCTGTTCATTCCAACTCGTCAGTAAATGAAGCTATTTCAGCTGATGTTAGTTCATCTTCTCCAGTGCTTGATCCAGCACCAACATCTGATTCTTTATCACCTACATCCTCTCCACTACTTGATCCAACAACAACACCTGATTCTCCCTCATCTAATCTTTCACCTTCTATGAGTGAAATTTCTCCAAACATCTTTCCCTCAGCCACCGACTACAAAACTTTGAAAGATCATCCTCTTGATAACGTTATTGGATCTATCACTGATGGTGTTCGGACGCGGAGTCAATCTGGTTTGATTAATGTTTGCCTTTTCTCATGCTTCATTTCTCAAACTGTCCCGAAAAATGTGCATGCTGCTCTACAGGATCCATGTTGGGTGGAGTCAATGCAATTGGAGCTTCAATAATTCAGAAAGCTTAAAGTTTGGACCTTGGTTGACTTGCCTCCTAACAAATGCCCAATCGGTACAAAATGGGTGTTTAAGAACAAACCGGATGATCGTGGTGTAGTGGTGCGTAACAAGTCTAGACTCGTTGTGCAAGGTTTTGCTCAAGAAGAAGGGATTGACTATACTGAAGTCTTTGCTCCAGTCGCTCGTCTTGAAGCAATCAGAATTTTTCTCGCTCATGCTGCTCATAAACAGTTCAAGGTCTATCAGATGGATGTGAAGTGTGCTTTTCTCTACGGAGACATTGATGAGGAAATATATGTGTGTCAACCACCAGGTTTTGAGGATCCTGATTTTCCTGATAAAGTCTTTAAGCTTGACAAATCTCTGTATGGTCTTCATTAAGCACCTAGGATCTGGTATGAGACCCTCACACAGTATCTTCTAAGCAATGGTTTCTCTCGTGGTACCATCGATATGACTCTCTTCAAAAAGGAAGTGAATGGTGAAATGCTTTTTGTCCAAGTTTATGTTGATGATATTATTTTTGGATATACCAATTCACTATTATGTAGAGAGTTCGAAGAAGTGATGCGCCAAAGGTTTGAAATGAGTATGATGGGAGAAATGTGATTATTTCTTGGATTACAAGTTGAACAACAGAAGGAAGGAATTCTTATTCATCAGGAGAAGTATATTAAAGATATCTTGAAGAAATTCAAGATGGATGACGCCTCTCCTGAGATGACTCCATTTACTGCTCAGACTTGTCTCACTCCTGACGAGAACGGGAAACCAGTTGATCCTCATCTTTATAGATCCATGATCGGTTCTCTCATGTATCTTACCGCAAGTCGTCCTGATATCACTTTTGCTGTTGGATACTGTGCTCGATATAAGTCGGCCCCAAAAGAATCTCATGAGAAAGCAGTCAAGAGAATATTTCGTTATCTCAAAGGATCATCTCGTTTAGGGCTATGGTATCCATATGGAGGGAATTTTGATTTACATGCTTATTCTGATAGTGATTCCAATGGTTGCAGGTTAAACCGAAAATCAGTGTCTGGAGGGTGTCAATATTTGGGAAATTGTTTGGTGTCCTGGCAGAGCAAGAAACAGACCACTGTCTCTCTTTCTACAGGAGAAGCAGAATACATTGCTGCCTCTAGCTGCTGTTCTCAAGTTCTTTGGATACAACACCAAATGATTGATTACGGAATTAATTTTCTCCACACGCCATTATTTTGCGACAACGAAGCAGCCATTGGGATTGCAAAAAATCCTATTCATCATTCCCGAACAAAGCATATCGAGACACGGATTCATGCAATTCGTGATGCTCAAGAAAAGGGTTTCATCGATATTATACCCATTGATACAAAACATCAAAAAGCTGATCTTTTCACAAAAACTTTTGATAAACCCCGTTTTTATGAATTGATCTCTATGCTCGGGTTAATATCCTTTTAAACCTTCTTTAAAATTCATTAATATATAAAAAAATATAAAAAAATAATAAAATAAAAAATATATATAATAAAAAAAATAATAAATAAATAAATAATAAATGATTTTAATAATTTAAATAAATTTTATATCCTTTGAAAATAAAATTTTGGGGGAGTAACTTCATAACCTGAGTTCAGAATTTGACATGACGAGAAATGATTTTATATCTTCTAGATATGTTCCTTATGCATGACTGGTGCTAAAATGAGAAATGATAGTAACTGATGCTGGTCTCTGTTTCACATCTTATTTTTCTTTTAAGTCAAGAGAATCAAACAGATTCTTTAACGATACGCTTGATAGGCTCAGCCTGAATAATAAAGTATACAGCAGCAATATGATTTAAATTAAAACATCATACTTAAGGACGTCTGGATTTACGCAATCGTTTTGGCCTGCACAAAATCTGAGTCCCGACAAAAATTGGATTGAGAATGAATCTTTCACCCACCATGATACAAATCATATAAGCCATATCTTTTGAGTCATGTCTGGTGTATTTATGTGTCTTGTGTTTGTGCTAATCTCCTCTGCTGTACGGAAGTACTGACTTGGAGTGATGATCTCCTCTGCTGTACGATAGTACTGACTTGGAGCTCTCATCAATACATGATTAAAAGGTCATCTCCTTTGTTATACGTGAGTATAGACCTGGAGCTCTCACCTTTTTTATCTAAGTTGTGTCAATTCATCTAAACGATGAATTCTTCACAGAATGCAATATTCTGTCTATACTCACTTGCACACTAATGCACAAACCTTGCTCTGTAAAGATCGATTCAAAATTCAAGAAATCCTGAGGTTGGGTGAGGGTTTTTGCCAAATGATTGTGGGGTCCTAACATTCTAAAGCACCTAATTGAACCTTAACAAATCATAAGTTGTTTGTTGAAAAAAGAATAAGGCATGGGTTTAAGTGGACAACTATATCAGCAATCGTTATTGATTTGTTCAAAAAATTTCAACAGTTCCTTTGCAGATTGTGATAAGATCTAGTAATCAGTATGATCTCATTGCCAGTCGATGATTTAAGATCATCTTTGTGTTCAGGAATATCTAGAGGATGTGATCTCTGATTGATTTAGATTCTCGTGTTTGAAGTAAATTATAATTATATATATAAAAAAAGAGGAGAAACTACTCTTTCGCTGCTTGTTTTGCTAGACGAAATTGCATTTTCGCTCGGCTTGTTCATCAAAATTGATGCTGTAGATTTCTTTGCGAAATTGCAACTTTTCTTGGCGAAACAGTTGATTCGTCTGACGAATCTATAGTTTCGCCCATAGCGAAACTATGTGCTATATAAGTCGTTTTTGCGAAATTATTCTTTCATTTTCGCTCAAACGATCTGTGTCGTCTCTTGAGTATGTCCGTAACCTAATTTGGCGATTTTGCATATTTGTACTGGTTCTTGCTGATTGTGTGGTGTTTATTGTTCGCCAGTGAGTTTCGATCATTGAACGTTCTTCTAATCATGTTAATATTAACTCATTCTAAGGCTATTTAATTTTGACTCTTCGGTGTCTTCGCTGTTCATCCAGCGAAACTACCGTTTATCCTGCGAAACTGAATGAAAGTTCTTTACTTTTTAGCGAGACTGTGAGGTTATGCTGTCCATGCGAATCTAACAGTTTCGCC
Organism: Flaveria ramosissima; assembly: GCA_025215565.1. NCBI lineage: Eukaryota > Viridiplantae > Streptophyta > Magnoliopsida > Asterales > Asteraceae > Flaveria > Flaveria ramosissima. The sequence goes on along the minus strand of CM046033.1, from coordinate 14,190,170 downwards.
GACCTATTTTCAGTTTCGCCGGATTTGAACATTAGTTTGTACAGTTTCGCCTGGTCGAAACTATCTTTATTGGACAGCGAAATTGATATGTTTTAGTTAGCGAAACTAGTTTTTTGCTTGCCGAAACTGTCAGGGAATCTATTTTTAGTAATTTTCGCCTGGTCGAAACTATCTTTTGGTCAGCGAAGTTTTTAGTTAGCGAAACTAGTTTTTCGCTTGCCGAAACTGTCAGTGAAGCTATTTTTATTTATTTTTCTTTTATTCTTTTCTTAACTTCTTAATTTCTTATTCAACTTATCTGATCTCTTCTTCAGGCTATCATGGCTAATCTAAAGTTCGATGAGCGGAACAATATTACCGCTATTCTGGATGATACACATCCAAAGGCTGCTGGATTCAGAGATTGTATTAGATGGCTACAAAGATCACCCATAGCCCATGCTATATCTCATACGACTACCATCTATGATCTTCATATTAGAGACTTCTGGCGATCTGCAGAGTACGACACTCGAGGAAATTCACAGAGGATTACTGCTAAAGTCATTGATCAAGAAGTGACCATCACTACTGAGACTGTCTCGAGGATATTGAGACTAGACGAAGATTCGGGAGATGAAGTCACCATGACAGATTCCGAGGTGTTCCAGGCCTTCAGAAGCATGGGATATGAGGGACCAGCTTTTGGTTCTCGCAAGGAGATCAAGAAGTCATTTCTGTCTAAGGAGTGGAGATATATTGCTCATGTTTTTATCATGTGTCTTGATCACCGTAAAGGTGGATCAGACGGTCTTAACATTGATTGGGCAAAGGCAATGGTGTTATGTTGTAAAGGAGAGAAAGCCAATATTGCCAAACTAATTTTTGCTTGCATGGCTGAGAACGTGATGGCGTTGAAGAAAGACAAATGGCTGCTATATCCCCGTTTTCTTCGGATGATATTTGATGATCTTATACCTAATGTACCAAAACATGGAGGGATAAAGAGGCTGGTACAAATGAATCCTCGCATCTTTGCTGATTGTTGTGCCATTCGCCACGATTTCAGTGGAAAGATCACCCATCTTTGGGAAAATATGTATTCTCCAAAACGCTGGAGCTATATTAAATGGGTGGATGAATCTGAAAATAAAAGGGCTGAAGAAACTAGAGTACAACAAACTGAAGCCACAAAGAAAAGAAAGAGATATGCCAAGGAGAAAGACTATGACTTTGAGGAAGACATTGCTGAACAAGCTAAAGAAATAAGAGTTGAAAAAGAAAGAAGGTCGAAGAAGAAAGAGATACTGCTGAACCTGAGAGACGATCCAAACATAGACATGAAGGATTCACCGAAAGAAGAGAGGAAAGTGGAAACCTTGATGAAGATATGATTCGCAATCTGAATACTTCCTTGGCAAATGAACTGAGTATGATCAAGACCAAACTCACAAACCAAGAAATCAGAGAAAAGCAAAAGGATGAAGTAATAGAAGGAATGCAAAAGATGCTTGTTGATCAGAACCGATTACTGAAAAAATTATTTGAAGAGATTACCCTTCTGAAAGCTGCAGCCGGCCTGCCTGATCAACTAACTCAATCTGAGTTAGATGATCTGACTGACACAACAAAGTACCCATTTTTGAATGTGGGTACTTCATCCAAGGCAGGAGAGGGCACATCTGGTGCAGCAACTACTGATGCTGGAGATTGTGAAGCTAGAGGAAAGGATGTTGGAAGAGAAAATGAGGAGGATATTATAGAAGCTGGGTTTGTTAATATGCAATTTGACTTTGAGAAGGATTTAGCTGGTGAAGAGTAATAATAACGAAAACTGCTGAATGAGCCTCTGAGAAAGGAAAGGGATTGGTTGATGAGGAGGAGGATGATGAACAGCTCATAGATTATGATTCAAAACCTGATATCTTTGAAGTTGATGAGCGACCATTGATCTATGTAGCTAAGAAGGGAGAGGATGCTGCAGATGTGTTTGAGATGGATAAAGATGAATGGTTTGTGAAAGAGAAGGAGCCATAAGAAATCACTCTTCTTTTCTAACATATGGAGGGGCTAAGTAGGAAGGAGTCTGACAAGAAGATTATAAGCTGGTGCTATAACTCCAGCCTAAAGATGTTCATGATAAAGAGAAGGGGAGGTAATATCAGTTACATGCTTAAGAGGAAGGCTTTTAAGACCTTGCCTAAATAGGATCTAAGGCATTTGGCAACTCTACCACTTATTAATGCACATCTGAGTGAAAGAGCCACTTTTCTAGAAAAGGAGATAAAAAACGGGCTTAATGACAACTGTAAGTCGTTTGGGTATATGAAGGCAGAAAGGAGGAGGTCAAAGAAAGATAAAGACTGGGAGACGAGAAAGGGAATAATTGTTCTGAGGGTTAAACCACCAAAGACTGTAAACAGAGTGAGATTGGCTGATCCCCTTCCCCAACAATTACAGGATTTTGAGAAATGGTTTTATGATAACAACACTAGAGAAGCTGTGATTAGAATAAAGAATGGCAAAGAGTTTAGGGTCTTTGATCCTATGGAGTAGTTAGTTTCTGTGATGAAGATCTACTGGTATTATGTGAGAATCAAATAAAGGCTGGGGCTTGAGAAGAGAATCGGAAAGAAGCCAGTTTGTTTATGAATGTTGCCAACAAGATTAGAGGAGTGAGGTCTGAGGTGAAGAAGTTAGCTGAAAGGGTAAGGGCTCAGGATGAGCTTAATATGGATGTTCAAGATTTGACCAAGCTATTTGAGAGGGCTAGTGGTCATCCCGAAGGAGCTAGTGAAGCAGGAAGAGACCATGGAGAATCATGTGCTGAAGCTTCTAAGGAAGTAGCTGTAGGAGGTAACGAAGACAAATCAAATGCAGTAGAGGAAACCGGAGCTGACAAGATAATTCAAGATGAGTAAATATTGAAGATCATGTATAGGTTGGACTCACCTTAGTTTAGATTGTTTACCTTACTTTTAATAGGACTTTTGTTAGTTTCCTTTTGTATGTTCTTAGAATTATGTATTTTTAGTAGTCTAGCGAAACTGTAAGTTTGCCCACAGTTTGCTGTTTTGTTTACCTGGCGAATTAATGTTCTGCCGGGCGAAACAATAGTTTCGGCAGGACAGTTTCGCTGACAGCGAAACTGTCTGCGAAACTAAGACTGCTATATAACTCATGTTAATTTTCATTGTTTGGAAAGCTTGCAAAACCCTAATCTGAATCATTGTTGCAAGTTACCTTTTAAAGCAGTTATTACACAAAAATATTATTGTGCTTTTTGTTATTGATTGTCATTGATCATATTCTTATCATGAATGAGTTATTATTGTGTTCAATCCTCTCTATTATTGTTGTTTAGCATGTTTGTTGGATATTGAACGATTCTTCATATCATTTGCACTGTAATTCGATCACATGGACCAATAGTTGCTGAGTGAGTTCTAGTTTAAAAGTAATAAAATGCTTTCTGTAAGGTATACATATGAAAATACTCTTTTTGTGAAATTTCATCTCTTTATACGTGAGCACACATTAACTATACAACCAGATAATGCTTCTTCTCTTTACTGTATGCTTTGTTTATTCTGTACTCTTTTATCTTTATCTTTCACTGTCTATATGGACCAATGAGCAATACCCTAAACTATATGCGCGGGGGAAACTGTTGATGGGCCCTCTGGTACCTCAATGGGCTCTGATTACTGTATACAAGGCCGGCCCAGTCACCTAGGGTACGCTGCAAAGGTCCGCCAATCTCAATTGACTGGCCCCGTGTGCATAATAGGGTAGCTAACCCGCATCACAGTCAAGCTAACGACAACATGGTCGTGCACCTCCTATAAGCTTGCAAGACTTGTTAACATTTTATTTAAGTTTCACTTCTCTTCTTCATTACTCTTTCGCTTTATTATTATTAATAATACTTTACGTTACGATAATAAACACACCACGTAAAGTCATACACTAATAGTAATAATAATAATACGGAACAATCATAAAACAATCATAATCATGCATAAAACTAAGCATTAATAAGCCCTAGTCAAACCTTGGTCAAAACCCTAATAGCACAGACTCCCAAGAATTTCGTAATAATTTCTAAGTGTTTAGGCGCACCAATACTATTTGGGCACATGAGCCCTGTTTGGGCGCTTCATCACTATGCAGGCGCATCAGCCAACACTTAACCGCTTTAACACTTAGGCGCATGAATCATTCAGGCGCATGAACTATTCGGGTGTATGGTCCATTCGGATGCATGGACACTTAGGCGCATGGCCACGGACGCGTGAGCACTTAGGCGCATGGCCATCCGGACGCATGAACACTATCGGGGCGCATGGCCCTACACTTAGTCGTCCGACTAATATTCTAGGCGCATGAACCACTGTTCAGGCGCATGAGTTACACTTAAAACATTTCTAAGGCATTTCCAGGCGCATGAGCCTTATTTAGGCGCATGAACCTTCTGCTCAACATGTTTCTAGGATATTTTCGAACCCAAACATCAAGCCTATTTGTTCTAAGCTTACCAAGGTCATTCTAAGCATGAACAACATAATAGCACCTAAGGAACATCATCAAACATGCATAATACATACGGGTATACATACTTAATCATAATAAAAACCGTTTAAATACATTTTCAGCCCCAAAGAGTTTAAAACAAGTAAAACCGGGGTCTAGAAACTCACCTGGTGCAACTTTGGGTGTATCTTCCTTCTAACCCGTATGCAAATGAGTTCAAACACCTAGAAACCCATCAAACACACACATACGAACACACACACAAACACATAAGCACATAACCGAGACAAAACCCATCATGAACACTTAGAAACTTCAAATTCTTACCTTGAATTCAATCTTCTTCTTCTTCCTCTTCGACCCGAAAGTTTTCTGCTCTCACTCTTTCTAGAACCGAATGAAAAGGTGATGTGAAGAGAGGGTGGGCGGCCATATCCACCTTTACATTAACTTTTTGTACTTTTGTCCCCTTTTACATTTTTAACCCCTCAACTTGGGCTTATTGATGTTTCCTTCTTTTATTTACTGCAATAGAATAACCGGGTGTTACAATAACCATCATAACCATGACGCAATCGTTACAATTATCCTACGACCTTATTAAATGATGTTAACCGACCAGCTAATCATGTGTGAACTCAACCCCAATTAGTTACTTCTCATTGATGCACAAATTATAATTTACAAGTATAACCCGATGAACTGTTGATCACTTGTCTTGGGATTTCAAGATACTTATACATATTTAATTCAAATATATATGTTCTATGGATGTTTTATACTTATACTTACACTAGTGGAAATGACCGCGCGTTGCGACAATACAACTGTTGCATGATTTTTTTGGGAATTCGATTTTAGTCGGTATTGGCTCGGTGCATTATAAGTAAATTAGAAAAATCAAAATGTAATTATTGAAAATATTGAATAAAAGAAAACAATTATGTATATTACAAAAGTTTGTAAGTCAACTATATTATCTAACAAGATAGGTGAAAGCATGGGTGGTATTGTGGTTGGAAATCACTTATTACCTAGATTATAGAGGGGTTTCATTTTATGAATATAGTTTAAAGTTTTATGATCATCGGAGCCAGCTTTCGATGATGATTTGTATAGACCGGAGAATGTTAATGGAGAAATTGTCAACAAAGATTACCATATTGATTGTTATTGAGCTGTTAACAACATGTAAGTGTAAGGCCCCGTTCCCGGGACGCTTACAGTTGGTCATCCATCGCACATAAAACATATAATTTCATTTGCATTAAGAAAATATTGCAGCGGAAACATTCAAAAATGACATCACGTTTCATTATAATTACTTTTGCCAAATAATACATCATTATCCGGTTACAAAATTCATGTTTGCATTACATCACAAAAGCTATATAATTGGATGCCATCCCAAAAGAGCCGAGTAGCCTCGCCGTGCCATCCTCAGCAATCATTTACCTGCCAACTGGAAAATGCAATAAAAGTCAGCGTTGCTGAGTGAGTCCTAGTTTTATAAAATAAATATACTTTACTTTCATTAAAAACCATTCCTTTATCATGCGATCATGCAACATACGTATACACAGATAATTTCATTATTATCTTTCATCTCATTCATTATCTTCCATTCTTTTCGTTCATTCTGTCTTCCGAGTCTTTTGCGACAACATGGTCGCTCACCTCAATGGCAATCTCAATGATTGCTCGCTATCCGAGTCTTTTGCACCCCTAAGGTTGCTCACCCCAATTGCCCATCACGATAGCAAGCTATCCGAGTCTTTTGCAACAACAAGGTTGCTCACCCCAAGGCAACATTACGATAGCACTTTACTCGAGTCTTTTGCAACGACGAGGTTGCTCACCTCATAGGCAATCTAAATGATTGCACTTCATCCGAGTCTTTTGCAACACAAAGTCGCTCACCCCAATATATATGCTTGCAAGCCTTTCTTTCGTTCATTCATCGTTCATTAATGCATGCATTCTTACTTCATGTTCCTCTTTCATTATCTTTCGCTTTACATTACATAATACTTCATTCATTCATTCATTCATTCATTCATTAACAGGACATGTAAAGCCACAAGAAAGATAAGCATACATCATAATAAGGAACATATCACACACATTCATCATCATCATACAGGGAAATATCATACATTCATAATATGCATAAACATGCAACATCCTCATCATCATGCCCTACGTGCTCTCTAAGGCCATAACCATCCTCTTACATGCTCTTACGGGTTACCTTACGTCAACACTTACATCTGCACCTTTCCCCGAAGGCCAGAAGTCAAACTACACATTCCTTCGAGTGCAACAGCCCTGTTCGGGCGTATGGACACTCTTCAGTCGCATGGCCTCCATGCGACTGAACATCATGCGACTGGACTCATGCGGATGAACATCTATGCGAATGAACACCCAATCGTGCGTATGAACCTTGTGCGAATGGGATTACTGCGACTGGGCACCTATACGACTAACCTCATGCGAATGGACTCATGCGACTAAGCATCTATGCGACTGAACCCTCAGTCGTACAACCCTCATGCGACTGGACTCCCAGTCGTGCGACTGAATCCCAATCGTGCGAATGACCTTCAATTGCCCTCATTCGGCCGTATGGCCTTCATTCGGTCGCCTAGCCCTAGCTGATGCAGAATGGAGTTCATCCCGAACCCAATCTGCCATTTTCGGCCTCCAAGCTCATCCAAACCCATTCTAAACCTAAATCAACCCTCCTGGACCTTAGGAATGCATACCATAACACCATACAAGCACACACAAGTCCGAAATCATACTCTAAACACATCATACACTTCACACCCAAACGGGTCAAACACACACACACATAAAAACGGGTTTGAACATTTTCCAGCCCCAAAATCAGTTGAAAACAAGTAAAAGTGGGGTCCTAGAACTCACACAATCGAGCACAAAGACAAGAGCTTCGATTTGGCTTGCCACTCGACGGATTTGGACACTCGAATCACCCGAAACACCACTTTTCTCCCCTTTTTCTCCTCTTTTCTCTTTTCTCCTCTTTGTGAGCTGAAATTTTGGAGTGTGTGGGGAGAGTGGGCTGCCCTCTCCCTACACATACCACCACAACTCCCAACTTTTCGTCGTTGGCGAGTTTGGTCCCTCGACTTTAGACTTTATTTCTTTTCTTTCTTTGCCGGCTTCAAAATAATAAATTTCCGGGTGTTACAGTAAGCAGGGGCGGAACTACGCCCAAGAGTATGGGGTCAAGTGACCCCATCGATTTTTGAGCGAGTAGTGTATCATATAATATTGAATTTTTTAGTGAACCCATAGTTTTTCATGAGGTGACCTGTCACACCCGACTGACGGTGGAATTTTCGGAGCGGACGAATATGAATCGATTGTTCATAGCTCATGGAATTAAATAAGTTAAAATAATATTAAATGACATTTTCATTGAATAATACTGAACAAATAAATCATTACAATACAATAAAGATTCAAACAACATAATAAAATATTTAATTAATCTAGGTCCAAGTCCTATATGAGCATGAAGAAAACCTCTAGCCTGCATCCTGAAAGATGTTAAAAAAATGGTCAACATATGATGTTGGTGAGTTCTCATGAATTTGTACATACATATAAATAATTTTTAAAAGGCAATTCATGTCATAGGTTAAGAAATAATACAAGAATATATAGATAGCATAATGATACAATCAAACGTTGACAAAAAATTTGCCACAATAAGATATACGATTAGCTAAGTGTACTTGGTTCCAATGATGAACAAGAATACGTCATCAGGTGATGTCCTAAAGAGTAAAAAGAATCAATAACTTGAGGTAGGAATTCATTACAAGAAGTTAGGACGTTTAGAAAATGCCAAAAGGTGAAAGGTATATTGAAAAAGGATTATTGTATCAATTTTAGATTCTGGACAGAATGTTTGGTATGTGTTTGAACAGATTTTATAAATAGCAAATGGTTTCATAAAATTATAAATATTTACAGTTGACTATTTCAGTGTCTCCTGTACAACGTTCATTGAGAAACATTTTTATGAAAAGATCCATAAATAGGTCAAAATAGCCGCACAAGACAAAAGGTGCTAAAATGCGCACTTATCTTGTGAAGGCTGTTGTTGAGTCGTCCGATTGAGTTTTAAGATGTATAAACTATCTTTAAAAATTTAACTCAATGAACTTAATATTGAAGTCTGACTTTACTCAAATTTAGTTTGTTATAACCAAGTTATGGTTAATTGAAGTCAGACTATATTCTGCCAAACTTATAGTAAGGCACATATGTGCACTTTTAAAATTGTTAAAGCATAAAACGGGTTAGAACAAATTTATTATGTTGATATATGGTATATTAGACTTCATTTGAGTTATAAAAAAATATTCCAAGACTTCGGCATAGCCATCATTTAGATAAATAATCTTGTGGAATAACCGAATGCGGCGGCATAGCCGTCCATATGCAAACGGGATTCTTTGTTTACGTTAGTGTGTTGTTAGCTTAATTTAGGAATGTTAGTGATTGTTATAAGGTTAGTTAATATTAGAATGTTAATGATCAAATGGTAATGATTAAAATTTAAAAGAGATTTAGTAGAAAAATAATAAAAGTAAGAACATGAGAACAATTTGATGTTAGGATGATTGAAAGAATATAGAAATGCATAATATATAAGTAATATAAAATTACCTTAGTATTAGAAAATTCTTGAAACTACTTGTAAAAGAAAATTCTTGAAATTAATCATAAACAAAGAATGATGAAAGGTTTGTGTGTGTGAGATTTTTAGAGAATGAACAAATGAAAAGTGAGGCCTAAACCTTGCTTTTATAGTTGATGTTAGGAGGGGATTATGAATGGTGTTAATGATGAATTACAAGTATTTTAAAAGGGGGTTCTGATTGGAAAAAAAATATAAGATTAAATAAAATAAATAGTTAAAAGAATATTTATAATTTAAACTTTTAATTTATTAAAACCTTAATTTTAATTTAATCAACTTATTTTCTTATAAAACCTGTGTAGACTTTATAAATTTAATAAAAACTTTACAATTTGGTTATTTATTTGATTAAATATTTAAAATCTTATAAATATTAATAACCTTTTAAAATTTATAAAATTTATTTTATAAATTGTAAGATTAAATTAAATTGATTAAGTGACACTTTTATTATATTTGGAACAAAAAAATATATAAAATGACTAAATAATAAATTTGATTTACAAGATTGACTCAAACGGGTTCGGGTTTGGGTTTCTAGTTTGAAAATGGGTCGGATGTTACATGACCCTTAATATTATCACATTCAATATATAACTAGATTTTGCTTTTGGTTCACCGGTAACACACGCGTCTAGGTTTACCTCAGGTCATGGGTTCGACCATCGTAGTGGTCTTTTTTATCAGCCCTTTTAATATTTAAAAAGTTACCTTCTTATCCTTAAGTTGACTACATCTTAACCCTAAGACAAAACCCTCCCCACACAAATCCACTATCGATTTAAAATCTCAACACCCCCTCGTCTCTCGTCCAGGATACCATCGCTCATTACTACACCCTTCAACCTCCTGCCAGTCTGCCCAGTACTCCGGCGATCATTCATCGCTGCAGCAGTCTTCCATTCAAGCTTTCACATGTTTGTTTCTTTGTTAATCTAATCATTTGTCTTAACTAAGGATTTAAACCCTAGATTTAATATTAGTGTTTTTGATACTTTCACTGTTGTTAGTTAATTTGCTTGAGTGATTTTGGTATCTAGATTGTGTTCAAGCCCTAATTTTATGTTTATTAGTTTATCACAATCACAATTTATAAATTTGTGTTAATTATTTTGGGTAGCCTTTTTATTTAACACTTACCTTTGTTCTAAATTACCCTTTTTTCATAGCCTTTTTATGGCTTCTATCTTATGAGCATCGATATTCCAACATAGTTGAAGTCCCCAAAATTGGAACACCTGATCGTTTGCATTTTTGTGTAAATCAGTTTTTTTACTACTTTCTGTTTGAATAACTAGTATTTTCATTAATCGAAGTATATTATTTAAGTATATGGACATTATAACCTGAGTATATTAGTTAAATATGGGCAACAAATTTATATCCTTGACTGTTATAGGTATTAAAATTTGAATTGGTATCCATTTATAAGTTTTATTTATTAGAATTAATAAAGCTTATTTCTATGAATTTGGCCGGTCTTTTTTTATCAAATACAACTTTGTTTTGGCTATTGTAGCATCTTCTTGTGGTTAATTAAAGGTAAAAGATTTATGTGTTTTAAATTAACTAGATTTCATAGTTTAATTTGCTGAATTTTAATGGTATATTTAGCCGATTGCACACAACACGCTTGGCCAAAGAAAACTATCCTACCTCTTGCAGCATAGGTAGATATTTTAGGTGACCAACCTGACCCGACCCAAAAGATTTGAGGTTGGATTTTAAAAAAAAAAATCCAAGCGTTGATAAATAGTAACCCCATAATTAAGAAAAAATTCATGGTTCCGCCACTGTCGACAAGAGAAAAAGAAAGAGGGATTAGTGCTCAATCGTCATGAATGAACAACATTAAATGTAAATGACGGTTTTTTTTGCCACGTGTATATGCTTTAGTATTTGTAATATAAGTATCATATGTTATACTTTATTTTAATGACATAAATGGAATAAAATGGTTATTTTTTGAAATTTAAGCATGACTTTTCATATTGGTGTCTTAATTCATATATAAAATTATCCTTTTATCCTACTTTTACTTTTATTATTAAAATTATTAAAATCACGATATGCCCTAAAAATATTAATATTATAGTTATTACAAATATGAAGATATATATTAGTTATATACTTAAATATTTGAATAAAATAATACTTTATTTAGATAGTATTTAGTTATAAAAATATAATTATTAAATATAAATTTAAATGTCTATTATCATAAATAAATTAAATTTTATAAAGTGAGTTAGTATTAATAAAGTTTATTAAATATATGAAAGAGATAAGGGCAAATATGTGAAGATATATAAATTTAATGGAAAAATTTACTATATTGCCCCTAAAATATGTTAAAATTTTAATCAATTCTCTATTCTACCCCTATCAATGCCTTGCACTGTTTTGTATATGTTGTTTCAAAACTTGTATGCTTGTCAAAATTATATATCTTTTGAAATAGATGTATTATATAGTAGTACATATATAAGTATTTAAATAAATTAATACTTAATTTAAATAATATTTAGTTATAAAAATTTGATTAGTAACTATAAATATAAATGTCAATTTATATTATTATAAATAAAATAAAATGTAATGAAATGAAATAAATAATATCACATTATTAAATAATGTATTAATAATGTGTGTTAAATAACACAATAATTAAAAGAAGTTAATTAAATGGGGCAAAAGTAAAATTATTGCATAAGGACTTATACTCAATGCTTAAAATGTTGTATATGTGTCTCACAATTTGAATGAAGTTACCATTTTATCCTTTTAATATATATTATATAGTAGTATAGATAATGTTATCATATGTAGGCCATGAATAGGATTTGATGGATGATTAATTAGAATCCTTTCCATTTCAATAAACCCTAATCCAATAAAGTTTTAGAATTTTAGCCAATCATGTGACATGATTTTGATTAACTAAACGAATTCAAATGGCTATGAATTTTTTTACCACATGTGCGTATATGTCTTTGGTTAAAATAAAGGTATTTACCAAAGTTTTTGGTGTATTTAAGTGATTCAAAACCATTTATTTAGACACAAAGATACATTAGTGAACTTTCTAGAGTACTATTAGAAATAATTTTTCTTTACCAACCAAAACTCATTTGAAACAAGCCCATGGAACTTTAAAACTTACTCAAAAACACTACATTTTAGGCAAAGAGAATCACATCAGTTAGACTTGTTATGATCGATATATGATTCCAACAAGTGGGACAAAAAATCTATTTAAAAGGATAACTTGACCTTTTATTTTGTATTAGCATGCTTTAAAGTTCGATTGTCTACACCGCATTCCTACTTCCTAAGACCATGAGAACTATAAACCACCATTGTTCATGCTACACGGCTCATCAACAAGGCAAGCTAGAGATAATAGGGTGGGCTACTAAGGGGTTTAGGTATGTTTGAACTTTAAAGAACTTAAATCCATTTGTCCAAAATGAAAGTAATGATTTGTTGATTGTCAGATCTCCATATCCATGGACTTGGTTTTCGCAACCCCAATTTCAGGTAATACTTGTGGCTAGGAGTGTGCTAAAGAAAGCCCTAATTGTGGTCATCCATTTAATTACACGGCTTAATGATGCTTGACTCACTTTATATATTTAGTAATCTTCTTCATTTCTATGTTATTTTGCAATCATTTGATGCTTTTGTTGTTTATTTGTTGAATTGATATTATGATTTTATTGTTTAATATATTTTTTAGTTCAGTGCTTAAAATTTAGTAGTTTCATTTGTTGATGAAGTTTATCATTGTTAATATATTCTTTAACCTTCTGTTTGAAACTATTATTCACGGATCTAATTCTCTTTACATTCTTTTATAACATCTAATCTCATTGGCTTGGTGAAAATTTTCAAAGGTTGTATATGAAAGTAATCATAATTTTCGCTATATTACTTTTCAAGATTTTAATATGTTCTCTGTTGCCTGAATTGTAGATGTTGACGGCCTTGATTAATGAATAATATATTATTTGTTTACTTTAACTTAACTTTGTTTGAAATTGGTCAGTAATATACCAAACTTTGGAACAACAAATAGGATGTCGTTGTCACTTTCTTGCGATTCTTTTCGCCACTCCCATCACCAAAAGATATTATATCATTTCAAGTCACACCTTAATCAATAAATTCAGTTTATACTTGATCACAATGGTAGGCAATCAGGTAATGGACGCGAGATAGGGTTCGATTGGATGAAATGTTTCAGGAAAGCATATACATGACTCCGTTCTTTGGTCGATCGTAGCTGCTTTACACTACTTGCGACTTTCTGTTCTTATGTCACTGATGGATGGCTCAAGTGTACAAGCTACACCGAACTGGAGACTCTATGTAGGGTTCAAGTCACCATTTTGTTAATTTTGATCATTCAAGATTTATAAGTTTAGAGTTTACTAAACACCAATCAAACTGATTTCTCAGTCGATCTTCATTTAAAGAACTATTTCAGTTATATCATTTAAGAACTATTGGAACGAGACACTAATATGCGTAATAGATTCAAAAATTAGGCCGTTGATTTACAGTCTTATTTGTTAGGTTTGTTTTGGTAATTGTAGAATGAGCTTTGACTTTTGTTCAATTATTAGCTTCAACAGCAATTTGTGGAAGCATACTTTCCATCAGGTACAACCTACTCTTCTTATGTGCACATTTATGTATTAGTTTGCCAGTGTCACTTTAATTATTACCATTTTGTTTTTACTCCTATGCATATTGTGTTTAAAGGCCGATGTCTAGAAGAACATTTTCCTCTTTCAGTGTTTCTACTGTTAAGGATATATCTTTTCAGTTATTTTTATTATACTTTTGGTTGAATGCTATATAAGTTTTTTTCATATTTTAAGCTACTGGTGAGTATAGAAAGTTTGATGAAAACCAACTTTAGGGTGGTGTTGCATGAGACATAATAGTATTTAATCTCTCTAACCATCTTTCTAGGTAATGAATTATGAAAGATTCATCATATTATATATTGGGTTTCTGAGACATGAATCAACAATATTTCATCATTTTGATTATATTTTTTTTATTCTGATTTGGGTGAAATTTTTTTCTTTGGTGAGAGTGTGTGTCGATTTTTAACAATTAAGGAGTCCAAGTTTGATTTTTTGTTGAGAAGAACTTATGTTTTAAATTCGCAGCTTTAAGCTTTTTAGCGCAAAAACTTTTACTTGAAGAACTTCTATCGCTCTGTTGGTTTTGCATAAGGCAGCTTTTTGCATTTTCTTTTTAAAACATCTGTCCAGATCTTGCTTCATGTTTGCTACTTTGCTTCAGATCCTTATGTCCATTACGATTTGCTGCTTTGCTTAGTTGGTTAGCTGGCTTATAGACTTTTACTAGGTTGTTGGTTTTTTAAGCCTTGATAACATTTGCTACATTGTAAATATTTATTGGTTAAATATGTCAGTTCCCTCCTTATGTGAACTATGTTGGTGCATTATGTTAATATGTGTTATGCTCGCAATGAAATCTTAGTTAATATTTCACCTTGCAATGAATTAAGAGATTGTTTCTCTCATGCCTTATTTCCCTTCTAATTTAGGACTGTTCAGATTAAAAAGATATGAATTGTATAAGATCATTAACCTTCACATCTATATTCTTATTTGTTTTGATTTGTCGATATATAGTTTTCCTGTAGTTCTAATCTATTGGTTAAACATTGTATTTTGTTATTAAATTGGTTTGAATCTTATACATCTTGAATTCTTTGTGTTATATGTAAATGCTTTAATTGGATCTTGCATCGTCAAGTTTATTTCTAGGCAAAAACTAAAAGCTTTTGAGGAGTGAACATACCCAACAACTAAACGCCATGTAGAACAACAATAGTAAGCAACTTCTTTTTGCTGGTCACAAGGAACAAGTAGTTTTGCTATTTTGAATAGGCACATCAACAAGGATATTGTTTTTTGAAACATCTTTTGTATGTTAACGTCAGCTGGAAAAAGATCACTACATATTAATGCGTAAAATTCAATAATCTTCATCGCGCAACGCCCGCGGTGGTATAAATCTAGTTACGTTAATAACAATAGTAAATTTTATACCATGAAGTTCTATTGGTTTCAATTAAATTGGTTATTGAATTGTTAAAAGGATTCACATGGGGCTATGGCCGAAATAGAAAAATTAAATCCAAAAAAAATTGAATCAAGCCCACAAAGGAAATCAAATCACGGCTGCTTCTAGACATGCATGATAAATAACCTATTCCATACCAACAGAGAGTTTTTGAGGAGTTCTATTAAAATACTTCGCGGAGAACAATTAAGGAGTTGTTGAAACAACAACTATTAGTAATAGAGAAATGAGTGGAGAATAAGATACTAATATAACAAGAGAATGTTTTCTTATGTATCTTTCTTAACAACTAACTATCATATATATAGGTCCATAATAGGCCACTAGTAATCAATATTATAAATACAAAAGTTAATAGGTAAAAGTAACCTATAAGGGTTTGATGACCACAATTAACTTTATTCATAATACCCCCCTTGGTTATCAAATGGTATATTATCTTTCAATATGCTTGCTGATGCTGCCTCATTAAAAACATTGCTAGAAAAACCTTGTAGGATAAAACCATAGCTGAGGTAAAAAGAGTTCAAGGTGTATATTCTCCCCTTGATGATTATAAGTTGAGCTCTTTGAGTTGTCGCATTCCAATCCGATGAATCAGTTTCTTGAATGTTGATGTTGGTAGTGATTTAGTGAACAAGTCTGCCAAATTTTGCTAGATCGAATATGTTGGATGACAATATCACTATTCTTTTGTAAATCATGTGTAAAAATGAACAGGGACAAAATGTGTTTGGTTCTATCTCCTTTATATATCATTCCTTAAGTTATGCAATGCATGCTACATTGTCCTCATATAAAATTGTTGGTCCTTCATCTCAGTAATACCACACAATCCACGAAGGTGTTTTATTATGGTTCATAACCACGCAGATTTGTGCCTAGCTTTATGGATTGGCAATATTTCTGCATGGTTAGATGGAGTGATTGTGATTGTTTTCTTCACGGAACGCCATGAAATTGTAGTGCCTCCATGAGTGAATATATATCTAGTTAGAGATTGACCTGTATGAGGATCAGACATGTATCCTACATCTTCAAAACAAACTAGACTTGTTTTTTATTGGCTAGTAAAATACAAACCCATATCTTTAGTGCCTTAAAGGTATTGTAATATTTGTTTACCCTATTCCAATACCTCCTTGCAGGACATGAACTATATCTTTCTAACAAATTTAATGCAAACGATATATCTGGTCATGTATGGCTAGTTAGAAACATCAATGCTCCAATCACACTTAAATACGATACTTCTAAGCAAAGAATTTCTTCTTCATTTTCCGGAGGTTTAAACGATTCTTTTTCAATATCAAGTGACCTTACGACCATTGGGTACTTAGTGAATGAGATTTGTCCCTATAAAATCTTTTATGCCGTTTTTCTATGTAGGATTCTTGATGCACAAGGATTCCATCATTAAGATGCTCAATTTGTAAACCAAGAAAAAAATTTGTCATTCTAAGGTCTTTCATTTTAATTCCTTTTTCAAGTATTCAATCATCTTTTGAAGCTCCCAGGGTGTTCCGATTATATTTAAGTCATCAATGTACATGAAAATTATTACATATTCAGATTTTGACTTCTTTATGAAAATACATGGACAAACATAATCATTTTTATAGCCTTCTTTCAACAAATACTCACTAAGGTGATTTACCATATACGTCCAGATTGTTTTAGCCCATATAGCAGTTTGTTTAATTTATTTAAAAGATCTTATTAATAAGTAAGAAGTAACTTCATATATTTTTGACAGTCTAAATCCTTGAGGGAGTTTCATGTAAATTTCTATATCAAGTGAGCCATAGAGGTAGGCTATCAAAATATCCATTAGACACATATCTATCCCTTGTTATACTATTAGACTAATAAGGTAAAGAAAATCTCGTTGCATCCACAACTGGATAATATGACTTCTCATAATCAATCCTAGGACTTTATGAAAATCCTTTTGTTACCAATCGTGCCTTGTACCATATAATCTCATTTTTTTCTTTATGTTTTCACACAAAGACCCATTTTTAACCAACAGGTTTTACATTTTTAGGTGTACTGACTATAGGTCCAAAAACATCTTGTTTTTTGTGGGTATTCAGTTTTGTATTAATTGCATTTTTCCATTTTGGCCAATCATTTCTATGTTTACATTCATCGACAGATCATGGTTCTTAATCCTTATTGTATTCCATTACTTTTAGCGCAAAATTATATATAATATTTTCATTGGCATCAATCTTATTTTGGTTCATACCTTTCTAGAGATGACGTAATTTAATAAGATCTCTTCATTTTTAGGTACATGAGGTTCGCTTAGGACCATTAAGTTTAATGTCTTTCCAAAAGACTTCTTTTCTTGCATTGTTGTTTCCGCAACTTGATTATCTTCATTTTTTTGTTTCACTTTTCTTTCCAAGGATTTTTATCCTTGGTAGTGATTGGTCGAGCAATTAGAAATATACCATACAATCAAAAATTCGTAAATAGGAGATATTAGGTTACTCACCAAAAACCAATTCTCACGGGGACGAAGTGTGATAACTTGTTTGTCTAATGTGAATTAGTGCTGCTGCATGTAAAATAGCATGCCTATTTGCTGGTAGTTTTGTTCTCATATTGCGACTATTTGAAGTCGCTTATAAGAAATTCAGCAACTCCATTTTGTGTATGTACATGAGGTATATAATGTTCTACACTTATCCTAATAGAAATACAATAATCATTAAATGCTTGTGTGACAACCTGTGTTCTTCAGGTTATACATGGTAACTTAACCTCCCGTAATTCGATTATTTTCCATTACATTCATTAATCCTATAATTGAGAATGAAAAATAATTAATCTTTATTGTTAGCTTTGACCTAACCTAATTTAAGTAAACTTAATTTAAACTAACTAACAATAAATCATCAATAATGGACTATAAATCAAAGCATAGGGACTAAAGGTGTATTACTCCAAACTTTAAAATACCAACTCGCCGCACTTTCAATCTCCACTTTCGTGAACCTAGGCACCTTCCTCCCGAGCGGTTAGAGACAACCTTCCTTCCCTTAAATCGTTAGCTAGCAGCCCTCTTTCGTGGCGCTCTCCATCTTTGATGACTTACTCATCACAGACTATCACCTTTCGTGGGTAAAATGTCATACAGTTCGCACATGGAATAAGCTTGCTGTTTGAAGTATTTGAACAAGTCATGCGCATGTGGGTCACTAAGTCGCATTGTTATCTTTCCGTTTCATGATTTTTAGGAGTTAGTTGCTTGTTTATGTTACCATGTATTTCCTATTTACGCACTGTTTTGATGATGAATAAGTATCAGAAACTTTGAGTTCTATACTAGTGTTGATTACTTCAATCTAGTATTAGAGCTCTGTTCACGATCACATTGAGGGAAAACATAAGTGAGGAGAAATTGAAGGTGCCCAAGTTCGATGGACACTATGAACACTGGAGTGAGATGATGGAGATTCTCCTGGTTGCCAAGAAGCTGTGGAACCTTATCGAACCTGGGATAGAGGAGCCGGCAACCGGGATTGTTGTGAGTGACACACAAAAGAATAAACTGGAGGAGCTGTGTCACAAGGATTTACAAGTCAAACACTATCTATATCAAGCTATAGATAGGGTGACCTTTGAACAAATCCTTGATCGAAAGTGGGCGAAGAGTGTTTGGAACTGCTTGAAGCAGAGGTTTGAAGGAAACGAGAGAGTGAAGAAGTCGATGCCGCAGAAGCTTCGCAGGGATTTTAAGATCCTTGAAATGAAGAATGAGGAGACCATCACAGAGTATTTCGCTTGAATTCTCACAATTGCTAATCAAATGAGAATCAATGGAGAACTTATGCCTGGTATGAAAATTGTTGAAAGGATCTTAAGAACTCTCAGCGAAAGGTACATGTTCGTGGTGGTCTTTATAGAAGAATCCAAGGATGTGGAGAAAATGTCGATCGATGAGCTGCAACGTACTTTGCTCGTACATGAGCAGAAGTTCAAGAAACCGGAGAAGGAAGAAGAGCAAGCATTAAAGATTAGCCTGGAAGACACCACTACCAATCAGGGTCGAGCACGAGGAAGATCGAGCTTTCGAGGTAGAGGACATGGTCGAGGCAGACAATCCTTAAACAAGGAGACGGTGGAATGTTACAAATGCCACAAATTAGGACACTTCCGGTATGAATGTCCATTGTGGAAAGAATCAAATTATGTGGAGTTCTATCACACAGAGGAGATGAAGTTGATGGCCACCATAGATGATGAAGAGATGTTGATGATGCAAGGAGATAACTCACAACAAATCAAAGTGTGGTTCCTCAACTCGGGATGTTCGAATCACATGTCCGGGACCAAAGAAAAGTTCACTAGCTTGAATGAACGTTTTACACATTCAGTCAAGCTTGTAAACAACACCAGACTCAAGGTAAAAGATAAAGGCCATGTTAAATTAACCATCAATGATGTTGTGTTTGTAATACTGGATGTATACTATGTTCCGCACCTCAAGAGCAACCTTCTGAGCATTGGGCAATTGCAAGAAAAGAGGTTGGCCATCCTCTTCAAATCAAACATTTGCAAAACTCTCATCTAGTCCGTGGCATACTCATTCAAAGAACTATGAGTAACAATCGTATGTTTCCTCTGATTGAGCAAGTCAATGGAGCGGAGTATAGAGAGGAGGAGGATTGCATGTATTCAAATGTTGATGACATACCAAGATTATGGCATGAGAGATATGGTCATCTGAGCAAAAGTAGCATGGAAAAGCTCCAACAAAAGGGAATGGTACAAGGCATGCCTACGTTCAAGGTTGCAGGATCGGGTTTTGCCACTTAAACACTTATGATTCTCTCAAACTCACTTATAATATCACTCAAATGAGATGAAGCAATGCCTTTAACAAGAGTTGATAATAATATAATAAGTAATCAAAGGAACAAGCAGAAGTATTTTCAAGGTACTTGTATATATTACTTCTCAACTCAAGATTACAAGACACTTACAAGCATGAAACAAGAGTTACAATGAGAAACTATATATACTAGATCCTACAGCCGGTTATACTTGATACCAGCTGGAAACCTATGACTAAAGCATATACTACAATGCTATAGTTAAGGTATCTTAGATAAAGTATTATCTAAGATATGGTAGTCATGACATGTCCATGACTTACCTTTTGTTACCAACTAAAGATGGCAACTGTACTTAACATAAAAAGGTAAACAGTAGATTAAAGTATGGTCAACTACATGGCTTTTGAAAAAACGCCATGCAGTTTCTCAGAGATTTGCAGCGGAGTGTCAAACAGACCATACTTATGTCTACTGGATGATAGAAGTGTCTTCCGAAGGTTAACTGGCTTCGGAAGTACAAGTTCTTCCGAAGCCACTTATACTTCGGAAGATGCTTCTATGCTTCCGAGGCTTTGAGGACTTCTTTATACTTCGGAAGTTGACTTCAGAACTTTGTCTTTAAGTCTTGATCTTCGGAAGTAGCTTCTTTGTCTTCGGAAGTTGGAGTTTTCCTTCGGAAGTGTATTTTACACTTAGACTTCGGAAGAGCTCCTTCTTCCTTCGGAAGTTCTACACTTGGCTTCGGAAGTCCTTTGTATGTTGTACTCAAAATCTTCTAAGTGACTTAGTTTTGGTTGCAACAGCCTCTCTAGATCCAACAAACTCCCCCTAGGTTGATGCTACCAAAACTTCACTTATTTCTGCTTCTCAAAGCATTCAGCACCAGGGACAAAAGATATTTGTCTGTCTCTCTGTTCTTCCCGGAAGTAGTGCTGAGAAGCTTGTACAAGTCATTCGTGGATAGGAGATCCAGTCTATCACTTTGAATGACATGTACCCTTTGTTGTGACCCCCTGAAGAGAGTTAGTTGACGGGAGTTATAGTCATACTCCCATCTAACTATGGGCTCAAGTTCAGGACCTTCAACCATTTGAAGAAAGGCTTTGCCTTTGGTTGCTGATATTTTCCTTTCCTCCTCCTCTCTCAGCTTCAACTCCTATTCGACCTTGCTTCTAGCAGTAAGCTCAGCCATATGAAGGCTGCCTAGATGATTTCTGATGTGGGCAGCTACACGGAGTTTGAAGGGTTGGAGAATGGTTTCTCTGCTAACTCAGCAATATCAAATCTGCTTAAGTGTAGCAGAGATGACGCACTCAGCCTGTTAAGCTCTCCATTCTCTCTCTCAACAACAAAGTTTGAGAAGAGTCTTCGAACCTCCACTGGATTATCTTCTTTCTGGGTACAAGAGATTGTCTTGGTACCCTGTCTCCTTTCTTTGTATCCAGCAGAGTCACCAGCTTTCTCCTCAGCTTCTTTTCTTCCTCATTCAATGTATCTGAAGTGAGGCCAAGGAGTTTTGCAGCTTGGTCCAAAGTTCATCCGGGCAAATCAAGAAACTCATCTCTTGTGAGGGAACTTGAGGATCCATCAACATAAGTCAAGTTGACTGAATCCTCCTCACAGGAGATGTCGCTCAGAGTTGTACAGTTGATGAGCTTAGTTTTGATCCCCTTGAATTCCTCCATAGAGAGATGTTTGGAAGGCTGAGGGGATGGTTTGATTGGTTGTTGGGTAGGTTTAGGAGTTTGGGTTCTAGCTAAGGTTTTGGGTTGGATGATAGGTAGTTTAGGTGGTTGAGGTGAAGAGGTTGGTAGGTGTGATGGTGTAGGTTCAGGGGTGAAAGGTTCAGAAGTGGCGGCAGACAGTCCAGCTTCTTCTTCTTTCTTTCTCTTCTCCACCAGCTTCTCCCTTACAGCTCTCTTTCTCTCCTTCTCCATTTGATCTTGCTCTTTGTTGAAGAGCCATAAGATCGTATCACTGTTGTGTGGAGACAACTACTCTTGAGAGAATCCTCTGGAGAGTAGGAAAGTGATCCTTTCTCTCCTGAGCTGCAGATCAGCTTCCCTTTCTTTTCTCTGCCTTTCTTCTTCTAAGGCCAACCTTGCATCCTCTTCTTTTTGCTGTCTTTGCAGCAAGGTTGAATTTTCAAGCTCTATCAGCTCCTCTAATGGTAGCAGGAGTACATCTTCCGAAGCAACTCCTAGACTGACAAGTCTATCTATTACCTCTACCCTTCTTTGATTGTTGACTGTCTCCTGGTTGGCTGCAGCTGCTTTGGTACTTGCAGCTAACAGTTTCCCAGTTGGTAGTCTACCTTTCCTTTTGAGCTTTTCCAACCTTTCTTCTTCCAGAAGCTCTTCCGAAGTCATCTTCCTCTTGCCTTTTATGTCTTCGGAAGTGCTAGACTTTGGGGGTTCTTGGATAGAAGATCCAGGTTTGGTGGTAGAGGTAGGAGCTGGAGTCAATGCAGATGTTAGAGCTAATGGTTGGCTGAGAAAGTCCTCCCTATTAACCTCAGATGCAAGTTCCAAAATTGCATCTGTGACTATTAGATCATCGGAAAGAGAAAATAGTCCTTCCGCAGTAGAAATCTCAGCTTCAGAAGTTTGAGCTTGTTCTTTTGAGGCTTTGAATTGTGCTTCGGAAGTCTGTGAAAATACACCTTCTGTCCCAACTGTTTCAGTTGCTGGGCCATCAGTCCTAGTTTCCCCTTCGAAATCAATCTCAGGTTCCACTTGGGCCTTAGGTTGACCAACTTCCTCAACAGTGGTAGGAGGTGCATTCAACCTCTGAAGCTCTTGAGCTCCAAAGTAAATCACAAACATATCTGAACTAGGCTGTTCTATGAGGGATTCTAAAAGGAACTTGTTGAAGAACCTATTTAGATCCTGGAGCATCCTTTGGTCCACTTGAAAGACAACTGGAAGAGGCTCAGGGAAGATGGCAGCTTGTTGCATTGGATATCTTGAGCTCAAAGAAGTAAGAGCTTGACCTTGGGTTTCTTGTCTATGGCTTTGTCTCTCAACACTCTCCCCCTTTTTGGTAGCATCATCTTGAGAGCTAGATGAGCTAGAGGAAGAGGTCAAGGAGACCTGAACTGGTACATGCCTAACAGATCTCTCAATCTGTTTTCTCAGCTAGTTTTGCCTTGAGAGTTTCAATCTCATGTTGCTGAGTGACAGACCTATTCTCTAAAGTCTTAACCTTTGATTCAAGGTTTAAGACTTTAGAAAGTAGGTCTCGAATGGTGAGTTGCATACTTCCCTCATCTTTTTTTGAAGAATCACGGGGAGATGAGGTAACATACCTGGTATGTTCATCCTCACCACCAGATGTGGTTTCTTGGCACCCTGGTTTCCCTTGCACAATGATGTCTCTTTCAGAGGCATCAAAGGGCATGGTTGCCGTAGATTCAGTCTCACTGTTGTTACCACTGTCCTGAGGATCCATTGAGGCTCCTTCAGTAGTGGCAGCTGAATCTACATGAGTCCCCTCCACATCAGTGGGACTCACCTCAGTAGGGCTTTGTTGGTGTGGGCTAGAGATAAGGGGTCTCTCTAGGCTCTGTTGATCCTTGAGAGGGTGTAGTGGATCAACTTCATCGCCTTTAAGAGACATAATCTCTTCACCAGCTCCGGTCAATAGGTCAGTGAAAGAAAAGGAGTGAAGACCTAAGGACCCAGGACTTTGATCAATGTCAAAAGGCATTGAGCTGTCCCTGTGTGGCTGCTTAGGGGAGTATAAAGACTCACCCTGAGGGCTATCAGCTGGGGTGTTGGGCTCATTGGTCTGAGACTGAGAAGACTCAAGACCCATATTGAGGTCAATAGTGAAGGATGGGTGGACCTCTGGCTGAGTGGGAGCCCTTTGTTCCACTCTAGCCTTTTTGGTTTGAAGAGGAGGGGCTTGTTCAACCAGAGTAGTTTGAACAAGGGTTCGTTTGGTACGTCTCTAGTAGGTGACAGTAATGGGTGGAGAAGGTAGATTTGGGATAGTGAGGGTAGTTGCTGGTGTGGGTTCATCACCTGTGGGGTGAACAGGGATGTCACTAGGAGCCATTGGCTCAATCATACCTGGAAGTAGTGCGGTATCTCTTCCAGTGTAGTTGTAGACACTCTCTTCAAGATCTTGAAGATGGTCGGCCTCATTTGGGGAGCAGACAGAGCAGCTGCACAAACAAGCTTACTCTGATCTAGCTCGCAGTTGATTATGTGCCGGAGAAATCTGGGATACATAAAGAATGTGTCCCTTTGCAGATTTCCCATAAGGTTAGTCAGCACAAACCTTGAATAGTTGAAGCGGAGGCTTTGTACCATCCCCCAGATTTGTTAGATAGACAGTGAAGAACCACATGCAGCAGGAACTTCCACTTGTAGGAGAAGTTGAATTTGTAGACCGTTGACCTGCTTACATCTCCACCAAATCCCATTTGGAGATAAGAACTATCTAACTCAGATTTGGGGAATTCTGTCGGAGCGCCCTCATCATGGAGCTCGAGATGCTCCCTGATGATCTGTTCAGTGATGACCAACTCTTGGCCACAAATGCTTGACCTAATAGCACGAACCCCGTTTAGGGTTTCAATCAGACCATTTGCCCAAAATTCGGACATTTGGTTGGAGTAGATGGTAGGGTTTACGGTCTAGGCAATGTAGTATGAAGATTGGGCTAAGAAAGAAATGATATCAGAGAAGTCGTCATCCCTTGAAGAGTCAAGGAGTGCGACCTGGTTGTGCTGAGGGTTTAAGGCCATTTGAGAAAGATAACAGTAGAATAGTTCTGAGTAAGGTAAAGTGGAGAAGAAGAAAGCTTTTAGGGCAGTGAATTGGGTAAAAAGAGTGTAAGTGATTAACCGGAAGTATTTAAATGGGTGAAATGGCGGTTTAAAGGATGGTTTGGATAAGATGATGTGAGGGTTCAGTGGATGATGTGACATGGGCGGTAAGGTTAGACCATTTAAATAATCCGACATAATTAACAAAATCTTTACTGTTTACAGTGTGGGGCCCAAAAGATTTCCGTTACACAGTAAAATCTTTCTTCCGAGTATAATGTATTTCCGAAGGTAATGTTCTTCCGAAGGCAAATTTACTTCCGAAGGTAAATTGCTTACTTCCGAGAGTATATGTTGCATTCAGATGGAGTGTGTTAAGTGCTTCGGAAGTAGATCTGAGTTGAACTCAATCGATTCTTACGAGACTTAACACTCTTCCGAGAAGAAAATTATCCTATGAGAAATTTGCTTCGGAAGATATGCCAGATATCTTCCGAAGGTTAATTTCTCTTCGGAAGAACTTATACTTAGATAAATTTAAGAAAAGATCTTTTGTAACAGGGCTTAGATTGTTTTGACATAAGACTTTACACATTAATGTTGATGCATGTATGTCCCTAGATCATGATTTGTAATGTAATAGATCTTGTCTGTCTGATTATGATGTAATTTGTATTGATTAATGAAATGACATGGATTGTTTGTTATTTGTAATGTTTAATATTTCATTAATGAGTCGTGATTGAATTGATTGGGTTTATGATTGTTTGAATGGTTACACATAATGTTATATTAATTAAAACATTCAAACTTAACTTAATGAGGTTCTCATGCGAATGGCCATGCGAATGGACCACACGCATGAATAACTTCATACAATTGACTCAATCGCACGACTGAACAGGAGACTGGATCAGTCGTATGATTGACACATAAGATTGGCTCAGTCGCACGACTGAACACTCAGTCGTGCGGATGAATCAACCGCATGGTTCAATCGCACGACTGAACCATACTTATGGCCCAGTCGCACGTATAGAGGAGTTGGAGACTACCAACAAGACCATCATGCTGCGGTTAAAGGGATCAAAGGATGAGCCCTTAAAGATAAAGGAAGGGGATGGAGATGATGGAGATGGTGATGATGATGATGAAGATGATGATGAGGATGAGGAGGATGATGAGGATGAGGAGGAAACAGATGAAGAAAGGACAGAGGGAAAGGATGATGATGACGAAGCAGAAGGAGGGGATGCGGCTGCATCGGCCTCTGCTTCAGGTCAAGAACGAAGATCGAAGAATCGACAAGACCAGTCAGCTACCACCTCTGCTCCTCCGAGCGATGAGACCATGATTCAAGACAAAAGTACAGATTAGATGTTTTATGTATTTATTTATCTTTGTGTTTGAATCATGTACTGAAAACAAATGTTTTGAATGTTTATATATTAAGTTAATGTAATTCTGTTTGATTACTTACTAATGATTTATGTGTTGAATGTTTAAATCAAACAGATCCAAATTTTCAAAGAGATGAGTTTGATATTGCTCCCCTTCAACAGGTCAAGACTCAACTAACCATGATTCTTGATCTGCAAGGGATTGTAAGAAGGTCTGTGAGTTATACCCCTGAAGAAGGGGCAATAATTCATGACCTATCTAACGAGCAACTCACAAATATGTTCAGACTCAATCCGGATGAAATCGTCAAAGATGCTCCAACAGTTGATTCGACTAGTGTTGAAGAGCTAAATGATGTTGATGAAGTCGAAGTCGAAGATATCACTGCAGAAGAGTACCCTCAGTATGCTGACAACGAGGGTAATGTGGTTCCCAATCTGGGTGAGTCCCTAGTCAGTGATACGTTTGAGGTACTGAACAAGATGGAGCAGGAAACTGAAAAGGCAGAAGGAACAGCCCAAGCCTCAAATGATGACGTAGACATTCGAAAGGCTGAGTGGGCTGCCTGTTAAGTGAGAGCCCAACATGCTGCACCAAAGAAAGATGCCTACACCAAGCTCTACAGAGTCAAGAAACACCACAAGGTGTCAGGCAGGATTATAGCATGGGCTTATTTTGATGATCTTAACGCGTATGCAGTTAAGAGGGAACAGGGCATAGAGTATTTCAGATTTCCACATGATCTGAAGACTCTACCTGGTTTTGAGCTCAACCAGCTGGCTAAGCTAAAGCTTTTGTATGCTGACCCAAGGAAAATGTCAGGCTGGTTCGAGGCTGCCCTTAAGAAGGAGTACCACACCAGATGGGTTAACTTCAGACCCCAACAGCCTACTAGGTACATAAGAAGGTCTGAGGTTGATGCCATTACTGGCAAGCCCAAGATTGTGTTGAAGTGGAGTCCTCCGCGCACTATGTCGAGAATCCCTCTCAGGGAAATGCCACAGGACTTCACTCCACACTTCAAATGGTGGTACTATGATTGGAGAACAGCTGAAGCGGTCATAGTCCTAAATAAAGAGGGACAAATGGATACAATCGGGGTATTCGACCCGATGTGGCTAACTAACTTGTCTGCTAATGATGTCTATACATTATACAAGTGGCCACTGTTCTATGATACGCAAGATATTGTACAAGCCCTCCAGTTCAAAAATGTTATACGACTCTGCTTCGCGTTTGAGATTCACGCGGGAGTCACCAAAGAGGAGAAGTACAAGAAGTACAAGGAGGTTATGCAGAAGACAAGAGATTAGATAGATCTAGGTCCAAGGGGGAGTTTGTTGATGCATGTATGTCCCTAGATCATGATTTGTAATGATCTTGTCTGTCTGATTATGATGTAATTTGTATTAATTAATGAAATGACATGGATTGGTTGTTATTTGTAATGTTTAATATTTCATTAATGAGTCGTGATTGAATTGATTGGGTTTATGATTGTTTGAATGGTTACACATAATGTTATATTAATTAAAACATTCAAACTTAACTTAATGAAGTTCTCATGCGAATGGCCCATGCGAATGGACCACACGCATGAATAACTTCATACGATTGACTCAATCGCACGACTGAACCAGGAGACTGGATCAGTCGTATGATTGACAGATAAGATTGGCTCAGTCGCACGACTGAACACTCAGTCGTGCGGATGAATCAACCACATGGTTCAATCGCATGACTGAACCATACTTATGGCCCAGTCGCACGATTGAACAATACTAACCTATAAATAGACCCAATTCGTGGAAAAACGTAAGCATTTATACCATTACGATTCCAGACGTACCCTAGCCGTCCAGAGACCTCCTAAATCGTTCTCCAAGTTCACAGAACACATTAGATCGATTCCTAATCGACTGCTAACGTTAGATTCAATTCTTGATTGATTCTTCGTGTGTTCTCACTGATTGGATCGCCAATCAAATAGGATTCCGCACTATTTGAGTTGGTTTAACACGCTAATCACTAGGTATTTCGTTCAAATACCAGGTCCTAACAAGTGGTATCAGAGCTTTGGCTCTTGATTACGTGTTGATTCAATCAAGATTGCATAAAAGTTTGTGTTTTTGCACTAAAAACGCAATCTTTGGTGTCAAAAGTGATCTTGGACGTTTCCTGCTCATCGAAGTTTGGTTTCTACGGACTTAGGCGATTAGGACTTGTGAAATTTCGAATTTTTTCGGCTGAAACCCTTCAAACCTAGAAAATTTCGCAAAACAACAGCTTCAGTCGCACGAGTGACCCATTCGCACGACTGGACTCCATTCGCATTTCTCATTCGCACGATTGGACCTAGTCGCACCTTCATTCGGCCGACTGAACCGTTCGTTCGCATAGCTCATGTTGGACCAAAAGAACCAATGAGCCGGATCAGAAAAACCTTTAAGTCCCACAGACGTCACAACAACTACTGAAGTCCACAACAGCTGAAGACAACAACTGAAGACAAAGTCTGAAGACACAAGTGCTGAAGACAAAGTCTGAAGACACAAGTGCTGAAGACAAAGTCTGAAGACACAAGTGCTGAAGACAAAGTCTGAAGACACAAGTGCTGAAGACAAAGTCTGAAGACACAAATGCTGAAGACAAAGTCTGAAGACACAAGTGCTGAAGACAAAGTCTGAAGACACAAGTGCTGAAGACAAAGTATCAGATGTTGTCACAACAGCTGAAGAGGACTTCTTCAGTAGTTGTGACGGTTTTCTTTCAGTAATTTTATATTTTCTATTTTCAGTAGTTTTTGTAAAACGACTGAAGAGTTTGTTCTTCAGTCGTTGTAGTATCAGTAGTTTTCTTTTCAGTTGTTTCATGTTTTAAACTTAGCACTCTGACATGTTCTCAGTAGTTGTGAACATTTCAGTAGTTTATTAAGAATTAGTTATTTTTGTATTAGATCTGCTAGTAATCACCATCCCGTGATTACAGCAGTGATTGCACTCTATATAAGGAGTGCCAACCTTATTGTAATTGTGAATGATTGAGCAATAATATTGAGCATTATTGAAACATTCCAAATCACAGAAAAATATTCTCTCGCATTTGTTACAAATAACATTCTCTTGCTATAAGTTGACTAATTCGTCTCTTCATTCCGCTGCATTACACTCTTATACTTCAAACTTGTGATCTTTGATCCTGTCAAATGGTATCAGAGCCGGTTAATCATTGATCGATCTAATAATTGATCATTGAAACTGCTCTTCAAGATCCAAGTTTGAGTGAATTAGTATCATTTTGCAAGAAACTGTTATAGAGATTGAATTTTCTGTGTTTTTAATCATTCATCCTGAGACTTATTCTTGGTGTTCATTGAGTTTGTTGTGGTGTGTCAAAATTTTTGCTTGAATAAAATTGTTTTTGGTTTCAAAATGACTACTCCTTCCAATGATCCTCACAATACTGGTTCCTCAATCAAGCCTCCAATGCTGGTTAGGAATGAGTATAACATATGGCAACGTCGTATGCTCCATCACCTGTCTGTTAACAGTTCAGGTTGTTGGACATCAGTGGTACATGGTCCACATAAG
The DNA here is from genome assembly GCA_025215565.1 of Flaveria ramosissima. Classification (NCBI taxonomy): domain Eukaryota; kingdom Viridiplantae; phylum Streptophyta; class Magnoliopsida; order Asterales; family Asteraceae; genus Flaveria; species Flaveria ramosissima. Next base: position 14,160,173 of record CM046033.1, on the reverse strand, counting down.
CCTATGGTGAATAACCCGGAAACCAATCAAATGGTTCCGAAGAGGAAGGATCAATACTCAGATGAAGATAAGAAATTATTTGAGATAGATGCAAAAGCTCATGGAATTCTAGCCATGGCGCTACCAAATGAAATTTATTCTGGGTTAATGCACTATGAATCTGCCCATGACCTCTGGAATGCCTTGAAAGAACAATTTGGAGGAACAGATGAGGTCTTGGCAAATAATAGAGAGATCCTTGCCCAACAATATGAGACATTCTCTCATAGGAAGGGTGAGACACTGACTCAACAGTTTGAGCGGTTCTCTTGTTTGATCTCTGAATTGAAAATGGTCAAACATGAGTACACTAATGTTCAGATGAATAACAGATTTTTCAGATCACTGCCTGAGAGATGGGATACATATACCATTGTCCTACGCTCCAGTGCAAATTTGGACAAACTATCTCTCACCCAACTTCATGGGAAACTGCTCACATTTGAGAGAGAGATAGAACAAAAGAGAAAACTGTCTTCATCTGGTAAGCTCACTGAGGACTTTGTACCAGGCAATACTGCTCTGGTTAGTCATGAGTCAGAATATGCTTCATCTGAATGCCAGTATGATGAGCATATTGATTTCTCTTCAAATATTTCTGATTCAGCATTTGTGAGTGTTGATAGTCAATTTTCTGGGTGTAATAATGACAATCTATGCTTCATCATGGATGATCTCAAGGGGATTGCTGATGATGACTTAGAAGAGATGGATATTTTGAGCCAAATGGCCTTGATAAATATCAGATCTCAGAAGTTCTATAAAAGAACTGGAAGAAAGTTCCCAGGACTCTCTGGCAAAACCAAAGTTGGTTTTGACAAGAGTAAGTTGAGGTGTCACAGATGCCAAAGGCTTGGACACTTTGCTAGAGAATGTAGATCATCTGGATCTAATTCCTCTGCACCTTTTGTGACTTTTCCTAGCAATAGTCAACAAAACAAAGGGCAACTTCCTGTCAATTCTAGTCATCAGTCTCAACTACAATCTCCTGCATACTTTGTTCCTCAGGGTCAAATGCCTTATCCTTACCCGTGTTATTACATGCCACAAACCAGTCAAGTTCAAGCTCCTATGGTACCACAACCTCATGCACTTCCAGAACCTCAACCATCTCATCAACCCCCTCAACCTCAACAACATAGCTTCTTCACCCCAGAAGTTGTTGATTGGAGCAGCTTGCCAGATGATATGTCTGGTCATGAACAACTGTTCACAAGTGCTGATCAACATGGTGGTGATAGTCCTTTTGGAAATCTGGCACTTATGGCTCTGGAATCAACTGAGGGTTCCTGCTCAACTACATCATCTTCACAGGTAACTCAGGTATCTTCAGAGGCCAAAGCCAAGTTATGTTCTGAATCTTGCATTGCTGCTTTTGTCTCTATTAGAGAGGCAAATGTAGCATTAATAAATGAAAAACTTGAGTTTGAGAAAACTATTTCCAAAAGACAAGCTGAGTATGAGTCTGTTCTTAATAGTAAAAATGATGAGATTTATAAGCTTAAATGCCAATTAAATGATGAAAAGGCTAAGCTAGAGGTTATTCTGGAGGACCAGAAAAGTCTTAAAGAAACCCTTGCAGTCACCCAAGTAGAGTGTGATCGATGGGTGAAATCATGCAAAGGTTTTGAGATGCTTCTTAGTAAGCAATCAGCTTCCAATGTGAAGTTTGGCATTGGTTATAATCACACTGCTCCTCCTACAGATTTTGCTCCAAGAGTAGAGGTGAAATCTGATGGAGAAAGCAATAACCAATCCACCTCATCATGTGATTCACTTTCTGATAAAGCATCATCAAAAGTTGAAGTCAGCAATAAGCCCTCTCAGAACTTATCAGCTAATATTGATAGTTCAATTGCTGACACTCACATGATCAAAGAGTTGGTCAACTCAGGAGTTATGTCTGAAAGTCCTGAAAGGACTGGAGAGCAAGATTTAACTCCTGAAGTTCAAGCTCCAACTACTGACAGCACTGAAAAGAAGAAAACTGTCAGTAGAAAGAGTTTGAAGACTACTAAAGAGGAAGCCAAGAAAGCAAATAGTGCTTCCAAAGTACTGAAGAGCAAGTCTTCAGTAGTTTCATCCTCTTTAGTTGATGATCAACAAAAGATGAAAAAGAAACCATGTGAAGTATGTGGTTTGTTTAATCATCTCACTGATGATTGTTGGTACAAAAGAGGATCCAAACTCAAACATAAAGATGAAATTAAAGAGAAAATGGTAAAAATGAAAAATGAGTTTAAAGCCACATTTGTACCAGCAACATCAAATCCTGTAACCCTCAAGTCCAAAAAGAAATCCAAAAAGGAAGGGGTTAAACAGGTAACAGCTGAGGTTGCTCAAAAGAAGAAGGTGCAACATAAGAACTTATCAAACTCCAGTCCTAATGTGTCAGAAGAGCTGAAAGCTCTATCACAAAATCAGACACAGCTGGTTATGATGGTTCAACATCTATTGGGAAGAGTCAACCAATTAGATGCTCCTATGTTGAATCCACAGAAAAGGAGGTCCAAGCCAAAGGATTCCTCTTTTCCACCATCTTCTTCCTCTCAAGCTGTTATTTCTAGCAAACTTGTTAGTCCACCATCTGTTGATGTGAATAGGCCCAAAACCAAAAAGGTTTGGGTCTCAAAATCTAACTAATTTGCTTTGTTCTGCAGGGTTCTTCAACATGCCACAGAGGCATCTGGTATGTAGACAGTGGAGGATCCATGCATATGACAGGAAACAGATCACTGCTTAATGACTACTCTCAAGGAAAGAAGGGATTTGTATCTTTTGGCAATGATGCAAAGGGTTACATCATCGGCAAAGGCTTTGTTTCCAATGGGGAAATAAAGTTTGATGATGTTAACCATGTGGAAAATCTCAAGTACAACCTCTTGAGTGTCAGTCAAATGTGTGACAAAGGCCATGTTGCTCTTTTCACAAGTCAGAACTGCCGGATTCTGTCATCCAAAGTTCTGAGTTTGATTGACAAGGTGTTGGATAAACACACTCTCCTTAAGGCCAACAGGACAGGAAGAGTGTATGCCTTAGATCTTTCTAAGAAAATAGATCTCAAAGGCCATCCTTGCCTATTTTCCAAGGCTTCCCCTCAAGAATCTACACTATGGCACAGAAGGCTGGGTCATGTTAATCTCAAAAACATAAATCAGCTGATTAACCATGGTTTAGTAAGGGGATTGCCCATGAAGGAGTTCAAATGTGAAGATGACTGCACTGCTTGTCTAAAAGGAAAACAGCACAAAGTTTCATTTCCTTCCATAGAAGAACCTAAGTCCACAGCCTGCTTACAACTTCTTCATATGGATCTCTTTGGTCCTGTGAGAGTGATGAGTATGGCTAAGAAGAAATACTGTCTAGTAATTGTGGATGATTACTCCAGATTTGTATGGACTTTCTTTTGCATTCAAAGGATGAAGCACCTCAGAAGATTATCAACTTTGTGTTGTATGTTGAGAAGCAGTATTCCCTCTCAGTCAAGTGTGTTAGAAGTGATAATGGAACCGAATTTAGAAACAACACACTTGATGAGTTCTTCCTCTCAAAGGGAATCAAGAGGCATTTTAGCATTCCAAGAACTCCTGAACAAAATGGAGTAGTGGAGAGAAAGAACAGGACCCTTATTGAAGCTGCAAGGTCCATGTTGGCTGACTCTGGATTGCCAATGACTTTTTGGGCTGAAGCTATCAATACTGCTTGTTATGTCCAAAATAGAGCTCTAGTGAATAAGAGGTTGATGAAAACTCCATATGAAGTTCTTCATCATTTGGCCCCTCTAATTTCATTCTTTAGAGCTTTTGGATGTCCTTGTTTCATTCTCAACACAAGGGATCAACTCCAGAAATTTGATTCTAAGGTGGATGCAGGATATTTTGTTGGTTATTCATCAACTTGCAAAGCATACAGAGTCTTCAACTGTAGAACAAAGATGGTTGAAGAGACTCTACATGTTAAGTTTAATGAATCTCCAAAGGACAAGATTCCACAAAATCCTGTGGAGATATTTGATTTGGACATACTGCAATATGCTCCTCATCAAACTCCAGCTGTTGCTCATGTCAACAGTTCTCCACCTGGTGGTACTGCTGGTGCTGATGATGATGATAGCAGTACTCACCTCTTCAGATTTACTGATCAACTGCCTGATTCAGCTAGACCTGATGTTCCTGCAGCTCCAGCAGCACAATCCACAACAAATGCTGATGAGATTTCTACAACTTCAACTTCCTTTGAACTACCATCAACTGATTGGTTTCAAGGAAATTCTTCACCATCACCATCTGTTGCTGCTGAGCCTGCTACAAACACTTGCACTGATCTCATTGTGTATCAAGATCTGAAGAATCACCCTATGTCTCAAATCATTGGTGATATCACTGCTGGAGTATCAACAAGAAGTCAATTGTCAAATTCTGCTTCTATGCTCTCTTCATTAGTCAGCAAGAGCCAAAGAATTATCACATTGCATTAAAGGACAATGGATGGGTTGATGCCATGCAGCTTGAGCTTCTTCAGTTCAAGAAACAACAAGTGTGGGAACTTGTTCCTCTACCTCCAGGTAAGTGTGCAATAGGCACTAAATGGGTGTTTAGGAATAAGACTGATGAAAATGGGCTTATTGTTAAGAACAAGGCCAGACTGGTGGTTCAGGGGTTTGCACAAGAAGAAGGTATTGATTATGATGAAACCTTTGCTCCTGTAGCCAGACTGGAAGCAATTCGATTGTTTTTAGCTTATGCTGCTTATCAAAATCTTAAAGTTTTTCAAATGGATGTCAAAAGTGCATTTTTGTATGGGAAAATTAAAGAAGAGGTTTATGTATGTCAACCACCAGGTTTTGAGGACAACAAACATCCTAATTGGGTGTATAAGCTTGATAAGGCTCTTTATGGGTTGAAACAAGCTCCTAGGGCCTGGTATGAGACATTATCAAACTTTCTTCTTGAAAATAATTTTACTAGAGGCACCATAGATAAAACTTTGTTCATTAAGAAAGCAGGGCAGCATAATCTACTTGTTCAAATTTATGTAGATGATATTATTTTTGCATCCTCTGATCCACAGTTGTGTGATGACTTTACAAAGCTGATGCAACAAAAGTTTGAAATGAGTGCAATGGGGGAATTACAATTCTTTCTGGGTTTGCAAATCAAACAAAAGGCTGATGGAATTTTCATTCATCAGTCCAAATATACAAAAAATCTTTTGGAAAAATTTGATTTGCAAAATTGTAAACCCTGTTCTACTCCCATGTGCAACACCACACAACTGGATACAGATCAGAAAGGTAAAGTGGTTGATGAAACACTTTACAGATGTATGATTGGGTCCTTGATGTACCTAACAGCTTCTAGACCAGATATTATGTTTGCTACATGTGTTTGTGCTAGATTTCAGGCTGCACCTAAGGAGTCTCATTTGATTGCAGTCAAGAGGATCTTTAGATATTTGCAAGGCACTCCATCTCTAGGTTTATGGTATTCTACTAGACATTCTGGTAAATTAGTTGCTTTTTCTGACAGTGACTATGCAGGGTGTAAATTGACCAGGAAATCAACTTCTGGTGGATGCCAATTCCTAGGCAACTGTTTGATTTCTTGGCAGAGTAAGAAACAAACTTCAGTTGCTACATCAACTGCTGAAGCCGAGTACATTGCTGCTGCAAGTTGTACATCTCAGGTATTATGGCTTCAAAACCAATTATTGGATTATGGCATAACTGAGACTAAGACTCCATTGTTAATGGACAGTTCTTCAGCTCTTTGTATTGTCAAGAATCCTGTCCAGCACTCTAGGACTAAACATATTGAAATCAGACATCACTTTATTAGAGATTGTTTTGAAAAAGGTCTGATTGATCCAAAATTTGTTCCTAGTGCTGATGAGCTTGCAGACATTTTTACTAAGCCTTTGGATAGTTCAACTTTCCACAACCTGGTGTTAAGGCTTGGTATGCTGCAGCTAGAATAAGTGACAACTACCGATAATCTCAGTAATAAATACTGATGATCATTGGTAACCATGTCATATACAAGTACTTCATTTGTTAAAACAGCTGATGTAGTTATAACAGCTGATGAAATCACAACAGCTGATGTAACTACAAATGCTGACGACAGAAATGCAGATAAGTACTGATGACCAATGAAACATTTTAATGTGGAGGTCAGACTGAAACAGCTGAAAAGCTAAGAATTGACGACAACAGCTGATGAGCGATTTCTCTTCAGTTGTTTTTCAACTGCTGTTTCTAAACAACTGAAGCCACAGCTATGTCTTCAGTAGTTTACAACTACTGAAGACTACCGCTAAGTCTTCAGCTGTTTACATCAACTGATGACAAAACCACTGTCTTCAGTAGTTACACAACTACTGATGACAAACACCATGCCCTCAGTTGTTTCACCACCTGAAGTCGAAATTGTCCTCAGTAGTTTTATAACTACTGAAGACTAAATCAAAGACTTCAGCTGTTTCAATGTCTGACGGTTAAAACCAAGTCTTCAGTTGTTTTATAACAACTGATGATCACACCAATACGGTCAGTCATTTCAACCTCTAAAAGTTAATGCCACGTCATCAGTTTCAGCAAATGATGACTCACCAAAACCTTCAGTCGGTTCATAACCCTACCCTATAAATCCCTTATCTCACCAGAGTTTTTCTCACCTTCACTCTCAAACCTAACGTTCAAAAACTCTGTACCCTCTCTTCATCCATGGCGACCATGCAACTAAAACCTCGACACAACTGTGTCGCTCACCTTACTAAATCACCATTCTGGACCAAGTTTCACAACGCCATTGATTTAATGGTCCAGTCACCTTACCAAACAGCCTTCCTGATAAACCCCACCATATATGCCGAATCCCTTAGCCAATTCTGGACGAACGTCACTCTTGTCTCTGAGGAGAATGACACAGAGTCACTTCATTCGTTTGTCCATAGCCAAAAGGTGGTCATCAATCCAGAGATTCTTCGCCAAACCCTCAACCTGGATGATGCCACTTTCCCGACCAGCTATCCAAAGGGCACCACTGATCTATCCTTTGCCCACCATGGATACGAAGGCAATCTGAGTGCCTCTACCATATTGAAGAAACATTTCCAGGATGCTGAACGGCTTATCTTTCATATGGTAAATGTCTGCCTGGCTCCAAAGACTTCATCATGGGATCAAATGTCCACAAGGTGGCAACAGGTATTGTACTCTATCCTTGAGCAACAACCTTTAAATTTTTCTGAAATATTATTCTTAGAGCTCAAGGATATGGCCCAAAAACAACTTTCTAACCGTTGGATACTATATCCTCGGTTTATAATGGCCATAATTGAAAACCAGCTTCAAGCTGAGGGACTTGTTGGCCTGGGAGTCCCTGCTATGGCTGTATTGCCTGAAGTATACTCCCGGCACAACTCTGACCAATCACTCAAAATGGCTGCCAAGCTGCGCAAACCCACGCAGCTGGAACCCACAGCCACCACCACAAAATCCAAAGTCCCCACCAAACCAAAACAAAACGAACCAAAACAGCTATTCAGGAAGATGAGTCACCTGAAGATGCTCCTGTACCACAAAGACAGGATATACTCACTGGTGTTAACCCCCCAGTAGTATCAGAGACTCACCCAGCCACAGCCGCTCAGGATTCCTCTCAAAAGGAACCTGAAGCAACCAAAGAAGGGGTACCCACAAATCTGGAATCTTCCTCATTTGAGGAGATTGCCATTGAAACTCACCATTCTCCCCAGGTGCATAATACCCTATCTCCCAATGAAAATGCCCCCCAAAGTCCAACACTTATAATTGCAAATGTGCTGACTCAGCTGCATGCCTCTCCTCCTCCCAGACAACCACCTAAAGGGAAAACCACAGATATTGAGGAAGAGGATCAACATGCTTCTGACAACCCACAGCACAGGGTTTAAATGTTCAGTCTCCTAGTGTAGATACGGAGACAAGAATATCTGATGAGGCTGCCACCTCTTCTGCATCAGCACATGATCAGACTGAGGCTGGTAACATGGCTAAGACCTCATCAGAGGCAACAGCTGATGAAGGACATCGTCCTGAGGCTGGAAGTCCCCAGTTCCAAGAAAAAGGGGCACATGCTACATCTGGTCTACACCCAGAGCATGTACATCTTGCTACTAGCAAGAGGTCAGGTGATTCAGCATCTGCTGATGATGACCTGGGCTTCTTTTATGATGTTCTAGCCCAGAACACAATTCTTGAGGAAGAAGTTAGTAGACTACAAAGACTACTTGACCAATTCTCTCAAGAAGCAAGTCCATCTGACACCACAATACACCCACAGATGGCACCTTCACCTGAAGGTCTCTTAAACACTCAGCCACTACAAACATTCAATCCACCAGCCTCTACTTCTGGCACTGTTTCTCAGGGACAGAACCCCTCTGAGCAAACAGCTGCTATATTCCAAAAATCCCTACCTCTCATCACCCCATTGATCACCGATATTGTGATCAAAACCCTGGATGACAAACTTCCCTCAATCCTACAGCCACTGGTGGAGGAGATTATGAGCACAAGGCTTTCTACTACTCAAACCCTTGCAACCAATGCAACCAAAAAGGGGGAGAGTCAGTCAGTGAAAGACAAAGGGAAGCGCATACTGATAGAGAGAGAACAGGAGGAAGAAGAGGTTGTTGAGAAAGAGACTGAGAAGGAGGAAGAGTATGTGAAGGGAGCTGAAACTGATCAAGTGAGTGAAAGTCACAAAGACTTTCACATCACATATAAGAAGAGGAAGACTGACAGAAAAGAAAAAGAACTCCAGCTTGATGAGATGGTCAAAATGGCGGATGCTACACATAGTAAATCTATGGACTCCATTATTGACCAACTATACAGACAAGGGTTCGATACTACACAGCTTGACTCAGAGATTAGAAGACTTGAAGTTGAAGAAATTAACTCAAGATGGGCAAGCTATGATGTGCTAGAAAGAGAAAGACTGGAGATCATGATCAGATTTATTGCTAAGTATCTTGGAAGATCATTGATAGAGATTAAGTCATGGACCAGGGACAATATCTTGGCTATAACCACCAAGATCTGTACGTCTGAAGCATATACAAAGGGATTAGTGATTGAAGCTTTAAATGAAGCAGGTGCTGGAAAAAGAAACGAACTAGCAAAATACTCCAAAGCCTCACTCATTACAAAAATGCTAGAACAACCTGCAAAACCTACCACTTCAAAATCACCACTACCACAACCCATTAAACCAACTCCTTTACCCTCAAAACCAACAGCCGATGATGCATCCAAGAAGAAGAAGAGAAGGATGTTGAGGCTAGAAGAAGAAGAAGAAGAGGATGATGAGGAGGAAGATAGGCTGCCTCTTTCTGCAGTCTTAACTTTGCCTAAAGCCAAATCTATGCCCATCACTCCCACCTCACAGATGGAAACTATGAGAGTAAAGATTGAAGAAGAGCAACTGCAAAGGCTTCATGATGAGGAGATGCTAAAAAGTATAGATAAAACTTATGCTGCCTCCTCATCAATAATAAGTATGAAGAAAGAAGCTCTGAGACTGTACACCCTCGCCAACACATTTCAATATCAGAAAGAAAAGGTGAGGATGTGGCCTGATCCTAGGGTGGCTCACAGAATTGTAAAGAAGGACATTCCTGCACGATACAAGGGCCAGATAAAGAGGATCGTAGATGAAGAGATCACAGTGGTCCTTGTAGTATCACCCTGGGAGATTGTAGAAGACTTCAAGAAAGCTTATGAGACTAAACAGCCTCCCCAAAAGATGTTAGAAAACAGAGTGATCAAGAAGGGGTTAGTCTACAAGAAGCTTGAGAACTTCAAACAGAATGAGCTCAGTCTGTTACTTGAAGGTAATCATCCTGATGAGTTTGCCTACAGACAGATCACAACTGTTGAGCTCAAAAATGGCAAACAGGCCAAATACATCTCAGAGCTGTATGGGCGTGAAGGATTATTTGATGGTGAACCAGAGAATCTTACTATGGAAGAACAAATCATGTTTCTCAGAGCATACACCAGAGAATCCTACAGGCTTATACATGGGAAGTGAGTCTCATGGATGGGGGAACAGCTCAGTGTCCAATTCCCCAATACAGAGCTCTCATCCATACTTTGCCAACCAAATCATCAGAGACTTACTTCCAGGCCGGTGCTTATATGGGTCATCTTCTCAACTGATCAAGAAGGAAAAAGACCATCCATTTTGCCAACAATAAGTGGGACCTCAATAAAGTTAAAGGTTTTGGCTGCATTGGTTCAGGGGGAGTTTGTTGGACCAAAAGAACCAATGAGCCGGATCAGAAAAACCTTTAAGTCCCACAGACGTCACAACAACTACTGAAGTCCACAACAGCTGAAGACAACAACTGAAGACAAAGTCTGAAGACTCAAGTGCTGAAGACAAAGTCTGAAGACACAAGTGCTGAAGACAAGTCTGAAGACACAAGTGCTGAAGACAAAGTCTGAAGACACAAGTGCTGAAGACAAAGTCTGAAGACACAAGTGCTGAAGACAAAGTCTGAAGACACAAGTGCTGAAGACAAAGTCTGAAGACACAAGTGCTGAAGACAAAGTATCAGATGTTGTCACAACAACTGAAGAGGACTTCTTCAGTAGTTGTGACGGTTTTCTTTCAGTAGTTTTATATTTTCTATTTTCAGTAGTTTTTGTAAAACGACTGAAGAGTTTGTTCTTCAGTCGTTGTAGTATCAGTAGTTTTCTTTTCAGTTGTTTCATGTTTTAAACTTAGCACTCTGACATGTTCTCAGTAGTTGTGAACATTTCAGTAGTTTATTAAGAATTAGTTATTTTTGTATTAGATCTGCTAGTAATCACCATCCCGTGATTACAGCAGTGATTGCACTCTATATAAGGAGTGCCAACCTTATTGTAATTGTGAATGATTGAGCAATAATATTGAGCATTATTGAAACATTCCAAATCACAGAAAAATATTCTCTCGCATTTGTTACAAATAACATTCTCTTGCTATAAGTTGACTAATTCGTCTCTTCATTCCGCTGCATTACACTCTTATACTTCAAACTTGTGATCTTTGATCCTGTCAAAGAGACTGAGAAGGAGGAAGAGTATGTGAAGGGAGCTGAAACTGATCAAGTGAGTGAAAGTCACAAAGACTTTCACATCACATATAAGAAGAGGAAGACTGACAGAAAAGAAAAAGAACTCCAGCTTGATGAGATGGTCAAAATGGCGGATGCTAAATATAAATTCTCCATTATTGACCAACTATACAGACAAGGGTTCGATACTGCACAGACTCAGAGATTTTGAAGTTGAAGAAATTAACTCAAGATGGGCAAGCTATGATGTGCTAGAAAGAGAAAGACTGGAGATCATGATCAGATTTATTGCTAAGTATCTTGGAAGATCATTGATAGAGATTAAGTCATGGACCAGGGACAGTATCTTGGCTATAACCACCAAGATCTGTACGTCTGAAGCATATACAAAGGGATTAGTGATTGAAGCTTTAAATGAAGCAGGTGCTGGAAAAAGAAACGAACTAGCAAAATACTCCAAAGCCTCACTCATTACAAAAATGCTAGAACAACCTGCAAAACCTACCACTTCAAAATCACCACTACCACAACCCATTAAACCAACTCCTTTACCCTCAAAACCAACAGCCGATGATGCATCCAAGAAGAAGAAGAGAAGGTGTTGAGGCTAGAAGAAGAAGAAGAAGAGGATGATGAGGAGGAAGATAGGCTGCCTCTTTCTGCAGTCCTAACTTTGCCTAAAGCCAAATCTATGCCCATCACTCCCACCTCACAGATGGAAACTGTGAGAGTAAAGATTGAAGAAGAGCAACTGCAAAGGCTTCATGATGAGGAGATGCTAAAAAGTATAGATAAAACTTATGCTGCCTCCTCATCAATAATAAGTATGAAGAAAGAAGCTCTGAGACTGTACACCCTCGCCAACACATTTCAATATCAGAAAGAAAAGGTGAGGATGTGGCCTGATCCTAGGGTGGCTCACAGAATTGTAAAGAAGGACATTCCTGCACGATACAAGGGCCAGATAAAGAGGATCGTAGATGAAGAGATCACAGTGGTCCTTGTAGTATCACCCTGGGAGATTGTAGAAGACTTCAAGAAAGCTTATGAGACTAAACAGCCTCCCCAAAAGATGTTAGAAAACAGAGTGATCAGAAGGGGTTAGTCTACAAGAAGCTTGAGAACTTCAAACAGAATGAGCTCAGTCTGTTACTTGAAGGTAATCATCCTGATGAGTTTGCCTACAGACAGATCACAACTGTTGAGCTCAAAAATGGCAAACAGGCCAAATACATCTCAGAGCTGTATGGGCGTGAAGGATTATTTGATGGTGAACCAGAGAATCTTACTATGGAAGAACAAATCATGTTTCTCAGAGCATACACCAGAGAATCCTACAGGCTTATACATGGGAAGTGAGTCTCATGGATGGGGAACAGCTCAGTGTCCAATTCCCAATACAGAGCTCTCATCCATACTTTGCCAACCAAATCATCAGAGACTTACTTCCAGGCCGGTGCTTATATGGGTCATCTTCTCAACTGATCAAGAAGGAAAAAGACCATCCATTTTGCCAACAATAAGTGGGACCTCAATAAAGTTAAAGGTTTTGGCTGCATTGGTTCAGGGGGAGTTTGTTGGACCAAAAGAACCAATGAGCCGGATCAGAAAACCTTTAAGTCCCACAGACGTCACAACAACTACTGAAGTCCACAACAGCTGAAGACAACAACTGAAGACAAAGTCTGAAGACACAAGTGCTGAAGACAAAGTCTGAAGACACAAGTGCTGAAGACAAAGTCTGAAGACACAAGTGCTGAAGACAAAGTCTGAAGACACAAGTGCTGAAGACAAAGTCTGAAGACACAAGTGCTGAAGACAAAGTCTGAAGACACAAGTGCTGAAGACAAAGTCTGAAGACACAAGTGCTGAAGACAAGTATCAGATGTTGTCACAACAGCTGAAGAGGACTTCTTCAGTAGTTGTGACGGTTTTCTTTCAGTAATTTTATATTTTCTATTTTCAGTAGTTTTTGTAAAACGACTGAAGAGTTTGTTCTTCAGTCGTTGTAGTATCAATAGTTTTCTTTTCAGTTGTTTCATGTTTTAAACTTAGCACTCTGACATGTTCTCAGTAGTTGTGAACATTTCAGTAGTTTATTAAGAATTAGTTATTTTTGTATTAGATCTGCTAGTAATCACCATCCCGTGATTACAGCAGTGATTGCACTCTATATAAGGAGTGCCAACCTTATTGTAATTGTGAATGATTGAGCAATAATATTGAGCATTATTGAAACATTCCAAATCACAGAAAATATTCTCTCGCATTTGTTACAAATAACATTCTCTTGCTATAAGTTGACTAATTCGTCTCTTCATTCCGCTGCATTACACTCTTATACTTCAAACTTGTGATCTTTGATCCTGTCAGCTCATACGCACCAGATTCATTCGCACGACTTAACCAATCACCCAGTTCAGCCGCACGATTAGACCATCCGCATCCTTCAGTCGCATCAGTGAAAGTTTGTTTAATTAGACTTTAAGTTATTCGCCATGGAAGATCAGATGTCAGCCTTTACTGCTGGGAAGGACTCGAGAATACAGAACCTGCTGCTGCTTGAGAGTGAGGTGGGTAATCACAATAAACCACCAAAGCTCTTGACTTTAGATGAGTTTCCCCAATGGAAATAACGTTTTGAGATCTACCTCAATGGAGTAGATCCTAATCTGTGGGAAGCCATTGAGATTGGGTATAGTACGCCGGTGGGAGCTGATGGAGTTAAGCTAACTTTAGGTGGGATGACGGACGCACAGAAAGTCAAGTACAATGCAGAGAAAAGGGTTTATGCATTGATCACTCAGTCTATCCCCAAAGACATATTCCACTAGTATTCAGAGAATAAGCAGTCCAAGAAACTATGGGATGAGCTAGAGAAGAGGTATGATGGGAATGCTTCGTTGAAGGCAATCAAGGCAAAGGAGTTAAAGAAGGAATTCGATAACTTCTCATCGATTGGTAACGAGAGTTTAGACGACGTCATAGATAGATTCTACCACTTGATGAGCGAACTGCATACACATGGAGTGGAAACGACCATGGAAGAGAAATTGAGTAACTTCGCAGACGGATTGCCTAATAAGTGGGCTTCATTCGTGTCTAACCTGAGACAGAATGGAATGCTTGCAAAGCTGGATATTAATGACTTCATTCTTAAGTTGCGAGAAGAAGCACTAAGGATGAAGTATAGAGCTCAGAAGTCTTCGTACACACAGAATCCAGCTTTGTACAACGCCACGCCTCAAGCTAAGACATCTGGAGCACCTCTCCAGACTGCTTTTGTGTCTAGCTCGTCAGGTCCTTCACATGCTTCTCCTTCTGGATCAGACACGTCAGGGTCGTCTTGTACCCACTATATTGGATCAGAAGCAAGTGCTACCAAACTGAAGACCGAGAACCTCGGTAATGTGACTGTGGAAGTAGCTCGAGAGCATATGGATCTTTTAGCTGCAGTAGTTCATTCATATGATGGACTTGTTGCCGGGAAGATTGGAAAACTGCCATCTGGCAGATGAGGACTACGAGCAGGTGGACGAAATGGAGCTTGAGAGGATGGATATAATGTGGGCCTTAGCTAGTGCTGTCCGGAGGGCGAAGAAGTTTGTTAAAAAGACTGGACAGAACTTGGTAGCTACTAAGGATACCACATTTGGCTTTGACAAGAGCAAAGTGACCTGCTTCAACTGTGGGAGAAGGGGCACTTCAAAAGAGAGTGTGTCAAGCCAAAGAAGACGGGTAATGGGAACCCGTTCTCGTCCTTTACTCGCCAAGACAAGCAAGCATCCAGTTCTACTTCATCAAACAAGGATCCAAAAGCCTTGACTGCTCATGATGATGAAGGACAGGATTGGAGCTTTAGGTTTGTCTCACCAGGGGAATCAGACATTGCAAGTGTAGAAGATATTGATGATGATTCTGCGAGTGAAGGTGATCTAGCAGTTGAGATAGCGATGTCACATAGTGAAGAAGCAACTGCAGCCGAGGTCAGTTACAAGCCTAAGGAGGAGACTTCCACGTCAGAGACAGAGACAGAATCACCAGAACCAGAGACATCTGATGCTGCGTTGATGGCTAGCTCTTCTGAACCAACTCAGGTAAGTACTACTGACCAAATGTTTGATAATCATGCTTGTTCTGCTGTGATACTTTTAGGAATAGCATAGATGAAAAATTTGCTAGGTTATTAGATCATAATGATAACTTAGTAAAAGATTTGCAACTGTGCACTGAGGCTAATAGAGTACTAAAACAAAATGAGCATAGTTATAAAGAAAAGATAGACCTATTGACTAAACAGCTTAGGGAAACCGAAGTAGTTGCCTTTAACCAAGCAAATGACATTAGGTACTATCTAAACTCCCTAGAAGACACTAAGAAGCAAAAGGCAGTTCTAGAAGTAGAAGTAAATTCATTAAAACAGAAACTGCATAATTGGACGGGGAGGGATTGGGTTACAAAGTGGTTCCACCACCACCTGAGACCTTGATGAACACTAAGACTAGACCAGTAAATAATAACCCCATCAAGGATCACGTGGTGTCTACTCCTCTTGTTAGTGATCCAGATACCTCATGTTCATCTACTGAATCTGGACACAAACAAAAGGAGGCCACTTCAAAGGCAAAGGGTAAATTGCCTTGTGTTAATCTGGAAAAGGAATTTGAAAAAGTTAACTTAAAGTCAAGGTCAAACAGAGTCAAATCAGAACCTAAAAGGACTTCAAATGTTAATTTTTCACATGCTACAAGTCAAAAACCAGTTAACCAAAAAGAGAAAGATGTTAAACAGGTTAAAACAGTTAATTTTGTTAAACCAGAGAAAACATCAAAAAACAAGAGTCAAAACCTAAAGTGATTGATGTTACTAGAGTGTCACGCACTTCTCCACAAAGAAAGTCTACTCATAAAGTTGATAGCCGGTCATGCTACAACTGTGGAGAATGTGGACACATTGCTTTCTATTGTCCTTTCTATCAGACACCTAGGAAGAAGATTGACCTTCAGGACTCTAAGCCTAGGTCTTCTAAGAGGAGTTCTCTGACTCCACCTAGAAGAGCTAGTGAAGCTAAAGTCCAACCTGTAAGCCAGATGACTGTTTATCATAAACAGGCCTTGCACAAATCTGGCTTATGGAAAGAGAAGTCATCCTGCGTGTCTGATACTGATGACAAGAAGGAACCTGAGCTACCCTCACCCTCTAAGGGTCAATGGGTGGAGTTTATGATGTGTGATGCCTCTGGGAAACCCAAGCCAGTAAAGGCTTGGGTTCCTAACCTAAACTAATTCATTTACTTTGTATGTGCAGGGTGTTCGATACAGTGCTGAGACTAACACGTGGATTGTAGACAGCGGAGCATCCAGGCACATGACAGGAAATAGGGCCCTTTTATCAAACGTCAAGCAAATAAAAGGAGGGCATGTTTCCTTTGCTGGAAACAAAGGAGGCTATATCACAGCTCAGGGAGAAGTGGGAAATCAGAAAGTTAAGTTTGATAAGGTGAACTACGTTCAACAACTTCAGAATAACTTACTTTCTGTTTCCCAAATCTGTGATAAAGGATTTAAGGTCATCTTCGACAACAAGAAGTGTTACGTGCTGAAGAAAGACTACGTGATCCCAGAGGACCAAGTTCTGATGACTGCTTCAAGATATAAAGACCTTTATGTCTTGGATCTGTCAACAGCTGCTACAACGGATCATGAGGTTCAGTGCTTTTATCTAAAGCTACTGAGAAGGATTCCATCTCCTGGCATAGGAGAATGGGACACATTAGTCAAAGGAAGATGAATCATTTGATTCAGAAGGATTTGGTGAGAGGAGTTAATGTCAAGAACTTCCAACTTCCTGACTTTTGTGTAGCTTGCAAGAAAGGCAAACAGACGAAGAAGTCTCATAAGGAAAAGAAAGTTCATTCAATAGAACTTCCTCTTGAACTTCTTCACATGGATCTGTTTGGTCCAGTCAGTACAAAGAGCATTGCAGGCGACTTGTACTGTTTTGTGGTCACTGATGACTACTCAAGGTTCACTTGGGTAATGTTTCTGAAATCCAAATCAGAAACATTTGAGTCATTCAAGGAGTTAGTAACCACACTGGAATCTCTCTACAAGCTAAAGGTTAGACAAGTACGCTCAGACAACGGGACAGAATTCAAGAACCAATGGATGGAGGCATACTGCAAGAAAAGGGAATTGTGCATCAATTCACTTCTGCCTACACGCCTCAGATGAATGGTGTTGCTGAGAGGAAGAACAGAAGCTTGATAGAGACAGCACGGACTATGTGGCGGACTCGAAACTGCCTATCCAATTCTGGAATGAGGCAGTGGCAAATGCATGTTATACACTGAATCGAGTCCTAATAGTCAAGCGCCACGGAAAGACATGTTACGAGCTACTACAAAGACGCAAACCGAATTTGGAGTATCTTGAACCTTTTGGCGCGCCGTGCACACTTCTGAAGAAGACACAAGAAGGCAAATTCAGCGAGAAGGCGGATGAAGGAATCTTTCTAGGATACAACATACCGAACAAGCGAGTTTACAACAACTCAACGGGTCTTGTAGAAGTGTGGTGTAATGTCGACGTTCAGAGATATACCACACCACCTACAGGCAAAGGACCCGCATACTTCTTCGATTATGATGGATTCTTCAAGTCCTTCAACATCCCTCTCTCTCCCTCGGATGATGAGTTAGCTACTAGAATGATGTATGATATTCTGAATACACCATCTAGCACACAGGGAGAATCATCTACTCAGTCAGGGGGAGTAGTCGATGACAGTGACTCCTCCTCTGAAGATGAAGCTGAAGCAGATGACCAGAACAGTCAGGAGGAACAGGTTCCAGTTCCTGAAAGTCCACAAGCATCTACCAATGATGCACCTTCGACTTCGGAACCTCAAACTCCATCTACCTCAGATGCAGAACCTAATGTTCATAATCTTGGCTCTGAGGTGGCTGTTCCTACTACTCCAGGATCACGACTAAACGTCTATCATCCCCTTGACAATGTTATTGGGGATGTCAGATCAGGAGTACAAACCCGAAATCAGCTATACTCAGCTGATTACGCCTCGGTTATGGAGAAGGGTTACATTCATGATGGTGCTTATCGATGTTTTGTCTCGCAGGTTGAGCCAAAATATGTCAGTGAGGCACTAAATGATGAGGCGTGGGTGAGTGCCATGCAAGAAGAACTTCTGCAGTTCAAGAAGTTAGGTGTATGGACTCTGGTTGATAGACCTAAAGGTGCTAAAGTCATTGGCACCAAATGGGTACTAAAATGCAAGAAGGATGACCAAGGGGTCATTATCAGGAACAAAGCTCGATTGGTGGTTCAAGGTTTTCGCCAAGTCGAGGGGATTGACTACAATGAGGTGTTTGCACCCGTGGCAAGGATGGAAGCCATTCGTATCTTCCTTGCCTATGCATCGTACATGAAGATTAAAGTCTACCAATTAGATGTAAAGAGTGCATTCCTTCATGGGGAAATCAGGGAAACAGTCTATGTAAGTCAACCCGAGGGATTTGAAGATCCTTATCATCGGGATAGAGTTTACAAGCTCGACAAGGCTTTATATGGGCTTCATCAAGCTCCTCGAGCTTGGTATGAGAAACTCTCGACTCATCTTGTGAAACACGGCTTTCGCAGGGGAGTCATTGACTGCACACTGTTTATTAAAGAAAAGGATGGCGACCTACTGCTTGTACAGATCTATGTTGATGACATAATCTTCGGCTCAAAGAACGAAGAGTTATGCAAAGAGTTTGAAGCAGTGATGAAGAAAGAGTTTGAGATGAGTGCTATGGGGGAGATGAAGTTCTTTCTCGGGTTACAGGTGGATCAGACACCAAATGGGATCTTTCTACATCAGACCAAGTATGTAGGAGACATTCTCAGTCGCTTTGACATGGAGAATGCTTCTGCTGCTGGGACTCCACTTGCTACGAATCACGATATAGCACCTGATGAGAATGGAGATCTTGTAGATGCCACGATGTACCGAGGAATGATTGGATCCCTTATGTATCTCACTGCCTCAAGACCTGATATTATGTATGCTACATGTTTATGTTCTAGATATCAGGCTAAACCTAAGGTCAACCATCTGATCGGGGTCAAGAGGATCTTTCGTTATCTGAAGGGTACACCCACACTTGGATTGTGGTACCCTCATGATGATACTTTGAGCTTACCGCGTATAGTGACTCGGATTACGGGGGCTGCAAGATGAACTACAAGTCTACATCAGCAGGGTGTCAATTCTTTGGGAGAAGATTAGTTACCTGGCAGTGTAAGAAGCAGACATCGGTTGCATTGTCAACCTGTGAAGCCGAATATGTTGCTGCTGCAAGTTGCTGTTCACAAATCATCTGGATTCAACAGCAAATGCGGGATTACGGTTTAAAATTCTCGTCTACTCCTATTTTGTTGATAACTCTGCTGCAATTGCAGTAACTAAAAATCCGGTTCAACATCCTAAGACCAAACACATCGGTATTAAATACCATTTCATAAGAGACTGTTTTGAAAAGAACTTAATTGATGTGGTTAAAATTAATACTGATTTTCAACGCGCTGACCTCTATACTAAAGCCTTTGATAAACCACGTTTTCAATATTTGCTAGAGGTCAACGGCGTTAAAAAGAAAAGTGAGGTAATTCCTGATGATAATAATGTGTAGTCCGATGTAGTTTAGTTAAAGTTTTTCATGTTAGTTTATTTGATTTGTTTATTTTCGTCGTTAAATTTAAACTCATGTTATTTTGCTGTTTATTAAAATCCTAAAATAATTAAACCAGTAATGATTTTAGTATTTTAGGGGGAGAATATGTCAGCAAGTTAACATTAAAAAACAAAAAAAAAAAAAAAACGAGGGAGAAGGAGTGAATAGCTGATATAAGGTAGATCGTATCTGTGATACCGATTCAATACCTTTGGAAAATGATAGTACACAGGAACAAATCAAGAGGGACTTTAAAAATTTAAGTTTTGAAAAGATGCAAAAATTTAAAGTATAAGTCTGTGTAGTCTAGGCAATACAAAAGGGAAGATGATAGAAAACTGGTAACTCCGAAGGTAACACAAAGAAAGTAGACCTAGAGGTTGCTAGACCACAAATGATATGTCGGTAGATTCAACACAATAGATGATTAGACTTGACTGGTGTTATCAAGATCAAACTAAGTTGTTCAACTGACTGTGGGCTTCCATCTTATCACTGGTTAACACAATCAACAATATTCCAATAAGGGGTAATGAGCATGTAAACGCCACAAATGTGTGCGGATGACCATAATTAGAGCAAAGCAAAGAAAAATGAAAGACAAATGCTATAAAGCTAATGACTTATGTTGTTGGTGCATTTTGTGCAAAATAAAATAAGCTGCTCTAACAAGGAGAGAGGTTGTGTGCCTCTCTGCTGTGCGATGGCACTGACCTGAGGATAAGCATAACCTAGATATTCTAGAATTCATTGTTGTTTGCCGCCTCTCTGCTGTGCGATGGCACTGACCTGAGGACTGGCCTCTCTTTGAAAGCTCTAAGAATAGTCTCTTCTTGTATAATACCCGTAGACCGCTCAAAAGCTCCTGAGGAATGTTGATTACCATATAAGTGTGGGATCCACAAATGTTAGATTGAAATAATCATACCTAAATCAATCATCAGTCTGTGTCAAAAGTCTGTGTATGGATTTAAGTGGACAAACATATTGACAATCATTGTGGCTGCAATTTCTCAAAAGTTTAAATCAATGTGACAATCTAAGAGTTCCAGTATGATTTCCTTTAGTTGCTAACGACTCTGGATGAACACCGAGAATTGAGCATCAAAAGATTTTGATAACAAGTCCCAAATGATTTGACTAGCTGTATGATTCCAAAATTGAATTGGTCCAGGTATGGTCAATCCAAGTTGAAGCTGTCTATTCCAGAACCAAATCCCGTAGATGTCTATCATAGGATTTATCTCTCACAAAAAGCCAAAAACAAGTGTGTTTGTGTATTTAGTTTAAATTTTCTAAGTTAGTTAGTAGTTTTATTTTTAATTTTATTAGTTTGTCAGACTACATCAGGAAAATCAGAAAGAAATCAACTCACTAAAAGGGTCATGTCTGAGATGACCACATGTGCTTTGAAAGTTTAAAACAATCACGTCTGAGGTGACAAAGTGTTTAAAAGGGTCACGTCTGAGGTGGCTAAATTGGATAAAAGGATCACGTCTGAGGTGATCAAAATGTTTTCAAGTTAAAATGATCATGTCTGAGATGATCAAAGGCTCATAACGTTAATTTCAAGAGTTAAAGGGGTTTTAAATGTAAATTGGTAAAAATGGCAGAAAATTAACTAAGTGTGACCTATTCGCAAGAATGGACCATACGTATGGACTAACCATACGAATGGAAGCCATTCGCACGAATGGACCATGAGTATGGACCATCAAACCGAATGGCCCATACGATTGGCCCAGTCGGAGGCTTAAGTGCGAACGAGTGAGTCAGTCGCACGACTGAAATCCAGTCGAACGACTGGAGAAGGGCGACTGACCCAATCGCACAACTGAGTCCCACTCGCACGACTGAAAGGTGCGTATGAACTCAGTCGCACGATTAGATCTAGGGTTAGTATAAATAGAGGGGGAGTCGGTCGCAGAGACTCATCACCCTCAAAGAAACCCTAAATCGCACGACTTAACTACACTCTGCCAAAATTTCATTTGATTCCTAAAACACCCGTTTCTTGAGTACTGATCATTTCTATCGACTTTACAGGTAATTTGCGGTGGAAAGAAACCAAAATCGCGTTCATTTTGACTCCAGATCTGTAAAATTTGAACTGAAAGCAAACCGAGACTTAAACGGACTAATAACCTAACCTAACTACTCAAACAGATGAAATTAAGTGTGTTAGAGGTTATAAGAACGTATTGCGAGTCAAATGAACCAGATAACGATGTCTAAAACTCATAATTGGTGAAAAAGTAAATTTGAATTGAACAGACAGGATATCATGCGATTGGACAGGCTGATGAACTTCAGTCGCACGACTGAAGGATGCGATTTACCTAACCGCACGATTGAACCATGCGTATGAAGCTCAGTCGCACGACTGGCGTAACCGCATAAGAGTACACGCGCATGAGTCCAGTCGCACACTCAGTCGTACGCATGAGATCATTCGCACGTCTGAACCTCAATCGCACTGTTCAGTCGCACGACTGATCTCAGTCGCACAACCTCAATCGCATGACAGAAACATTCTATTCAAGTTTAAGTGTTTCATGATGTTCTTAGCCAAAGGTACTAATGTTTATATTGTTATGTGTTACAGATGGCGAGTCGATGGACCATGAGCACAAAGCATAACATATGTGCTCATCTGGATTTGACATCCAGGAACGCGGCTGACTTCTCAGGCATCATCACTTTTCTGCTGAGATCTAGGATTGCTCATGCTATCTCTACACCGTGTACACCTTATAGATCAGTGCAGCAGGCCTTCTGGGAAGGCGCGACCGTTGATAGATCCTCTGAGCATCATTGCATCAGGAGTACGATCTTTGGTGAGGCTATTACCATCTCAGAGGAGGATCTGAGGATAGTTCTACAGTTAGGGGATGATGCTGATTGTCCTACTCGTCTACACCCCCTCACGGTCAGAGGATGTTTTCTGAGAGCCAAGTACTCTGGGGACATCAATGCTGGGGTACTCAACAAGAGTAACCTCTGTCCCCAGTTCAAGTATCTTGCGCATGTTCTACTGAAGTGCATAGCGTCGAGGAAGGGAGGATTTGATGAGTTGTCGGATCAGATCCAGAACGCTTATGCTGCGTTGGTGCTGAACCACCCGTTCAGCTTCTCCAAAATGATCTTCACCTACCTGGTGGAGAACATTGAGGGGAAAGGGAAGGAAGGCTTCTGCATGTATCCGAGGTTTATGCAGATGATTATAGATCAGAAGCTTCCCTCCCTGCCGAAGGAGAAGGAGGATGCTGTAGTGCTCGAGGTCATGGATGACACTACGTTGGGCAGGATGAAGGTGTATAGGGGGAAGCAGGTGAAACCCCCTGTCACGAGGTTGTTTGGGCATCTGGCCCGTGCTGACTACGTGGTGCCAGCCAAGAGAAAGTGGCGCCACGATGATAGTGATTTCTATGTAGAGCAGATTGCTCTACCAGCTCATGATTCAGATGATGATGATAGCGGAGACGCCGGGGATGATATGCCTGCTCCACCTAGAGGCACTGAGTCTGAGGTTATTCCCCCGGGGTCTGCCCCTGCCGGAGATGTTGCTGAGACGGCCGGTTTTCATCAGGAGTTCGTTGTTGGTGCTGAGGAGGAGGAGGAGTCTGATGAGGAGCCCCTCACGAGAACTGTGGGAAGCAAGGTTGTTCCCACAGAACTTGGGCTAAGGGTGGTTGGTGAACACCCTCGAGACTCCAGAGAGACAGAGACTGACCCGAGCTATGCTCCGGGTTCAGCAGGCAGAGCTGCAGGGGGAGCATCCACTTCCACTGGGACTAGGAGGAAGAGGATGGCTCAGCCCCATGGACAGAAGAAGAAGAAGCGTCGACTGACCTTCGTTACCACTGTAACCTCTACTTCCACCACCACAGCCACCACTACCACCTCCACTGATATACCACCCACCACCACAGCCACCACATCCACCACTGCTACCACAGCCACCACCTTACCTACCACCACTGTACACATCCCATCCACCACCATACCATTTACACCTACATCACCTTCACCATTTTACCGACCCATATTCACCACAGCCACTACCACCACCACCTCACATCATGCAGGACCGTCAGCCCAGTCCTCACACATGTATGGATCACCTCTACCTCCAATCGGGGTAGAGGAACAACTGTCGGCGCTAAACCGTATGGTGATGCGCTTACTAGCTGCCGACGAGGAGAAAGCTGCACAGATACGTCAGCTGACCGACCTGACTGCTGCCCAGTCTCAACAGATGGCAGAGCAGGCTCGGGTAGTAGAGCAGCAGACCCAGCTGATGGATGCACAGAGAGTAGAGATGTCCCAACTCCAGGAGCAGCATGCCTAATCAGCCAAACGTATAGAGGAGTTGGAGACTACCAACAAGACCATCATGCTGCGGTTAAAGGGATCAAAGGATGAGCCCTTAAAGATAAAGGAAGGGGATGGAGATGATCGAGATGGTGATGATGATGATGAAGATGATGATGAGGATGAGGAGGATGATGAGGATGAGGAGGAAACAGATGAAGAAAGGACAGAGGGAAAGGATGATGATGACGAAGCAGAAGGAGGGGATGCGGCTGCATCGGCTTCTGCTTCAGGTCAAGAACGAAGATCGAAGAATCGACAGGACCAGTCAGCTACCACCTCTGCTCCTCCGAGCGGTGAGACCATGATTCAAGACAAAAGTACAGATTAGATGTTTTATGTATTTATTTATTTTTGTGTTTGAATCATGTACTGAAAACAAATGTTTTGAATGTTTATATATTAAGTTAATGTAATTCTGTTTGATTACCTACTAATGATTTATGTGTTGAATGTTTAAATCAAACAGATCCAAATTTTCAAAGAGATGAGTTTGATATTGCTCCCCTTCAACAGGTCAAGACTCAACTAACCATGATTCTTGATCTGCAAAGGATTGTAAGAAGGTCTGTGAGTTATACCCCTGAAGAAGGGGAAATAATTCATGACCTATCTAACGAGCAACTCGCAGAGATGTTCAGACTCAATCCTGATGAAATCGTCAAAGATGCTCCAACAGTTGATTCGACTAGTGATGAAGAGCTAAATGATGTTGATGAAGTTGAGGTCGAAGATATCACTGCAGAAGAGTACCCTCAGTATGCTGACAACGAGGGTAATGTGGTCCCCAATCTGGGTGAGTCCCTAGTCAGTGATACTTTTGAGGTACTGAACAAGATGGAGCAGGAAACGGAGAAGGCAGAAGGAACAGCCCAAGCCTCAAATGACGATGTTGACATTCGAAAGGCTGAGTGGGCTGCCTGTTTTGAAGAAGTGAGAGCCCAACGTGCTGCACCAAAGAAAGATGCCTACACCAAGCTCTACAGAGTCAAGAAACACCACAAGGTGTCAGGTAGGATTATAGCATGGGCTTATTTTGATGATCTTAACGCATATGCAGTTAAAAGGGAACAGGGCATAGAGTACTTCAGATTTCCACATGATCTGAAGACTCTACCAGGTTTTGAGCTTAACCTGCTGGCTAAGCTAAAGCTTTTGTATGCTGACCCAAGGAAGATGTCAGGCTGGTTCGAGGCTGCCCTTAAGAACGAGTACCACACCAGATGGGTTAACTTCATACCCCAACAGCCTACTAGGTACATAAGAAGGTCTGAGGTTGATGCCATTACTGGCAAGCCCAAGATTGTGTTGAAGTGGAGTCCTCCACGCATTATGTCGAGAATCCCTCTCAGGGAAATGCCACAGGACTTCACTCCACACTTCAAATGGTGGTACTATGATTGGAGAACAGCTGAAGCGGTCATAGTCCTAAATAAAGAGGGCCAAATGGATACAATCAGGGTATTCGACCCGATGTGGCTAACTAACTTGTCTGCTAATGATGTCTATACATTATACAAGTGGCCACTGTTCTATGACACGCAAGATATTGTACAAGCCCTCCAGTTCAAAAATGTTATACAACTCTGCTTCGCGTTTGAGATTCACGCGGGAGTCACCAAAGAGGAGAAGTACAAGAAGTACAAGGAGGTTATGCAGAAGACAAGAGATTAGATAGATCTAGGTCCAAGGGGGAGTTTGTTGATGCATGTATATCCCTAGATCATGATTTGTAATGTAATAGATCTTGTCTGTCTGATTATGATGTAATTTGTATTGATTAATGAAATGACATGGATTGTTTGTTATTTGTAAGGTTTAATATTTCATTAATGAGTCGTGATTGAATTGATTGGGTTTATGATTGTTTGAATGGTTACACATAATGTTATATTAATTAAAACATTCAAACTTAACTTAATGAGGTTCTCATGCGAATGGCCCATGCGAACGGACCACACGCATGAATAACTTCATACGATTGACTCAATCGCACGACTGAACCAGGAGACTGGATCAGTCGTATGATTGACACATAAGATTGGCTCAGTCGCACGACTGAACACTCAGTCGTGCTGATGAATCAACCGCATGGTTCAATCACAAGACTAAACCATACTTATGGCCCAGTCGTACGATTGAACAATACTAACCTATAAATAGACCCAATTCGTGGAAAAACGTAAGCATTCATACCATTACGATTCCAGACGTACCCTAGCCGTCCAGAGACCTCTCAAATCGTTCTCCAAGTTCACAGAACACATTAGATCGATTCCTAATCGACTTCTAACGTTAGATTCAATTCTTGATTGATTCTTTGTGTGTTCTCACTGATTGGATCGCCAATCAAATAGGATTCCGCACTATTTGAGTTGGTTTAACACGCTAATCACTAGGTATTTCGTTCAAATACCAGGTCCTAACAATTAAAAAGGTTTTCAATTGAGATAAACTAATCAATGTTTATCATCCCAATAGCTGTAATGAGATATTTAAATCTCTGTTCATCAAATGCTTTGGTGAACAAATCAGCATATTGTTCATTTGAATCAACTTTGATTAGTTTGATAAGATTTTTCTCATGAATATCTCTAATGAAATGACACCTGATATCAATGTGCTTTGTCTTGGAGTGCTTTACTGGATTTTCAGTAATGGATATAGCACTGTTGTTGTCAATGTGGATAGGAGTGCTCATGAAGTTGAATCCATAGTCAATCATCTGGTTTTGAATCCACAGCAGCTGAGCACAGCAACTTGCAGCAGCAATGTATTCAGCTTCAGCAGTTGATGTAGAGACAGGATTTCTTTTTGCATTGCCATGAGATGATCCTTCCACCAAGAAATTGACATCCACCTAATGTTGATTTCTCGTTGATATTGCAGCCACCATAATCACTATCAGAGTAACCATAGAGATTAAAATCACTATTTCTTGGATACCAGAGACCTAACTTAGGTGCTCCTTTTAGGTATCTGAGGATTCTCTTGATAGCAATTAGGTGAGACACCTTTGGAGCAGCCTGATATCTTGCACATATGCAAGTTGCAAACATGATATCAGGTCTACTTGCTGTGAGATACATCAGAGAACCAATGATTGCTCTATACTGATGTTGATCAGTATCCTCCCCCTCAGAATCAGGGCATAAATCATGGTTTTTGGGTATGGGTGTCTTTGCTGCTTTACAATCCTTCATATCAAATCTCTCTAAGATATCATTGACATACTTAGATTGATTGATGAAGAACCCTTCCTTCAGTTGCTTTACCTGAATTCCAAGGAAAAAGTCCATTTTTCCCATAGAACTCATTTCGAACTTCTTCTTCATAATGCTCTCAAAGTCTTTGCACATTTGGTCATTTGAGGAACCAAATATGATGTCATCAACATAGACTTGAACTAGCAAAATGTCTTTCCCAGACTTTCTAATGAAGAGAGTCTTATCAATGGTACCTCTAGTATAACCATTCTTCTGGAGAAATTGAGACAATGTCTCATACCACAGCCTAGGTGCTTGGTGCAGCCCATATAGAGCTTTATCCAACTTGCACACATAGTTTGGATGTTGTGGGTCTTCAAATCCTAGAGGCTGGCATACGTAGACTTCCCTATCTATATCCCCATATAGAAAGGCACACTTGACATTAAGCTGGTAGACAGTGAAATTCTTGGATGCAGCATAAGCAAAGAAGATCCTAACTGCCTCAAGTCTCGCAACACGTGCAAAGACATCAGTATAATCGATTCCTTCCTCTTGAGTGTATCCTTGAACCACCAGTCTTGCCTTGTTCTTGATGATCAAGCCTCTATCATCTCTTTTGTTCTTGAATACCCATTTGGTGCCTATAGGTACTTGACCAGATGGTAGCGGACATAGGTTCCAAACCTTTTGTCTTTTGAATTGAAGCAACTCCTCTTCAATTGATTCAACCCAGCTACTATCTTTCAAGGCATCTTCCACCTTCTTGGGTTCTATTTGGGATAAGAAGCATGAGTATAAGCAGACATTCCCATTATGAGTTTGTCCTCTTGTTCTCACACCCTAAGAGACTTCCCCTATGATGTTTTCAGCTGGATGAGTATTGTGAATTCTAAGTCTTGGAATCACCTCCAGTTGCAAAGATAAGTCCAGGTTGGACATATTTTGCTCAGGGGCTTGAATACTTGGTCCAGCTGTTGTTTCAATCTCATTCAATGAGGACTGATTGAATGAAAGAGAAACATCATCATTTCTTTGCTGTGAAGCATCATTAACAGTTGCCTGTTCCTTCAAAATGCTGCTTCCATCAGCTTGGTGTTGTGCAGGATCACCTGAGGAGATTTGAGAATCATCAGGTGAATCCCTTGTTGAAGTTCCACTATTTCTTGAAATGGTTATGCTGTCTGATCTTTCAATAGTGGGAACTTGATTTGTTGTAGCTCTTGGAGAACTTGGAGTAGGTCTGGGAAGCTCAAACAGTTGATCTTCATCAGAATTGCTTTGAGCACCTGTTCCAGCTGAAACATTCTCACAAGATGGTTTAGAATAGTTTGGAAACAATTCTAAATCAAAGATATGATCAAGGCCATTCCCTCTAACACAAGGAGTGTGCTCATTAACTACAATGTTGGAGGATTCCTCAAATTGTTGGTTTTTAATATTATAAACCCTATATGCTTTAGAATAGGAGGAATATCCAACAAAGATAGCATCATCTGACTTTTCAGCAAATTTTGCCAAATTGTCTTTTGTGTTAAGTATGGTACACCTGCTGCCAAAGGACCTTAGAAAGCCAATGAACAGTGGCCTCTTGTTCCATAACTCATAAGGGGTCTTTCCATGTGGCTTTACTACAAGAACTCTGTTCTGCACATAGCATGCAGTGCTGACTGCCTCTGCCCAGAATGTTAGAGGCAGCTTTGAATCAGCTAACATAGTCCGAGCAGCCTCAATAAGTGTCCTATTTCTCCTCTCAGCAACACCATTTTGTTGAGGAGTTCTAGGAGCACTGTATTGTCTGGCAATCCCTTTTGAGTTACAAAATGAGTCAAGAATAAAGTTCTTAAACTCAGTCCCTTGATCACTTCTAATTATTTTAACCTTGTGATCAACTTGATTTTCTATTTTAAGAATAAAAGATTTTAAAGTTTCAGCAGTTTCATCTTTAGTTCTTAAAAAGAATACCCATATAAATCTAGTAAAATCATCAACTATCACAAGGCAATATGATTTCATTCCAATGCTCATTATACTTGTGCAATAAGTGTAATGGAGTGGTGATAGAGTTAACAACTTTGGATTTATGAGAAGACCTTTGTTGTTTCCCTTTCAGGCACGCAACACAGTTATCTTTACAGAAAAATTCCTTTTTAGGCAAACCATGTACCAAGTTATTTTTAGCCAATTTATTCATTGTCTTAAAATTGACATGACACATTCGTTTATGCCATAGTGTTGACTCATCACTATCAGCTTTGGAAAGAAAGCATGATACTTCTCCCATTGGGAAAGCATTGTTCATATCAAGCTTGTACATATCCCCTCTCCTGGGAGATCTAAGAAGCACCAATTCCTGAGGAATTGTCATCCCAGGTTTAAGGATGATGCACTCATGTTCTGTGAAAAGCATTTGATGCTTTTGATCACAGAATTGAGAAACACTTAACAGATTGTGTTCAAGCTGTTTGACAAAGTTAACTTTGTCAACTTTTAACTTTCCATTGGATATACTTCCTCTGCCAGAAATATATCCTCCGGCCTCACCTCCAAACTGGACAGGACCTCCATCATAATGTTGAAATTGTTGAAGGAGAGATCTGTTCCCTGTCATGTGCCTGGAGCATCCACTATCTACAATCCAAATGTTGTTATTCTTGTCATATGGATGTCCCTGCACATAAGGTGAGATAATTAGTTTTGATTGGAAACCCAAGCCTTGTTGGTCTTGGGTTCTTCCAATGAGAATGACATAATTGAACCAAAATTTATGCATGGGGGTTCAATTGATGTCTTTGAAGAAGAGGTTTGGGCTACAACATCTTCCTTGATCTTCCATTCCATCCCTTGGTTGATCATAGAAGATGAGCTTGTTGAGGCTTTTGTAGCTTGGCATTCTTCCGAAGCTTCTTTCTTTTCGGAAGAGACCTTCATCACCTTTTCTTCCGAAGCAGTCTTCTTCTGGGATGGTTTCAAGGGGACTCTTTTGTGAGTCTTTGCAGCTTTAACTTCCGAAGCCTTTTTCCTTTCGGAAGAAGAATTTTCTTCCGAGAGAAGTCTTGCTTCGGAAACAAGCTTTCCCTTTTTCATCACTTGAACCATTTGATATGGTCCAAATGTGAAACCTTCCCTGACTCCTTCTCTTTTAACATTATTTGCATAATGTGTGCTAGCAGGATTGTAGTAGCAATCTTTAGCCATGTGGTTTTGCAGACCACACATTATGCATGTAATGTTAACTTTCTGGGAATGAGAGGGTTGCTGTTTCTTGTTCTTTTTCTCCTCATCAGCAACCTTTCCCTTTAACTTCTGATCCTTTGGTAGGATAGGAGTACTGGTACTGTACTCTTTTCCTGAATCAGAAGGTCCAACCACCTAGAATCCAGCTGATATGAATACACCCTTTTGCTTTGGGTCTATCTTCAGTTTGGATTCAGCCACCTTCTTGGCAGTTTTTCTGGCTGCTTTAGCCCTGCTTCTTCTGGCTTTGGTGGTCAGGGTTTGATCATCATTTGCTGGGGAGGGCACAATTACCTGTTCCTTCCCTGTGATGGTCAGTGTCTCCATATTTGCATCACTCTTTGACTCTTGAGAAGGTGGGTCAACAGATGGAACCTCTTGCTCTTCAGTACCACACCTTGGTTGTCTTACATACTCATAAGAGTGTGGTGGAGCAATTTCTTTGGTTCCCAACCCACTTTTGTTTTGATAACAAAGTTTGGAGTGAGAGGATGATGCAAGTATGGCATGGAAGTTTTGCTCGGAAATAGCATACTTCCTGGCTTGAGCCTCAGCAGTGACAAACTGGGCTTGAGCCTCAGTCAATTTGGATATTAAATCCTTGATTTGAGTCTTGTAGTTGGTGTGTTCATGTTTTAAGAGGGACACAATTTTCTCTAACTCCTCAATTTTCTTTTGGTAGTCAGATTCAGCCCTTTTAAAGTAAGATTTTAAAACATTTAAAGACTCAATATCAGATTTAATTTCCATATTGTAGTCCTGGTACAATTTAACCTTAGCAATATATGCAGGGGTACAGAGATGTTCATATACCTTGCTTTCATCTGTTCTTGCCATGAGTGCTTGAGCAGGAGTCACATCTTGAACCATGAAGCTCCAGTCAACTTCTTGAGCCATTGCTGCTGTTTCAGTTGACTTTCCGTTGGGCTTTGGTGTGGAAGGATGTGTGGAGGCCTGTGAGGTTCCCGGGTTGGACTTGGGAGCCTTGCATTCCCTTGCAAAATGGCCAAGTTGGTTACAGTTGTAACATTTAGCCTTTCTTTTGTCAAACCCAAACCTGCTGGTGACTGGGTTTTGAGGGAATTGCCTTCCAGTTCTCTTAAAGAACTTCTTCGCTCTGTAGGTTAGAAGAGCCATTTGTTGGACTATGTCCACATACTCTATGTCATCCGGGCTAAAGCACTCAAGATCATCAAAGCAAAATTGATGATCATTGGAGTGTCCACTCCCTGAGACAAATGCACAGCCCTCCTGAAAGGAGCTTTGCTGAGCTTGATAAGACCTTGGAGTCTCAGGAAATGTGATGTAAGGCCCAGATGAACAAGATGGCTGCTGGGAGTAGGTCAGGTACTGCTGAGACTGGGAGATGCCTGAGCCTTCAGCAACCATTAAAGTGTTGCTAGCAGGAAGGCTCAAGGGTCTGCTTGCTTGGTGACCCTTCTTGCTTTCCATTTCCAAACAGTATCCATCAAGGATCGCATAGAGTTCGGTCATGGTGAGTGTATTTAAATTCTCTGTTCTCTTGATGAAGACACAGTAGAATGTCCACTCATTGGGTAGAGCACTCATAAACTTTCTAGTAAGGTCTCTAAGTTCTTGAGTGATTCCCACAGATTGAAGGGAAGAGATAAGATCCATATACCTGAAATATTGCTGGCTAAAAGTTTCTCCAGCAACATAGGTGAAGTTCTCAAACTGCTGCTTCAGTGAGTCCTTCTTTGAATCATTCGAGCTTGAGTACATTTGAGCAAGAGCATCAAAGAGTTCTTTAGCAGACTTACAATGCTCAAACCCCACCATGATGGAGTTTGGGATTGCAGTCATAAGAACAGTCATAGCGTTGCTGTCTATGTCAAGCTTCTTCCTGTCTTCATCGGAATAGTCTTCAACGGCCTTCTCGATCATGGCACCGTTTCCACCAGCAACTTTTGGCTTATACGGGCCATTAACGATGGATTGCCACATCTTGCTATCCTGGTATCTGATGAAGCCTTCCATTCTTCTGCTCCAAGATCTGAAGTTTTCAGGGTCGATGATGGGAGCTTTGGTCATCGTTCCCATCTCAACTTCAGATTTGTTGAGGGCCATTTTTGAGTGAGGTATAAGGAGGAGTGAAAAACTGGTTGATTAGGATGGTAAGATCTCATAATCAAGAGCCTAAAAAGCTCTGATACCAATTGCAGGATCGGGTTTTGTCACTTAAACACTTGTGATTCTTTCAAACTCACTTATAATATCACTCAAATGAGATGAAGCAATGCCTTTAACAAGAGTTGATAATAATATAATAAGTAATCAAAGGAACAAGCAGAAGTATTTTCAAGGTACTTGTATATATTACTTCTCAACTCAAGATTACAAGACACTTACAAGCATGAAACAAGAGTTACAATGAGAAACTATATATACTAGATCCTACAGCCTGTTATACTTGATACCAGCTGGAAACCTATGACTAAAGCATATACTACATTGCTATAGTTAAGGTATCTTAGATAAAGTATTATCTAAGATATGGTAGTCATGACATGTCCATGACTTACCTTTTGTCACCAACTAAAGATGGCAACTGTACTTAACATAAAAAGGTAAACAGTAGATTAAAGTATGGTCAACTACATGGCTTTTGAGAAAACGCCATGTAGTATCTCAGAGATTTGCAGCGGAGTGTCAGACAGACCATACTTATGTCTACTGGATAATAGAAGTGTCTTCCGAAGGTTAACTAGCTTCGGAAGAACAAGTTCTTCCGAAGCCACTTATACTTCGGAAGATGCTTCTATGCTTCCGAGGCTTTGAGGACTTCTTTATACTTCGGAAGTTGACTTCAGAACTTTGTCTTTAAGTCTTGATCTTCGGAAGTAGCTTCTTTGTCTTCGGAAGTTGGAGTTTTCCTTCGGAAGTGTATTTTACACTTAGACTTCGGAAGAGCTCCTTCTTCCTTCGGAAGTTCTACACTTGGCTTCGGAAGTCCTTTGTATGTTGTACTCAAAATCTTCTAAGTGACTTAGTTTTGGTTGCAACATCCTCTCTAGATCCAACAAAGGTAGATAAAGACACATGCATGAATTGCTCCATTGGAAAGCAACATAAGAATGCCATCCCAAAGCACAGTGAATGGCGAGCAAAGGAAAGGCTGGAATTAATCCATGCGGACCTATGCGGGCCCATCTCTTCACCATCAAAAGGTGGAAAAAGGTATTTTTTTGGGTTTGATAGATGACTTTAGTAGAAAGGGGTGGGTGTATTTACTGGCTGAAAAGTCAGAAGCATTTGAGTGCTTTAAAGAATTTAAGAAAAAGGTTGAAATTGAAACTAGGTTGCCTGTCAAAGCACTACGCACTGATCGTGGGGGAGAGTTTGTCCCGATGTGTTTAATTCCTTCTACAGGGAATAGTGAATTCGAAGGCAATTGACCACAAGCTTCACGCCCCAACAGAATGGTGTGGCTGAGCGTAGAAACCAAACTATGATCAGCATGGTGGTTTCAATGATGATGGGAAGAGGAATGCCACGGTGCTTCTGGGTTGAGGCAATATTTTAGACATACGATGTGTTGAATAGGTGTCCTACTAAAGCCCTAAAGGATGTTGCTCCTTAAGAAGCATGGAGTGGTAGGAAGCCCACTGTTAATCACTTTAGGGTATGGAGTTGCGTGGGGCATGTGCATGTGCCCAAAGAAAAAAGGACAAAACTGGAGGATAAAAGCATCACCTGCATTCTTCTTGGCCTCAATGAAGAATCCAAAGCATATAGATTACTCAATTCTAAGAAAATGAAGGTGATCACAAGTAAAGATGTAATTTTCGAAGAATAAAAGAAATAGGATTAGGGTGCTGAATTAAAAACCCAAGGAGAAAGTGAATTAAAATAGGGAGATGACATGTTTGGTGAATGAAGTGATGATGACAGCCTCTTTGAAGAAGATACCTCGGTTCCTAAAGAAATCAGTTAACCAACTGTAACTAATGCTTCCAGTGGCATTATTTAAAATGATGAAGTGAACGATGCAGAAGTAAGGGAGGGTCGATCCCATCGACCGCCCACAAATCTTTGAGACTATGTCGCTGGACATGTGTTGGAGGATGAAGCTAATGCTGCTGAAGATGCTATTCAATACCCTGTCACTTTTGAAGAAGCTATAAAGAGTGATAAATGGAAGAGACCAATGGATGTTGAAATGGAAGCAATCAAGAAAAATCGAACGTGGGAGCTTGTTAACTTGCTACAAAACACCAAATGTATCGGTGTTAAATGGTTGTATAAGATAAAGCTGAATGAGAAGGGAGGCATTAAACAATTCAAGGCTCGATTGGTGGCGAAAGGATATTGTCAAGAAGAGGGAATGGATTATACTGAAGTATATGCACCGGTGGCTAGGATGGACACCATCAGAATGATGATTGTTGTGGCGGCTCAATGTGGGTGGACCTTGTCTTAGCTAGGTGTAAAATCAGACTTCCTACATGAAACTTTGCAAGAAGATGTGTATGTGGAATAACCAAAGGGATACGTGATCAAGGGTAGTGAGCACAAGGTCTACAAATTACACAAACCCTTGTATGGCTTGAAACAAGCACCTAAGGATTTGAAAGAAGCAATAATGAACACACTTTTTTTACAAAGAGGAACCCACAAGATAACTTGTTACTTGTTAACATTTATGTTGATGACCTTATATACACAGGAGATTATCAAGACATGCTATTGGAGTTCAAGCAATGCATGAAATGAGAATTCGAGATGTCTGATCTCGAAAGGATGCGGTTCTTTCTGGGCATTGAAGTATAGCAAACAACCAAAGGTGTACATATTTCTCAACAGAAATATGCTATGGAAATTCTAAAGAAATTTGAAATGGAGAACTGCAACCCGGTACTTAATCCAATTGTCTCAGGATGTAAGCTATCCATAGGTGATGATGTGAAGATAGATGTAACCAAGTTCAAGTAGCTGATTTGGAGTTTGATGTATCTCTGCAGGACCAGTGAAGGGTATGCACTTACAACACAACAACACAATGAGGAAAGTTGCTTAGAACACTTAACAGATCAAATAGGGAACTGGTTAACTTGTTAATGAAAGATGCTAAGAACACAAGTAAATATGAGACAGAACTAGATTGCAAACAACACAAGTATTTGGTTTTCAAGAATGTTGTATATTGCTTCTCAAGTTCTATTACAAGTTACAAAGCATCGATAGAAAGTTACAAGTACTTGAGATACTTTATACTACATCCTACAGTTGGCCATACTTTGAAGGCCAGCTGGATACAATTGACTAGACAACTACAAAATCAAATAAAGAGTCAAAAGGCAGATCTGCCTTTTCCTTTGTGACTATGACATGCCATAGCTCACATCCTAATATATTACAAAAAGGATAAAAGTACATAAAGTAGAAAGCATGGACTCAAGACCTCAATGTACAGTTACCAAAAGCATGGACCTTTTACCAACTCATGTAAGTTGGTGACTTTATAGAGTAGCACCGGAAAGGTGGTCCAGCTTTATGGTAAAGTACATCAGATAAAGGCATATCTCTAAAAGTCTTCGAAAGAAATCTGTCTTCACTCTTTGGCTTCGGAAGACTTTGTCTTTGAAGCTTCGGAAGACTTCACTTTTGGCTTCAGAAGATGTTGGTCTTGGCTTCGGAAGATTTTACACTTAGAATATTTCTAGTGTATGGTGTAAAACTTCCGAAGCATTTCTACTTCTGTTCTTTAGTGCATGCTTGCAGAGAGACTTTGGATGTTTTGGCTGCATCAGACTTATAGGAATCCTTACAAACTCCCCCTAGGCTGATGCTACCAAAACACTTAGAAGATCTTCAGATATTTGTAGTCTTCAGCATAATGATGACCATACCCTTCTTCATCAGATGGTCAGGATCATTCAGACTCTTATAATATCTTCTCATCTCAAAGAGATCATGCAGAGGTAAGTTGATTATGTCTTTCCATGTATAGACATTCTTAACACCTTGATCTCTGATCACATGCCATCTCTCTGGATTAGTAGTGAAGGTCCAGGATAAGATGGGTGTCTCAGCTGCAAGAGGAGCCACTTGAGTTGGATTTCATTGGGCTGCCTCTTCATGCACTTCCTCAGGTTGATCTGACTCAGCCT
Source organism: Flaveria ramosissima (assembly GCA_025215565.1). Lineage (NCBI taxonomy): Eukaryota > Viridiplantae > Streptophyta > Magnoliopsida > Asterales > Asteraceae > Flaveria > Flaveria ramosissima. Next base: position 14,123,340 of record CM046033.1, on the reverse strand, counting down.
GAGGTGTAGAGGTGGATGATTCAGGCTTCTTCTTCTTTGACTTTAGTTTGGAAGCCATCCTCTTCTTCCTCTTAGAAGATTTTAACTGAGATGACTGGTCTGCAGCACCTTGTTGATCATCCTTGTCTTTCTCAGTTGGGTGTTCCTCCCTCAGTAGGAGGTCCAGGTTGTGTTGTCTCAGGTTATTCAACCTTAACCTCCATTTCAGGCGGGATTTGACTTGGAGGAGAGTATAAGTCAATCAGCTCTCCACTCTTGATCTTCTGCTTGATTATCCTGATATGCTCATCCATTGTGGATAGAGACATAGGGCCAAGTCTCCTTCCGGAGAATCCATACAGCTTCAAGAAGCTCATCATCCTTTGTCTGTCAGCAGACTTTTTCATACTCTTTTGGATGATGGCTCTTGACTTTGCAGCATCTTTCCTCATCTTTTTCTTTGTTGCCTTTTGTTCTTTGAGCACTTGAAGTTCAAGCTGTTTGAGATACTCAAACTCAATGTACTCAAAGGCCAAGGGAAGAAGTGCAAATGCCTGGTAGAGACTTGTGGCACTCAGGTAGTTGATCATGTTTTGCCTATCTGTTTCCTTGTCTACCTAAGGTTCTTGTGTAGCACCCACATCCTCTTGCACAGGACTTTCCTGAACTGGGGAGAGAGTTGGAGCATGCTTGTATAACCTTTTCTGTCTCTTCTCCTCTTTGAATTGGAGAAGTAACCTTGCATCCTCTGCTTCCTTCATCTCTCTTGACACTTCCATGTCAGCCAGTTCATTTAATTGCTCTAAGGGGAGAGATATAATCTCATCTATGTCATAGTTCCTGGTCTGCAGGTAAGTAATCCTGACTGCCCTCAACTCATCTTCTTGAGTGTTTGGTCTGGGGGCAGCCCTGATTGCAGCTTGCATAAAGCCTGAAGACCCAGAGGAACTTTCTCCCTTTAGATTCCTCTTCTCTCTCTCTCTCCTCCTCTTTAATCTCCTCAGGAGTCAGAATCCTTTTCCCTTTGTCACCCACAGACCTTTTTGACTCAGGGTGGAGAGAGGTTTGGCCTTCATTGCTTAGTGTAGCATCCAAGCTCTGGCCAGAGAGAGTTGTGAGACACCTTCACCAGCAGGTGTTTCACTGAGGGAATGAATTTATGAAGCAGTTGTTGGTGTGACAGGGCTCTCAGGCTCTATCACTGGGCCTTCAACCAAGGTTTTCCCTTTGAAGCTAATCTCAGGGTCTGCCTCAGCATCCAGTTGACCAATGACATTACCTTATTGCCTTTGTCTCCTTCTAAGGCTGAACTCTTCAGTAATTCTTTCTTGAATCCTGAGTGCTAACCTGTCAGCTTGTCTTGATTGGCTTGGGTTGACAAGTGGCATGTTGATCAGGTCAAGATCTTTATATTAGTCCAAGGTCTGAAAATTGAATACTTCTTGCTGCCCTTGAACTCTGTGAAGAATGAGGGCTCTTCTATCAGCATCATACCTCCACCCAAAAATGTAGTTTGAAGTTCCTTGAGGTGGAGATGACACAGCCCTTGGAATGCCTTCCTCAAAGAGACTCCTAATGTTAGAGTCTTTAATGTCCACATTAATGTGAACTTGAGGAAGTTGCTGAGTATGCACAGTTGCAAGTGAGGATGGTGAATCCTCAATGTCCATACTCCCTGAAGAAGTGTTGGAGCTGTAAAAGATAGTCTATATTATCAACACAGTGAAAGTCAACCAAAGTCAACGTCACGGTCAAAGTCAAAAAAAGTCAAACCCGACACGTTCGAGACGAGGAACCGAGACGAGACGTTGAAGATTTAGATGACTAGGAGTTTTATTGTAATAAATATATTTTGTGTGAACAAAATATATTTTACTTTCTTTGAGTCATGTTTTAGTCTAAATATATAGTCTAGGGGGTTATGTGTAAATATGGAAACTTAAACTAGACTATAAATAGCCTAATTGTAATTAGAATTAGGTCAATGGTTGAATGACCAATTGATTGAGGGATTTTTGTTAACAATATTATTTGCAATCTAATTGAAGATCAAAGGGGTTTTGATTGTGATTATCATATTTTGATCTAATTCTTCATGATTTGATTCAAGTTTGATCATCCTGGATTTACAATTTGGTATCAGCGCCATTTTGGATCAAATTCACTGAAGATTTGAAGAATTTTAGAGAGAGAAGTTGAGGTTTTGGTTGTTTTTGTTCAATATCATGTTTTCACCAATTTCGGATCAAATTTGAGTGTTATTGATATGGAAATTGATTGAAGTTTGCTTGTTATTGGTTGGGAAAGCGCTGTTAATCATCAGGTTTCAAATCCATTGAGATTTGGGCGTTTTCAGATTGATTTCATGTTGAAAAAGTTTTTCAGCTTCGTTCAGCGAAATTACCAGTTCATCCAGCGAAACTACGAGTTCTTCCAGCGAAACTACATCGGTTATCCTCATTGAAGTTGTTTTCTGCTGTCCTGCGAAACTAGTTTCATTGAACGAAAGTTCAACAGTGCTTGTGTGCATATTACAAGAGAAATTGCTGCCGAAAGTATCTTTGAACGAAAGTTCAAGCTTGTTTTGTGCGAAATTGTCGGCGAAACTAAGCAGTCTAAAGCATTTGGCCAGCGAAACTACTGTCGGCTCAGCGAAATTAGAGTTCTCAGCGAAACTAGCTCTACGAAACTATAATTTCGGCGAAACTATCATTTCTTCAGCGAAATTTGAATGTTAAAATGACTTTTTCCCTTTAGGTTGGATTAATTGAGTTCATCCCGATAAAGAAATTTTCATCGATTTTGCAAGATTTATAAAAAAAAAAAAGAGTCACAATTGCACAATGTCGGTTTGATAATTTTGCAGCTTTAAAGAATGAAACGATGTCTGGTTTTGTTGATCGTTTTCTGTTGGTGGCAAGTAATCTGAAGAAGTTTGATGCCCAACTGGGAAATCATGAACAAGTTCTAAGATTGCTTGATTCTCTCTCATCAGAATGGAGCTCACACGGCAAGTCGATTCAACGAGATAGAGGCTTTCGGGATTACAAACTGATGGAGGTGATCAACAAACTGAAAGAGATTGAGTTGGATATCAAATGTCGTGAGTACTATGAAGCAACATATCTATCTCCAAAGATCACTTCAAACTCCAATGAGAAACCAGAAGATAGATCAGATTCTGGCACCAATTCCGAAGGTTTACCGAAACCTGGAACTGAAGAGGTACAAGAGGAGCTTAAGCAAACATCAATGGATAAAGGTAGAGCTGAGTTGAATGATGAAGTTTGTGATGCTGAGAAGGAAGAGGAATGGAAGCGAAATACCAGAGTTTGCAACTGTGAGAAGGCTCTTACTGCTGAAAGAGTCATCCTGGATCTTCCATACGAGACAGTTCAGGATATGTGTTCTTCTGCTTGTAAAATTCGTTTATTTGGTGTGTATAAAGCTAATAGGTTACTTTTAGATAACCAAAAGGAGTTAACCACCATAAACGCAGAACTTAAAAAGAATGAAGCCAAATAATTCATAAAATTAAATGAAGCTTTAAAAGAAAATGATCATTTAAAAAGAACTTTTCTTGAAAGAAATGTTGAAATTAATCTTTTAAATGAAAGAGTTACTTTGGCTGAATTTGAAACAAGCAAGCTTAAAACAAAGCTTGATAGATGGACCATATCCGGAATGAAACAGGAAGAGCTACTATGTAAACATAGGGGAGCTCGGATTAAAACGGGAGTGGGTTGTGGTGAAAATCCATACGTCTATCCTCCTCCTAGCACCCATTGTTACTCTCCTATGCCTCAACCTCATCCTTCTAATGATTTGATTGAAGCTGCAGAAACTAATAGTTTAAATGCAGGTTTAAGCAACGTTAATCTTAATGAGGTTAGAGATGTGCAGGATTCTCCTGTAGGTTTGGGATTTCTCAGGCAGGGGTCTGATAAGAAGATTAATGACGATTCTACCTCTGATGCTCCAAAATCAATATCAGTTGCTTCTCCAACTTTCTTCAACAAATTCAAAACAGGTAACATTCCTTCATTTGTTCCTGTCAGGTTTGTCAAAGAAGGAACAGTTGTTGAATCGTCAGGCAATCAAAATCCTATAACCGAAGCCAATACAATAGGATGTGTCAATCAAGATCCTTTGGAAGCAGATTTGTGTATACGAGATTGGATAAGCTCAGATGATGAATCAAACACAGAGGAGCGTGTTGGTTCCTCACAGATCAATATATCTCTTGATATTGTCAAGTCTCAAAAGCTTCCAAAAGCTGAATTAAGACCAATAGGGATCTCTTCTCCAATTGCAAAGCATCCCACTCAATTAGTGAAGATCTCATTCCCTGTTCAGCATAGCAAATGCCAAAACAAGCAAGAATCTGCTACAAGCTCAAAGCAATCCTTCCCAGCACCTACATAACACGGGACTACAAAGAATCAAAAGCCTTTCAAGGCTTGTTTTGAGTATGGAAAAGAAGGTCAAGTGGTAAAGAAATGTCCTCAAAGACTTGTTTCTGATGGTAAAGGCAAACCAAATTGCTTCTCCGGATCAGAGTCAACAAAGAATGTTCCAGTTGGTAAAGGCAACACGGGTTGCTTCTCTGGTTCAAAAGGTAAAAAGCAAACATCTTTGAATGGTTGGATGAAAAACCCTCCATCCAAACCTTTTCATGTGAAGCCGGTTTCACATGATACAAAGATGAAAATGACCAAAGGTTCAAAATCACATTCTTTTCCTTTCGATCTTAAACAGAAAATGATTTCCAAATTTAATTCATTCAAATCCAAGTTAATTGAATCGAAACAAATTTGGAAAATTAAAAAGAAGGATACAACAATCCCCGATTGTTTAAACGGTTGTGTGCGGAAGCTTGTTACTTATCTTGATGAAAAAGGAACTTCTAGGACTACGATGGCCTGGGTTCCCCTTTCTAACTAATTTGTTAAGGAGTGCAGGAACAATTCAGGAGGACATTTAGTGATCCGGTTTACTGACAGAGATTGTTCCTAATTCAAATTTGAGGCGGAACAAACAGGTTAAGGTCATGGTATTTTATCCACAATCTGGATTTTTATCTACACAATCACAGTTCTCACTTCACAATCACTGCATATTTCTAGAGCATTCATTTTTTATCATCATATCAGTGTGGTTTGGAAGACCTTCTTTGATAAATTTTTATTTTTGTACAGTTTTATAAAAAATTAAAAAAATAATAAAAAAATATAAAAAAAATATAAAAAAAATAAATAATAAATAAAAATAAAAAAAGGAAAAGTTTGCAAAAATAAAAATTTAGGGGGAGAATATAAGTAAATAAAATTGAAAAGTGTACTGAGAACTTGATTCGAGATGACTGAGAAATGATTGTATATCATCTTGAAATGCTTGTTTTTGCATGACTTTCGTTTTAAAAATGAGAAATGATAGTAACTAATGCTGTTATCTGATTTACATTTTATTTTTAATTGAAAATAATAGAAAAACAAACATATTATTTAATGATATGCTTGGTAGACTCAGCCTGAAGAATAAAGTAGACAGCAGCATAATGATTTAAATTAAAACATCATGCTTAAGGATGTCTGGATTTACGCAATCATTTTGGCCTGCATAAAAACTAAGTCCTGACAAAAATTGGATTGAGAATTGATCTTTCACCCACCATGATACAAATCATATAAGCCATATCTTTGAGCCGCGATTGGTGTATTTATGTGTCTTGTGTTTGTGCTAATCTCCTCTGCTGTACGGAAGTACTGACCTGGAGTGATGATCTCCTCTGCTGTACGATAGTACTGACCTGGAGCTCTCATCGGCACATGATTAAATGGTCATCTCCTTTGTTATACGTGAGTATAGACCTGGAGCTCTCACCATTTTGGTCTAAGTTGTGTTAATTCATCTAAACGATGAATTCATCACAGAATGCAATATTCTGTCGATAATCACTTGCACACTAATACACAAGCCTTGCTCTGTAAAGATCGTTACAAAATTCAAGAAATCCTGAGGTTGGGTGAGGGTTTTTGCCAAATGATTGGGGGGTCCTAGCATTCTAAAGCATTTAAACAAACCTTAACGAATCATTTACTGCTTGTTGAAAAAGATAGGGCATGAGTTTAAGTGGACAAACATATCAGCAATCGTTATTGATCTATTTGAGAATTTCAAAATCATTTAAAGACTGTGATTAGATTCAGTTATCAGTGTGATCTCATTGCTTGTCGATGATTAAATTCATCTTTGTGCTATAGTATATCTTGAGGATGTGATCTCATGATCGATTAAGTTCTCGGTAATTAAAAAAATATACAAATAAAAATTGATATATAAAATTAAAAAAATTATAATAAATTTTCTTTTCAAATTTTCTTTTAGGTCTTCCATATTATGTTGTTACAATTTTATTATTTTTCATGCATTTCACGGAAATTGCGCACAAACGAACACGGGTTCGCTTGTTTTTCACACACAAATAAACACGAGTTTATTTTGTTAAAATGAAATGATCTAATTAGAAATGTCGAGATTGTGTTTGAGAATGTGTTTCAGGTCTTTGCTTTAAGTGATGGCCGATCATCAGTTAAGTAGTGTACCTGATCAGAGAGCCTGTTCCTCAAGTTTGCAGAAGATACCGAGCTAGGAATCCTCCTCCTACATCTTCTGAAGCACTCAAGATTAGAGATTTGGGAAACCTGTTCCAATATCCTTGTAAAGCTTGCACTCGAAAAGGGGGAGCTTATGACATGAAAAATCTTTCTTATCAGATTCAGAAAGATTCAAATTGAAGATCTTTCTATTGTTGACTTCTCGATGCTGATTTCGTTTGAAGACGTTGATAATGATAGACTAAGGGGGAGTTTTGTTGGAGCTGTAAAAGATAGTCTATATTATCAACATAGTGAAAGTCAACCAAAGTCAACGTCACGGTCCAAGTCAACAAATGTCAAACCCGACACGTTCGAGACGAGGAACCGAGACGAGACGTTGAAGATTTAGATGACTAGGAGTTTTATTGTAATAAATATATTTTGTGTGAACAAAATATATTTTACTTTCTTTGAGTCATGTTTTAGTCTAAATATATAGTCTAGGGGGTTATGTGTAAATATGGAAACTTAAACTAGACTATAAATAGCCTAATTGTAATTAGAATTAGGTCAATGGTTGAATGACCAATTGATTGAGGGATTTTTGTTAACAATATTATTTGCAATCTAATTGAAGATCAAAGGGGTTTTGATTGTGATTATCATATTTTGATCTAATTCTTCATGATTTGATTCAAGTTTGATCATCCTGGATTTACAAGAACTCCCAGGTTCTGTGACTGTAATGACTTTCTTCCCCTTTTTGGTAGCATCACCCTCTTGCATAGGTGAGGTAAAGGTTAGGTCAATCACATTCACAAGTTCTTGTGTTCCTGGTTGAGCTACTCTTAAAGGTCTCCCAGCTAGTTTTTCCCTGAGATAAGATATCTCAAGTTGTTGATCATTGATCCTATTATGCAGGGTAGTCACCTGAGATTCAAGGTGAATAACCTTAGAGACTAAATAGGAGCATGTTTTGACAGTTTTTGCACCTTTAGTCTCAGATTCCCCTCATCTTCATCAGAAGAATCATTGGGGGACGAGATGATTGGACCAAGTCCTCTCTCTCACGACCAGCATCAGGTTCTTGGCTGCTGGATTTCCTCTGCACATTGACAGCCTCAGGTGAGGTGTTACTGGGCTGAGTTGCCATGGTTGAGGTCTTAATAATGTAATCATTTGTAGAAGTGAGAGCCTCTTCCATACGAATATCCTGAATAGGTTCAGAAGTATCCACCTCCGTGATGGGTGACTGATGTGGGCTAGACAAAGGAGACTCAGGAGTACTCATCTCTCTTTGAGTAGGGGAAAAGTAAAGAGACTCATGGTACTCACTGAAACCTAAGTCTTCATCAGTATAGAATGAGAGGTTGGGAACGGGTGATTTAAGTCTAAAGGCTGGGGATGGTAACTATCCCCTGAAGGTTGTTCACTTGAGTGTTGAGACTCAGAGTGAAGGCTTAAGGCAATTGGGCTTGTGAGCTCAAACCTCATCCCTGGTTGTTTAAGAGATGGGAGTGGTTTGCTCCTCAGGGGAAGTGGGAGCTCTAGTGTCCACTTCCTCCTGTATGGGTGAGTATATGGGGGCCTGCACAGACTCAATAGCTTGAGCATGGGTTCGTTTGGATTTTCTTTGGTAGGTGAGGGTGACTTGGGGCCTTTTTGGTGGTTGAGAGGTAGAAGGTGTGGGTTCAACACTAGCTTGTGTTGCTAGGTTGTCACCTTGAGCAATGAGCTCTAACATTTTTGGGACAAGGGCTGCTTCTACCCCTGAGAAGCCTACAGTTGGCTTCTTCATAATTTTAAAGATGTCGGGCTTCATCTGTCCCAATTTAAGAATATTATCTGTTTCCCTCAACTATGAGCCCAGTTCACAGTTGAGAATGTGTTGAACATATCTAGGAAACATATAATACTCTAAGGAGTCCATGTTAGCAAGCAAATTTGTATAAACAAACTGAGAGTACCTGAACTTGACCCCTTGAACCATTCCATGTACTATGAAGGAGAGATCTTCAGGAATGTGGTCCCACCCTCCATGCTTGTTTGACAAACTGTGGATAACCACATGAAACAGGTATTTCTACTGAGATGAGACCTTTCCTTTCCTGAAGGTCTTTACAGAGAAATCTCCCTCATAGCCCATCTGCTCAAAGGAATGATTTACAGCTTCCTTTGGGAAGGACAACTCACCTTCTTCATCATCCAGCTGCAAGTGAGTGTTGATGATGGTCGGAGTGATGAAGATTGTCCTCCCTTGCACTGTGGCAGACAGTGCCTTCTTTCCATCCATAATGACCTCTTGGCAGGTCTTCCAAAATTCAAGTAGATGATCCTCATAGAGAGTAGGATCAATGGTTAGGGAGGTGAAGTAGTTTGATAGAGCTAAGATACGGCAAATCTCTGAGAAACTTTCATCTTTCTCAGAGCTTAACAGAGCAACTTGGTTATGTTGCCTGTGAAGTTGCATGGAGAAATCTAGGTTGTTTCTGTGGTTTAGGTTGGCCATTTTAGAAGCTTAAAGATGAAGATTGATAAAGAACAAAAGGTGGTTTAGGAGAATTTAGGTTTAAGGAAGAGTGTAATTGAGGAAGATAGAGAAAGAGGGAGGAGCCGTTGGGCATTTATGTGAAAAGGATTTGAGACAAAGTTAATGAAAGAGGATAAACTTTGAAATCCGGATGTCGGTACCACCTCTGAAAAGTAGTTTACTTTTGCACAAAAACTAGTTTTCTTGGAAGTCGAGTCATCTTCCGAAGGTTGTTTGCTTCGGAAGTTTTGAAGAAAAAGCTTCCGAAGGCAAAATGGCTTCGGAAAAGATTTCAAAGGTTTTTGACAATTTTGCTTCGGAAGAGAATTTACACTCAGAGATTTTTATTTTAAGAAGAATAAATACTTCCGAAGGTAAATTGCTTTCGGAAGAAACTTGTTCTTTGAAAACATACAAAGTACTTAAGTTGATTTTAAGCTTCGGAAGATATTTCAGAAATTTCTTCCGAAGGTAGAATCACTAAAGAAATTATTTGTTTACTAAGACATAAACTTCTTCTGAATGTAATTTTGAATCTTCCGAAGAGATCAAGATTTTCAAAAATCTAAGAAAAGTCTTTTGAAAAGAATTTTCTTCCAAAGAAAACAAGGGCTTATGAAAGTGATATAATAGACAACTTAGGAGACACAGGTTTTAGAAATAAATATGATTAAGTTTTAAGAAAAGCTATTCAAAGTTAATCATCCCAATAGCTGATACAAGATATTTAAATCTCTGCTCATCAAAAGCTTTGGTGAACAGATCAGCATATTGTTTATTTGTGTTAACTTTAACTAGTTTGATTAATCCCTTTTCAAAGTTATCTCTAATCAAATGATACCTGATATTGATATGCTTTGTCCTTGAGTGCTACACAGGATTTTCTGTGATGGAGATAGCACTATTGTTGTCTATGTGGATGGGAGTCTCTTTAAAGTTAAATCCATAGTCCAACATCTGATTTTGAATCCAAAGCACTTGAGCACAGCAACTTGCAGCAGCAATGTATTCAGCCTCAGCAGTTGATGCAAACACACAGGATTGTTTCTTGCATTGCCAAGAGACTACCTTTCCACCAAGAAATTGACATCCCCCTGATGTAGACTTTGCAGTCATGTTGCAACCACTATAGTCACTATCTGTATAAGCATACAGATTAAAGTCAGAATTCTTTGGATACCAAAGGCCAAGAGATGGAGCGCCTTTGAGATATCTTAAAATTCTTTTGACAGTGACCAGGTGTGACATCTTGGGGTTGGCTTGATATCTTGCACAAATGCATGTAGCAAACATGATATCTGGCCTGCTAGCTGTGAGGTACATAAGAGACCCAATCATTGCCCTATAGAGATGTTCATCAACACACTCCCCCTCAAGATCAGGTCCAAGGGAGTGATTTCTGGCTATGGGTGTCTTAGCAACCTTACAATCAGTCATGTTAAACCTTTTAAGTATGTCATGTACATACTTTGACTGACTTATGAAGATGCCATTGTCAACTTGCTTCACTTGAATTCCTAGAAAGAAATTGAGTTCCCCCATGGCACTTATTTCAAACCTGTCCTTCATCAGCTTCTCAAAGTCTTTGCAGAGCTTTGGATTAGTTGACCCAAAGATAATGTCATCTACATATACTTGAACTAGCATTATGTCATTTCCTGTTCCTTTGATGAAGAGAGTTCAATGTATAGTACCTCTTTTGTAGCCATGTTGACAGAGATACTGAGATAAAGTCTCATACCACATCCTTGGTGCTTGGTGCAGCCCATAAAGAGCTTTATCAAGCCAGCAAACATAATCAGGATGATCAAGATCTACAAACCCAGGTGGTTGTCTGACATACACCTCTTCATCAATCACCCCATAAAGAAAAGCACACTTGACATCAAGTTGGTAGACTTTGAAATTCTTGGATGCAGCAAAAGCTAGGAATATTCTAACAGCTTCAAGTCTTGCCACAGGAGCAAAACATCTGGGTAGTCTATTCCTTCTTCTTGAGTATATCCTTGAACAACTAGTCTTGCCTTGTTCTTGATGACAAGTCCTCTATCATCCTTCTTGTTCCTAAAAACCCATCTGGTTCCTATGGTAGTCTTCCCTTAAGGAAGAGGACATAGGTTACAAACCTTTTGCCTTTTGAATTAAAGCAGCTCCTCTTGTATAGCTTCAACCCAACTTCCATCCTTTAGAGCCTCATCAATTTTCTTTGGCTCTATCTGGGACAAGAAACAAGAGTAAAGACAAACATTTGCTTCATGGGTTTGTCCTCTTGTTCTCACCCCTAAATCAACATCTCCAATGATGTTTGTGGTAGGATGAGACTTGTGGATCCTTAGCTGAGGGATCACCGCAAGTTGCTTTGACAGATCTAGATTTAAAAATTTTTGATCTGGCAAAGAAGATTCACCCTCCACATCAGCACACTTATCAAGATTGACTTGATCCAATGAGTGTGTGACATCATTGATGTTGTCTTCAATGCAGTGGTTATCAGCATCAAGAAATTACTAATCACTTTCACCACCACAATTTTCTCCAACATTTGAAGCTCCTTCTTCTGAGTTTTATGCCACTAAGCTAGAATTTGAAGGCACCCCAGAAGCATTAGCAGGATTTGTCATTGATGTGATGGTAGAAGCTTCATTTGCGGAAATAATTACCACTGGAGCTGAAGATGTGTAACTTGAAGGTCTTCTGAGCTCAAATCTTGGGTCAGGATCACTTGTTGGTAATATATCTGTAGTTCCTGAAACATTCTCACAAGATTTGTTAAAACAGTTGGTAACTAAATCAAGATCAAATAGCCAATCCGGACTAGAACCTTTCATAATGGGAGTGTGCTCATTGAAAGTCACATTGGCTGACTCCTCAACTACTCTAGTTCTGAGATTGTATATTCTATAAGCTTTAGCTTGAGAAGAGTATCCAATGAAGTGTCCATCATCTGATTTCTCAGCAAACTTGGCAATTTGATCTTTGGTATTCAAGATGATGCAAGGACATCCAAATGACCTGAGAAAACCAATGAAAGGTTTTATCTTGTGCCAAAGTCATAAGGAGTCTTACCATGTGTCTTAACTACTAAAACTCTGTTTTGCACGCAGCAAGCAGTGTTCACTGCCTCCGCCCAGAAGGTGATGGGCATTTTAGAGTCAGACAACATAGTTCTTGCAGCTTCAATTAGTGTCCTGTTTCTCCTCTCAGCAACACTATTTTGTTGAGGAGTCCTGGGAGCACTATATAGTCTTGTAATACCTTTTTCATCACAAAATGTATTAAGGATTTGATTCTTGAACTCAGTTCCTTGATCACATCTTATGGTTTTGACCTTGTGATCACATTGATTCTCAATTTTTAAGATGAAATTCTGCAGAATCTCAGGGGTCTCATCCTTAGTTCTAAGAAAGATGACCTAAGTGAATCTTGTAAAATCATCTGTGATCACCAAACAATAAGAGGTCCTTCCTAGACTCATTACACTGGTGGGGCCAAAGAGATCCATATGTTATAAGTGTAGGGGATTAATGATGGAATTTCTTTCCTTTGGCTTGTGAGATACCTTGTGTTGCTTCCCTTTTAGGCATGCAACACAATGGTCATCACTTGTAAACTCTTTCTTTGGTATTCCAGTTACCAAATCAGTCTTAATTAATTGATTCATATTTTTAAAGTTTACATGGCATATTCTTTTATGCCAGAGGAAAGATTCATCATTATTTGCTTTAGATAAAAAGCATGAAACTTATCCTGAGGGAGATGTTTCTTGCAAGTCCATCTTGTACATGTTCCCTTTCCTGGGGACTCTGAGTAAGATATGCTCATGAGGAATGACCACCCCGGGCCTGAGAACAATGCACTCATGCTCAGTAAAGAGCATGTTATGACTCTGATCATAAAATTGGGATACACTTGGAAGATTGTATCCAAGCTCCTTGACATAGTTTACCTTCTCAATGTTGAGCTTACCATTTGTGATCTTGCCCCTTCCAGTAATGTAACCTCCTGCATCTCATTCAAAAGCAACTGGTCCTCCATCAATTCTTTCAAACTTTTGGAGTAGTGACCTATTGCCAGTCATGTGCCTTGAACAACCACTATCAATGATCCATACATTTCTGTTTGTCTTGAGCTGTCCCTGCACAAAAGAGATGATTAGTTACATTTGGAAACCCAAGCCTCATTGGTCTTGGGCTTATCAAAAGAAGTTGAAGACAATGCAACAGTAATTGATCCTATAGTCATGCTAGAAGGATCATTTACTGATGTTGATGAAGAACTTTCAACCACTTGGTCTTTCTTTGACTTCCACACCACCTTTGGAAGCTTAGACTTGACCTTCAATACTTCAGAAGTTTTGATGACTTTGGAAGTTTTGATGACTGGACCTTCGGAAGATCTTGCTTTTACTGCAGCAGGCTTCAGTGCTTCGGAAGTATTCCTTTCTTCCGAGACCAAATTTTCTTCCGAAGGCAAGTTTCCACTTGTCTTCTTCTTCATTTTGGAGCTTGTGAAGGAAACAGATTTTCCTTCCGAAGCTTGCTTCTTTTTCTCCAAACTCTTAGAAGTTTTTTTCTTGGTCATGTGGAGAGTACTCTTTGGATTGTAGACATAATTCTGTGCAGAATTGAAGGTGGCCTTGATCTCTTGAGCCTTTTTGGACTTTCTTTTGGCCTTCCTGATCAAGTTTTTTCTTCTTGACTTGGTCATCCCAACAGCTTTGCTCTCCTCAGAGGGATGGTGACCCTTCTTAGAATGCTCTTCTTCACTCTTCTCAGAGCCATTCTCCACCATCTCCTCTTCATCCTCTTTAGTCACAGGATCTATGATGGGAAGCTCATCTTCACAAGTTCCACACCTAGGAGATATTACAAACAAGATTGTGTGTGGAGGAACTATCTCACAAGATCCTAGTCCTAGTTTATTTAGATAACAAACTTTTGCATGCAAGGATGAGGATATTATGTTTTTGAAGGTCTCTTCTTCAAGAACATATTTTTCTGCCCTGGCTTTGCTGATCACAAGCTCAGCCTGGCATTCAGTTAATTTAGTAATGAGATCTTTGATCTGAGTCCTGTAGTTTGTATGCTCATGTTTAAGAATTGAAATGGTTTTCTCTAAGTCCTCTATCTTTAGTTTATAATCATTTTCAGCTCTTTTAAAATTAACTTTTAAGATATTTAAGGACTCAAGATCATATCTCATTTCTAAATTATAGGACCTGTATCTATTAACTTTAGCAATGCATTCAGAAGTACAAAGATGTTCCAATACCTTGGCTTCATCGTGGTCTGTCATGAGTGCTTGGTTTGGAGATGCATCTTCTACCTGAAACCTCCAGTCAAAGCCACCTTCTTCAACAGCAACTGCAGCTTGCTGCTCTGGCTTCTCATTTTGGGGGGCTTTCTCAGTGTAGTTTGGTCTGGTTTGTGCTTGGCCACCATTTGTCCTTGGTGCCTTACACTCTCTTGCAAAGTGTCTCATCTAGTTACAGTTGTAACGCTTTACTTTGCTTTTGTCCAGCACAAACTTTCCACTGGCTACATTGCTTGGAAACTTTCTCCCTGTCCTTTTGTAGAACTTCTTGGCTCTATGAGTGAGAAGATCCATCTGCTGGACTATCTCCATGTACTCCAGATCATCTGGATGGATACAGTCCAAATTTTCAAGAGTGAAGAGAAAGTTGCCTGAGGTTTCATCAGCAGAGACAAAAGCATGAAAAGAACTTGTCTCTTGGAAAGGACTTCCTTGAGTGTAGCTTTCCCTTGGAGTCTCTGGGAAGGTGATGAAAGGGCCCTTATGTGAGTTGTCAGGGAAGCATATAAGATGATGTTGTGGTTCAATGCTTTCCCTTTCAACCACATGGAGGGCTGAACTCAGTTGATTGCTGGAGTTACCAGATGAGTTTTGCATGTTCATATCCATCTGGTAGCCACTAAGAATACCATACAACTCTGTAAGAGTAAGAGTCTTAAGGTTCTCAGTCCTCTTGATAACAACATAATAATGTTTCCATTGTCTAGGAAGAGAGGACATAAACTTCCTTACAATGTCCCTGTTCTCAAGAGTTACTCCAACATCCATTAGAGTATCCATAATCTCAACATACCTGAAGTATTGTTGAGTCATGGTTTCACCTGCCTTGAAGGTGAAGTTTTCAAATTGCTGCTTCAGGAGATCCTTCTTGTTCTCCTTTGCTTCAGTAGACCCCTCTTACATCAGCTTTAGTGCTTCCCATAGTTACTTGGCAGTTTTGCACTTCTTGAAGCCTCTATAGATGGAGTTTGGAAGAGCAGTTTGAGGGGCTGTCATGGCTTTCTGATCAATCTCTATTCTCTTTCTATCTGCTTCAGAGTAATCAGCCACAGCCTTAGAATCATACCACCACCAGTAGCAAAAGTGGTGCTTGGTATGTAAGGTCTTTCAACAATAGAGTCCTACATACTGGAGTCTTGAGACTTGATGAAGCCTTCCATTCTTTGACTCCAAGTATCAAAGTCTTCAGGAGTGATCAGTGAAGATTTTGTGTGTGAGGGATCTTAAGATGGTGAGATCTTATTATCAAGAGCCTGAAATGCTCTGATACCAAATGCAGGACCGGTGAAGGGTATGCACTTACAACATAACAACACAATGAGAAGAGTTGCTTAGAACACTTAACAGATCAAATAGGGAACTTGTTAACTTGTTAATGAAAGATGCTAAGAACACAAGTAAATATGAGACAGAACTAGATTGCAAACAACACAAGTATTTGGTTTTCAAGAATGTTGTATATTGCTTCTCAAGTTCTATTACAAGTTACAAAGCATCGATAGAAAGTTAAAAGTACTTGAGATACTTTATACTACATCCTACAGCCGGCCATACTTTGAAGGCCAGCTGGATACAATTGACTAGACAACTACAAAATCAAATGTAGAGTCAAAAGGCAGATCTGCCTTTTGACTTGTGACTATGACATGCCATAGCTTACATCCTAATATATTACAAAAAGGATAAAAGTACATAAAGTAGAAAGCATGGACTCAAGACCTCAATGTACAGTTACCAAAAGCATGGACCTTTTACCACCTCATGTAAGTTAGTGACTTTACAGAGTAGCACGGGAAAGGTGGTCCAGCTTTATGGTAAAGTACATTAGGTAAAGGCATATCTCTAAAAGTCTTCGAAAGAAATCTGTCTTCACTCTTTGGCTTCGGAAGACTTTGTCTTTGAAGCTTCGGAAGACTTCACTTTTGGCTTCGAAAGATGTTGGTCTTGGCTTCGGAAGATTTTACACTTAGAATATTTCTAGTACATGGTGTAAAACTTCCGAAGCATTTCTAATTTTGTTCTTTAATGCATGCTTGAAGAGAGACTTTGGATGTTTTGGCTGCATCAGACTTATAGGAATCCTTACAATCTCACACATACTCGTCCGGATATTCAGTTTGCAGTAAATTTGATAAGTCGATTCAGTGCTGATCCAACCAAAGCACACTATGTAGTAGCCAAACGAGTACTCGCATACCTACAAGGTACTCTTGACTTTGGTATATGGTACGAACGAGGTGGAGAAGGATAACTTGATGTCAACACAGATAATGATTTCGCAGGAGAAATGGATAGCAGAAAAAGCACCTTAGGCTATGTTTTTCTGTGGAATAAAGGTGCTTTTGCATGGTCATCAAGGAAGCAGCATATAGTTTCCTTATCAGCCCCTGAAGCTAAGTATATGGGAGCAGCTACATGTGCTTGTCAGGCATTATGGGTAAAAGGAGTTCTTGAAGAATTTGGTTTGAAGTTCTCAAAGAGTATAGAGATTAATTGTGATAACAACTCAACTATCAAGCTACCAAAGAATCCTATTTTCCATGGAAGATGCAAGCACATTGGAGTCAGATTTCATTTCCTTCGCGATCTTGCTAAGGAATGAATGATAATCTTGAAGCATTGTGGAACTCGTGATCAAGTAGCGGATATCTACACAAAACCATTGAGCAGGGATGTCTTTATGAAGCTAAGAAAGCAGCTTGGAGTATGCAGTGTAAGTAGCATACTAGATGAGAACCCTCAGTCACGTTTGAGGGAGGGTTTGATGGAATAATTCATGCATGTTGCACGTGGGTGAAATGTCATGCAGTTCGCATGTGGAAGATGCTTGCCATTTGAAGTATTTGAATAAGTCATGTGCACGTGCGTTGTGTTCTACTGTATGTATGTGTTCTACTGTATGTATGTGTTCCTCATACGTATGTATTGTGTGTGTGTTTGGAGGCTGTGGAACTCGGTTGTAATAGTAGGGTGGTCTTGGGTTTTGGTTGGGATGTTGTTTTGTGATGGGTGTGTGCTGTGCGTATGTTTCTATGTATATATATGTTTTGTTGTGTGTGAGTGTGTTCTTGGATGCTGATGATCTAGATGGTTTAGTTATGCATGTGTGATGAATGTATATATGCATGTTGGTCCTCGTCCATGTATATGAGAATAATTTGAAATACTGCTTATATGTGTTGTTGTATATAGTATATTAAATACATGTGTGTAGTATGTATTACATGCTACCTAATATATGCGTTAACATATTATGTAATATATGTGTGCGTTAGTTGTAAAGAAAATATTTTAGATGTATAAATTCTTACATGTACATGTTACCCTAAATGTGTTACGTATGGACCGTTATGCTTTAAGATATGTGGGTCATGTATTATCACACGTATAGTTTTATTATAAAAATTCTTATAATTAAAAGAAATATATAGAGAGTACTTTCATGTATGATTCAAAGTATGCATGAAGAACTGAGAGTTATGCTTGTGCGAGTTTGTGTATGTTTGTGCTTGTTGAGCACGAAACCGTACAGTTCTAATATTAATAATTAATATTAATTGACATTAAATGAATCTAGGTGTTCCAGGAACCTAATTACTTGCTCTCTACATTTCTTTATTGTTCTACATTTGAGGTGAGTTTACAACCCCACTTTCTTATAATCTCTTTTGGGGATAAGAAACGTGTTCTTTTAAACGTTCTTTCATTTCATCAGTATTATTGTGTTATCACATGTTTACTACTGTTGTACCAGGTTAAGTCATCACTTTCAAACCATTAATTTATGTACTTTAGCGAGATAATTATGAGTAGAGCTATTGGGTTTGACAAACTCCACACGAGCTAGTTGCGCTAGCATGAATACATGTCAAACGGGTGTGTTTTATTGACCTAATTTCTGTTGTTGTGGTCTGGTAACCACAACCAAGACACACTTACGTTTGTTAGCTTTGGTTGCCAACTTCATACACTACGTAACTTGATATGTAGACTACCTATCTATTGATATTAATTCATTTACTGGATCTTCTATTTCTGACTACTTACTGTTTATCAAAACCTGTGAGCTCACCCATCTTGATTTGGTACTTTAGCATGTTTTTTTCAGGTTCTTAAGATGTGCCCGATTAGGAGCATTGCATCATTGCATTACATTGCTTGTTGAGTTATAACACATTTTAAACATTATTTTGCAACTTTACATTAACGTGTGTTTTGCGTAATTTAATTTTTCAAGTGTTTAACTGATTACGCTTCCGCAAATGTATTCTTGAACTTATCATTGAAATATGTTCTGAGATTGTCTAACAATATTAAATGCTATCTTTTGTAATTACTATGTCATTTGGTGTATGTTGGTCCATTTGATCGTATTACAGTGCAAATGATATGAAGAATCATTCAATATCCAACAAACACAATCAACAACATGACCAAAGAAGATTGATCACAATAAGGACTCATTCAATATAAGACAATGAACCTCATAACAATCAATAACTTCAAGCACAATGATATTTCTGTGTAATAACTACTTTGAAAAGGTAACTTGCAACAATGATTCACGATTAGGGTTTTTGCAAGCTTACCCAACAATGAAACTGTTCTGCCGAAATTGTAGATTCGCCCGGCAGAAACAGCAGTTTCGCTCGTAGAACTAAACAGCTAACTGTGAGCGAAACTATAGTTCGCTCACAGTTTCGCTGGATTGCAAAACTATATAAAGCTAATAACATACATAAAGGAAACTAACATAAGACCTATTACAAGCAAAAATAAACTATCTAATCTAAGGTGAGTCCAACCTATGCATGATCTTCAATACTTCCCATAGGTTGGACCTCACCGCTTTCACTCATCTTGATTTATCTTGTCAGCTCCAGTTTCCTCAGCTGCATTTGATTTGTCTTCTAAACCTCCTGCAACGACTTCCTTAGAGGCTTCAGCATATGATTCTCCATGGTCTCCTCCTGCTTCATGAGCCCCTTCAGGATGAGCACTGGCTTGACCAAACTGTCTGCCTAGATCCTGTATGTCCATGTTTAAATCATCTTGGTCCCTCACTTTCTCTGCCAGCCTCGTGACTTCTGCTCTAACACCTCTTATCTTATTTGCCACAGTCATAAACAGACTAGCTTCCTTCTTCGTTTCCTCACCTGCACCTGCTTTGATATGATTCTCGCAAAGAACCAGTAGGTCATCATCACAAAAGCTAAAGAGTTCCATTGGATCAAAAATTTTGATTTCAACACCATTCTTCACTCTGATGACAGCCTCCCCTGTATTATTGTCATAAAACCACTTTTCAAAGCTCTGTAATCTTTGGGGAAGGGGATCTGCTAATCTGACCCTATTTACGGTCCTTGGGGGTTTCACCCTTAGTACAATTTTTCCCTTCCCGGTCTCCCAATCCTTGTCCTTTTTTGAACGTTTCCTCTCAGCCTTCATGTAACCAAAAGACTCAAAATTGTCATTGAGCCCATTCTGAATTTCCTTTTCTAACAGAGAGGCTCGTTCACTCAGATTTGCCTTCAGTAAAGGTAGTGTTTCTAGGCGCCTTAGATCCTATTTATGTAAGGTCTTAAAAGCCTTCCTTTTATACAAGTAGCTAATTCCACTCCCTCTCCTCCTTATCATGAACATTTTGAGGCTGGGGTTATAGCACCAACTTATAATCCGCTTGTCAGCCTCTTTCCTACTCAACCCTTCCATGCGTTGGAATAGGGGAGTCGGTTCTTCTGCCTCTTTCTCCTTAACAAACCACTCATCTTTAGCCATCTCAAATATATCGTCATCAAGCTCTCCTTTCTTGGCTACATAAGTTAACGGCCTCTCATCAACTTCATAGAACTCAGGTTCAGATTCATAGTCTACAAGTTGTTCATCATCCTCTTCTTCATCAACTAGTCCATTTCTTTCTCAGCAGCTTCTTCAGCAATTTTCTCTACTTTCACTTCTTCACCCACTAAATCCTTCTTAAAATCAAACTGCATATTGACAAACCCAGCATCAATAATCTCCACCTCATTTTCCCTACCTTCATCTTCACGTCTTGTTTCAGGATCTTCAACACCAGCAGATGCTGCACCAGATGTGCCCTCTCCTGCCCTGGAGGAAGTACCCACGTTCAAGAACGGGTATTTAGAAGTGTCAGTTAAATCATCTAACTCAGATTGAGTTAGTTGATTGGGCAGGCCGGCAGCAGCTTTCAGTTGGCCAATCTCCTCAAACAGCTTCTTCAGCAGACAGTTTTGATCAACAAGCATCTTCTTCATTCCATCTATCATCTCATCTTTTTGCTTCTCCCGTATCTCTTGGTTGATGAGCTTCATCTTTATCATACTCAGTTCATTTGCCAAAGAACTGTTAAGATTACGGATCATATCTTCATCTAGATCTCCTCTTTCTTCCCTCCTCTCAGTGAATGCTTGATGTCTCTGTTTAGTTCGCCTCTCTGATTCTTCTACATCAGCTTTCTTCTTTGATCTCTTCTCCTTTTCAACCCTTATTTCATCAGCCCTTTCATTTACATCTTCTTCAAAATCATAATCCTTAACCTTAGCATATCTTTTTCTTTTCTTGGTTGCATCAGCTTGCTATGCCCTGGTTTCTTCAGTTTTTTTATTCTCAGATTCATCCACCCGTCTAATATAGTTCCATCTCTCCAGTGAGTACATGTTTTCCCAGAGATGGGTTATCTTTTCACTAAATCATGGGGAATAGCACAACAATCAGCAAAGATACGAGGATTCATTTGTACCAGCCTTTTCACCTCCCCGTGTTTTGGCACATTTGGTATAAGGTCGTCAAAGATCATTTGAAGAAATCGAGGATACTACAACCATTTATCTTTCTTCAAGGCCATAACATTCTCAGCCATGCAAGCGAATATCAGTCTGGCTATGTTTGCCTTCTCTCCTTTGCAATACAACACCATTGCTTTAGCCCAGTCAATGTTTAGCCCGTCAGAACCACCATTACGGTGATCTAGGCACATGATGAATACGTGAGCAATAAATCTCCATTCCATGGAGAGAAAAGACTTCTTGATCTCCTTTCTGGAACCAAAAGTTGGTCCCTCATAACCCATGCTCCTGAATGCTTCAAACACCTCTGTATCAGTCATAGAAACCTCTTCGCCAGAATCCTCCTCTAGCCTCAAAATCCTTGAAACTGTCTCTGCAGTAATAATCACCTCGTGCTCTAAGACTATGGCAGTAATTCTTTGAGTATTTCCTCTTGTGTCATATTCAGCAGATCTCCAGAAATCTCTGGTATGAAGGTCATATATGGTAGTGGAATGAGATATAGCATAAGATATGGGAGATCTTTGCATCCATCTAATACAATCTCTAAACCCGGCGGCTTTCGGATGTGTATCATCCAAAATAGAAGTGATGTTGTTTCTCTCGTTGAACTTTAAATTTGCCATTTATATCTGAAATATAAATGAAATACATTAGAACAAAGAATTAAGTACTAAAATAATTAAAAAAATAAGAAAAGAATAAAGAATAAAGAATAAACAATAACTAAAATAAATTCGCTGGCCGAAACTATAGTTTCGCATAATGATATATAGTTTCGTCGGCCGAAAGTCTAGTTTCGCCGGAAAAATCACATTAGTTTCGCTCAAACAGTGAAGTAGATTCGACAAGCCGAAACTATAGGTTCGGCACAAGAAAACTGAGAAAAATAGCCAGCGAAACTGTTAAGTTCGCCTGGACAGCATAACCTTACAGTTTCGCTGAGGATGCAAGAACTTTCGTTCAGTTTCGCTGGATTATCGGTAGTTTAGCTGGAAGAACAGCGAGGCTACCGAAGAGTCTCGATCAAAAATACCCACAATGAGATGATATTAACAAAATTAAAGGATGGTCCTAAGTTCGAAACTCACTTGCGAACTTGAATCAACAATCAATCAGAAAGATAAAACACAGAATCACAAAATCGCCTAAAAAGTTCACGGAGAAACCCTAAGGGACAACACAGGTCGATTGTGCGAAAATGAGAAAATAATTTCGCAAAAAGACTTATATAGCATATAGATTCGCAGCTAGCGAAACTATAGATTCGCCTAACGAATTTACAGTTTCGCCAAGCGAAGCTGCAATTTCGCCAAGTGATACACAGATCAAAAATGACCTTGCACAGAATGAGAGAGCTGAGCGAAATTGCAATTTCGTCTAGCGAAACAAAGAGCGAAAGTATAGTTTCGCCCTTTTTTTATTAACTTCAAACACTGAGATCTAAATCAATCAGAGATCACATCCTCGAGATGTGAATTAGCACAAAGATGACTTTAATCACCGACCGGCAATGAGATCATACTGATAGCTGAATCTGATCACAATCTGCAAAGGAACTGTTGAAATTCAGAAACAGATCAATAACGATTGCTGATATATTTGTCTGTTTAAACCCATGCCTTATCCTTTTTCAACAAATAACTTATAATTTGTTAAGGTTTTATTAGATACTTTAGAATGTTAGGACCCCACAATCATTTGGCAAAAACCCTCACCCAACCTCAGGATTTCTTGAATTTTGCTACGATCTTTATTGAGCAAGGCTTGTGTATTAGTGTGCAAGTAATTATTGACAGAGAATTGTCTTCTGTGATGAATTCATCATTTAGATGATTTGACACAACTTAGACCAAAATGGTGAGAGCTCCAGGTCTATACTCATGTATAACAAAGGAGATGACCATTTAACCATGTGCCGATGAGAGCTCCAGGTCAGTACTATCGTACAGCAAAGGTGATCATCACTCCAGGTCAGTACTTCTGTACAGCAGAGGAGATTAGCACAAGTACAAAACACAAATGTACAAGACAAGAGCCAACGATCAATTCTCAATCCACTTTTTGCTGGGACTCAGTTTTCGTGCAGGCCAAAATGATCGCGTAAAACCAGACATCCTTAAGCAGGGATTTTAATTTAAATCATATTGTTGTTGTATACTTTATTCTTCAGGCAGAGCCTACCAAGCATATCGTTAAAGAATCTGTTTGTTTTCTTGACTTTAATATTCAATAAAAAATAAGATGTGAAACAGAGACCAACATCAGTTACTATCATTTCTTATTTAAGTACCAGTCATGCATAAAGGAACATATCCAGAAGATATAAAATCATTTCTCGTCATTTCAAATTCAACATTCAGGTTATTTAGTTACTCCCCCAAAATTTTATTTTAAAAGGATAATATTATTAAAATGATTATTGTTATTATTCTATTTTAAAAGAAATTTTTTAAAGGATAAGAAAAGAGGTTTAAAAGGATATTAACCCGAGCATAGAGATCAATTCATAAAAGCGAGGTTTATAAAAAGTTTTTGTGAAAAGATCTGCCTTTTGATTTTTAGTGTCAATGGGAATAATATCGATAAAAACTTTTCTTGGGCATCACGAATTGCATGAATCCATGTTTCGATGTGCTTGGTTCGAGAATGATGAATAAGATTTTTAGCAATCCCAATGGCGGCTTCGTTGTCACAAAACAACGGCGTGTGGAGAAAGTTGATTCCATAGTCAATCATTTGGTGCTGTATCCAAAGGACTTGGGAACAACAACTAGAGGCAGCAATATATTCTGCTTCCCCTGTAGAAAGGGAAACAATGGTTTGTTTCTTGCTCTGCCAATACACCAAACAATTACCCAGGTATTAACACTCCCCGGTCACCGATTTTCTGTTTAACCTGCAACTATTAGAATCACTGTCAGAATAAGCATATAAATCAAAATTCCCTCCATATGGGTACCAAAGACCTAAACGAGATGAGCCTTTGAGATAACGAAAGATTCTCTTGACAGCTTTCTCATGAGACTCTTTTGGGGCCGACTGATATCGAGCACAATATCCTACAGCAAAAGTGATATCAGGATGACTTGCTGTAAGATACATGAGGGAACCGATCATAGATCTATAGCGATGAGGATCAACAGGTTTCACGTTCTCATCGGGAGTGAGACACGTTTGAGCAGTAAAGGGAGTCATTTCAGGAGACGTGTCATCCATCTTGAATTTCTTCAAAATTTCTTTAACATACCTCTCCTGATGAATGAGAATGCCTTCAGGCTTTTGTTCTACTTGTAATCCAAGAAAAAAGCACATTTCTCCCATCATACTCATTTCAAACTGATTACGCATCACCTCTTCGAATTCCCGATCTAATTGTGAATTGGTGGAGCCAAAAAAAATATCGTCGACATAAACTTGGACAAATAACATTTCACCATTCACTTCTCTCTTGAAAAGAGTCATATCGATGGTGCCACGAGAGAAACCATTGCTTAAGAGATACTATGTCAAGGTCTCATACCAGATCCTAGGTGCCTGATGAAGACCATAAAGAGACTTGTCAAGCTTAAAGACCTTATCGGGAAAATCAGGATCCTCAAAACCTGGTGGTTGACACACATATATCTCCTCATCAATGTTTCCGTAAAGGAAAGCACACTTGACATCCATCTGATAGACCTTGAACTGTTTATGAGCAGCATGAGCGAGAAAAATTCTTATTGCTTCAAGACGGGCGACCAGAGCGAAGACTTCAGTATAGTCAATCCCTTCTTCTTGAGCAAATCCTTGCACCACCAATCTAGACTTGTTACGTACCACCACACCACGATCATCAGGTTTGTTCTTGAACACCCATTTTGTACAAATTGGGCATTTGTTGGGAGGCAGGTCAACCAAAGTCCATACTTTGAGCTTTCTGAATTGTTGAAGTTTCAATTACATTGATTCCACCCAGCAAGGATCCTGGAGAGCTGCATGCACATTTTTCAGGATAGTTTGAGAGATAAAACAAGAGAAGAGACAAATATTAATCAAACCAGATTGACTTCGCGTCCGCACACCATAAGTGATTGATCCAATAACATTATCAAGAGGATGATCTTTCAAAGTTTTGAAGTCTGTGTCCAAAGGAAAGATGTTTGGAGATGTTTCGCTCACAGATTGTGAATGATTAGATAAGGATGAGGAAGATGGAACAGGCTGAGATGGGATAGATGTAGGTGATGAAGGAAGAGATGTTGGTGGTGGAACGGATGTTGCTAATGAGGAAACAGGTGTTGGTGACGGTTCAAATGATGGAGAAGATGATTCAACATCAGTTGAAGTGGCATCATGTGCTGAAGAAGTGTAATGGGTAGGAGATGGAGTGGAGGAGATAATATTGGTTTGAACATTGGGAATGGACGCATCATCAACGAAAATTGGAAGATTAAAAGAATTAAACACAGTATTGGAGTCAAAGAACCATGTTGGTTCAGATCGAACATCAGAAGAGTTGGACTCCTGCCAATCAACATAGAACGAATCTTGAACGATACGTGTTCTCTTGTTATAAACCCGATAGGCCTTTTGAGAAGAAGAGTAACCAACAAAGTAACACTCGTCAGACACGGCACCGAACTTTGTCATTTGTGATTGAGTATTCAGAAGAGTGCAAGAACAACCAAATGGCCGAAAGAAATCAATTAAAGGTTTCCTATTATGAAAGAGTTCATAAGGAGTCTTCAATTTGTCCTTAACAATCAACACTCGATTTAGAACATATGAAGCACAATTTACCGCTTCAGCCCAAAAGATAATGGGTAACAAAGATTCTATCAGCATGGTACGAGCGGCTTCAATGAGAGTGCGATTCTTTCATTCAGCTACACCATTCTGTTGAGGTGTCCTTGCAGCACTAAATTGTTTCACAATTCCCTTTTGAGCACAGAACGAATCAAGAATCTGATTTTTGAACTCAGTACCGTTGTCACTTCTCAGGGCCAGAACCTTTCTCTTGCTAATTGTCTCCATTAAAGGAATTAACTTCTGCAATTCCTCTGCAACATCTCCCTTGTGAGCAAGAAATCTCACCCATGAATATCTTGAGAAATCATCTGTAACAACAAGACAAAAGGATTTTTTAGCAATTGATTTAACGCTGATTGGGCCAAACAAATCAGTATATAACAACTCGAGAGGACAAGTTATGCTATTTTCAAGTTTGGGCTTATGTGGTTTCTTATGTTGTTTGCCCTTGGCACAAGCCATACATTTTTTGTTTACAGAGAAATCTTTTGAAGGAAGTCCTCTAACAAGATTGTTTTTGACTAATTTGTTTATTATTTTAAAGTTAACGTGGCCCAATCGGCGATGCCATAACAAAGACTCAAAGGTTGAAGCTTTTGAAAGAAGACAAGTTGCAGTAGACTTTGACTCCCTTGAGTTCATATCAAGAAGATATATGTCATGTTTTCTTGGGGCACGCATAAGAATCAAGTCATCTAGAATATCAATCTCTTATTTTAAAAATAGACATTCATCGGATTTAAACAAAACTGGAATGTCTTTATCACAGATTTGAGAGACACTCAAGAGATTAAACGCCAGCTCAGGAACATAGTTGACTTTCTCCAAAGTTAAAGAACCATTGGAAACTTCTCCTTGACCAATCATCTTTCCACCCTTTTTGTCACCAGCAAAAGCAACATATCCTCCATTTATAATTCGATAATTGGTCAGCAAGTCTTTCAATCCCGTCATATGTCTGGAGCATCCACTATCAACATGCCACATACTATTTACAATCTTAGTGGATGATTCCTGAAATTAAATAAAGAATAGATTAACCAGGTGAAATAGGAACCCAAGTTTGAACAACTTTATCTTTAGAAGAAGCAGATTTTTGGCAAAAGAAATTATTGACCAATTCTGTTATTTTATTTCCAAAATAATTCCTATCTAAATGACCATGAAGCAATGTAGGACAAATCTTGACAAGATGATCCTCTTGACCACACCTGAAACAATGTGGTTTGTGTCTCAGTCTGTGATGTGATGAGATAGGAATAGGATCAATATGAATTTCCTCATCACATTCAGACACACTAGAATCAATGTCATTGAATGTCTCATACATGCCACGAGGTCGAAGTTTATGAGAACAAGAATTATTATTTACAAAAATAGATGAATGATCATCTGAAGTACCAATAGAACTTGTTCCACTAGTGCTAGCTTCAGACGAAGTAGCAATTCTTTCATTTGATAAAGAAATATTTAATGGAGTAAAAGATGGAATAGGATGAGAAAAGAATTTATCAAAACAATTAGTTTTAGATTTCTCTTTAAGCTTTGTAGAAAGGTCAGTTGCACCATTATCATCACTAGAACAAAAGACATCACCACAGTGTACAGAATTTAGAGATGTAATAGAAACATCATGAGAACATGAAGCGACAGTGTCGGTTACAGGTGAACTAGAAACAAAGACAGAATTTAAACTAGACTTATGATCTAAAACAAATTGCTGAATATCTGGTGTACTAGTGCATCCAAGCCCACTAGTTGGTCCATAGTCGTAGTCTTCACGAACGTGCTTAGAATTAACACCCTCTAAACCTGCAGACATACTGTCAGTATCTGTTTTGATTAAATCATTAGAAGGATGAGGAACATGCATAGGAGAATAACAGTATGTACTAGGCAGAGGATAAACCTTTACATTTTCATATCCCAATCCAGTTTTAATCCTAGCTCCGCGTTGAGATTTACATAAATCATCATGTTTCATTCCTGATATGGTCCATTTATCCAACTTTGACTGAAGTTTGCTTGTTTCAAATTCAGCAAGGGCAACTCTTTCAGTCAAAGTGTTAATCTCCACATTTCTTTCCAAAACAATTCGTTTTAAATGATCATTTTCTTTTAAAGCCTTATTTAATTTAACAAAATAGTTTGATTCATTGATTTTAAGTTCCTCAGTAAGTCGTTTTAAATCTTTTTCATTATCAATTAATAACCGATTAGCTTTGTAAATCCCAAATAGTCTTATTTTACAAGCAGATAAACACATATCCTGAATTACCTCATATGGAAGTGCCATCACCACCTTTTCAGCTGCTAAGGCCTTTTCGCACAGGCACATCGGAGTACTTGACTTGCTTTCCTCAACGGTGACAGAATCATCATCATAATCCTTTCCTTGCCCAGTGGATGAACTTCCTTCCTACTTTAGACCTTCAGATTTACTTGCCCTCATTCTAACATCTTTCTCTTCTTTCTCATTCACAGACGACACAAACTCCTCTTTGAATTCCTTGAAAGGATCAAATCCATCTTCACTATCTTCCTTCTCTTTCCCTTTAACAAACTTAGTAACCAAAGCATGATTTATCTCAGTTCTTGTTTCCTCAACCTCTACACTCCAATCAAAGTTAGAAATCAATGTTGTCTCCTTTTTGTGATTCATTCCTTCCCCCTCTCCATTGTTAATCTTGGAACTCCTGGATTGCTTGAATCGGTGACAATTGGTGATGGACATTCATGTTTGAAATGTCCCAATTGTTTACAGTTGAAACATCTCAGTTTTGACTTATCAAATCCCAATTTTGAATTAGAAGTTTGACCGCCGAAGTTCTTTCATCCAGTGCGCTCCATAAATCTTCGAGCTCTAAGCGTCAACATTGCCATTTGCCACTAGATGTCTGTTTCTTCAAGATCATCTGGATCTACCTGATACATGTCTTCCATTGTCATTCCTTTTCCTTTTAACTCTCCTGCCACAAGTGCTTCATAACTTTGAACAAACATTCCAAAAAGAGCCATTGTTTCTGATGGAACTGGAGTTTCAACATTCGCCTTAGAGTGAGTCTGATCTCTTCCAACAGTAACGTTTCCTCCTGAAAAATTACTTGTATTACCTCCTCCTTGAATTTAATTCTGTATTTGAGAGCTTGCAACGGATGATAGTAAGGCAGCATTTTGAGTACAACTAGATGTAGGCATCATGGTCTGGTTAAATTCCCTTCTCTTCATGTCCAACTCAAAGGATTTAAGCTTATTAATAATATCCATCAGCTTGTACTCTGTGAACCCTCTTTCTTGCTTTAGCATCCTCACCTGAAGACTCCACTGAGGTAGGAGAGAGTCTAGTAGCCTGTTAACTTGTTCACTGTTGGAGAGCTTTTCATCGTATTTCTTTAAGGTACTTGAAACTGTCAAGAAACGATTTGTGAGATCTGTCACTCTCATTCTTGTATCCAACAAAGGAATTGAATTCCTTTTCAGCTTGAATGCTCTTATCCTTTACCAGATCATCGTTACCATCATAGAACTCACATAGGGCATCATAAAGAGATTTAGCATTTTTATGCTCTGCAAAACGATTTTAGATGTCCGGTGCTAGGCATAGAGTTAAAGCACCAAAAGCCTTTTGATCACGATCAATCAACTTCAGATACTTTTCAGTGAAAGAAGACGGGTCCTTATTCTGAGTGACAACATCACCAACAGAGACAGTTGGTATGTGAGGACCAGTAATAATCGATTCCCATTGATTGTGATCAGTGTAGAAGAAGAAAGCTTTGAGACATCTCTTCCAATCTTCGAAATTATCTCCGTTAATGAGTCTTGGTGGTCTATTGGGAGCAACACTTTCAAGATCTGCAAGAGTGAGTGATGTAAACTTTGACATTGTAGTTTCGCTGGGATTGATGCAGTTTCGGCAAGAGAAGAGAAAATTTCGCTAACAAATTCGCAGAAAAAGCTAATTTCGCAGACACTTTAGCAGAGGAGGCTAATTTCGCTAACAATTTCGACAGCAGTTTCGCTAGCCAATTGTCACAACAGGCTTAGTTCGCTGATAAGTTCGCACGAAACAAGCTTGAACTTTCGTTCAAAATCACTTTCAGCAGCAATTTCGCTTGTTAAACCTTCACAAGCACTGGTGAACTTTCGTTCAATAGACTAGTTTCGTAGAACAACTAGAAAACGATTTCAATAGTGATAACACCCATAGTTTCGCTGAAAGATGATCGTAGTTTCGCAGAAAGAACAGTAGTTTCGCTGGTCGAACCAAAAACCCTTTTTCAACCCAAAATCAATCTGAAATCATCAAATACTCAATGAAGGTGAGATCTGATGATTAGAAGATCTTCCACAATAAAAAACTAGCAAAACTCAATCAATTTCCATATAAAAAACACCTGATAATGAACTGAAAATTGATTGAAACTAGATATTAAACTAAAACCACCAAAAACTCAACAAATCAAGAGCACTAAGGCTCTGATACCATATTGTTGGTCCATTTGATCGTATTACAGTGCAAATGATATGGAGAATTGTTCAATATCTAACAAACACAATAAACAACATGACCAAAGAAGATTGATCACAATAAGGACTCATTCAATATAAGACAATGAACATCATAACAATCAATAACTTCAAGCACAATGATATTTCTGTGTAATAACTGCTTTGAAAAGAGGTTATGTCGACACAAAACTTATGGATATGATCAACAGACTAAAATCTCTCGAGCTGGATATCCAAAGAAATGAATTTCAGCAAGCCGTGTTCCCACATCAAACCCACGCGCTTAATACTGATCTTGTTTCTTCTGTAAAGCATACTTGATTACAAAACAGAGATGATTGAAAAGTTGAAGTTATTGAGAACTGATTCGGATTTAAACTCTAAATTCAGAGAAACTGTTGAAGAGAATCGTGAAGCTTTAAGAGTCGACAATGACAGTAAACTGGAGTCTGTGACAACCGATGATGATAAGGCTGGAAAAGCTGATAACATAAAGAAAGAATCTGAGACTGACGAGATGCTGAAGGTAATAGAAGAGGAACAACAAAAAATCACAAGGGTTTGCAACTGTGAAAAGAGCTTAGCTGCAGAAAGAACTATCATGGGTCTTCCTTATGAGATTGTTCAGAAAGGATATGTGTTCTTCATCTTGCAAAATCAGATTATTTGGGATTTATAAGGCGAACAGATTGTTAATGGAAAATGAAAAGGAATTAAAAATAATCAATCAGGAATTAAAGAAAAATGAAATTGCTTTTTCAAGGAAACTTAATGAAGCATTGGCTGAAAATCTTTTAAGAAGAACCATTTTGGAGCGTAACGTTGAAATTAATATTTTGAGAGAAAGGGCTGTTTTAGCTCAATTTGAAACAACTCAGCTTCAAACAAAGCTTGATAAATGGACCCTTTCACACATGAAAAAGGATGAGCTTATTGCTTGCTAAACAACAAGGGGTGCGGGTAACACATGAGATTGGATATAAATCTGATGGTGAAACTATATTTAATTTAGTTCCACCTCCTTCTACTTTATGTTATTCACCAATCCCCAGACCTCATTCAACAAATGATTTGATTGAAGCTGCAGAAACTAATCATTTAAATGCAAGTTTAAGCAGTGTGAAGATCATGTTAGGTTGGACTCACTTTAGTATAGATGTTTACTTTACATTGTAATAGGACTTGTGTTAGTTTCATTTTGTATTTTGTTAGTTATTAGCAGTTTTGGCAGTCCAGCGAAACTGTGAGCGAATCTATAGTTTCGCTCACAGTTTGCTGTTTTGGTTCACCCGGCGAACTTGTGTTCTGCCGGGCGAAACTATAGTTTCGGCATGACAGTTTCGCTGGTAGCGAAACTGTCAGCGAAACTATGACTGCTATATATACTATTGTCATTTCATGTTGCATGATAAGTTTGCAAAACCCTAAACGTGGAATTCTGTTGCAAACTATCATTCTCAAGCAGTTACTTCATTGAAATACAATTGTGCTTATTGTTATTGAGTGAGTTTGTTCATTTGAATATCAATTATGTCTTGATTCATCATATTCATCTCTCAATTGTTTGTTATTTGGTTTGTGTACTTGATATTGATCAAATTATCCTATCAATTGTACTGTTCATCGATCACATGGACCAACACAGTGTTAATCTTAAAGAGGTTAGAGATGTGCAGGATTCTCCTGTAGGTTTTGGATTCCTCAAGTAAGGGTCTGATAAGAAGATTAATGACGATTCCACTTCTGATGCTCCAACACCAATATCAGTTGCTTCTCCAACTTTCTTCAACAAATTCAAATCAGGTAACATTCCTTCATTTGTTCCTGTCAGGTTTGTCAAAGAAGGAACAGTTGTTGAATCATCAGGCAATGAGAATCCTATAAGCGAAGCCGACACAATAAGAGATGTCAATCAAGATCCATTGGAGAAAGATCTGTGTATACGAGACTAGACAAGCTTAGATGATGAATCAATCACAGAGGTGCGTGTTGGTTCCTCACAGATCAAGATGTCTCCTAACATTGTCAAGTCACAAAAGCTTCCAAAAGCTGAATCAAGACCAATACGGATCTCTTCTCCAATTGCAAAGCATCCCAGTCAATCAGTAAAGATCTCATTCACTGCTCAGCACGGGAAACTTCAGAACAAGCAAGAATCTGCTACAAGCTCCAAGCAATCCTCATCACCACCTGCACAACACGAGACTACAAAGAATCAAAAGCCATTCAAGGCTTGTTTTGAGTGTGGAAAAGAAGGTCATGTGGTAAAGAAGTGCCCTCAAAGGCTTGCTTCGAATGGTAAAGGCAAAACGAATTGCTTCTCCGAATGTAAGTCTATAAAGAATATTCCAGACAGTAAAGGCAACACGGGTTGCTTCTCTGGATCAAGAGGTAAAAAGCACACATCTTTGAATGGTTGGATGAAAAGCCATCCATTGAAACCTTTTCATGTGAAGCCGGTTTCACATGATTCAAAGATGAAAATGACCAAAGGTTCAAAACCAAATTCTTTTCCTTCCGGTCTTAAACAGAAAATGATTTCCAAACAACTTTCATTCAAATCCAAATTAATTGAACCGAAACAAATTTGGCAAATTAAAAAAAAGGATACAGATATCCCTGATTGTTTAAATGGTTGTGTACCGAAACAGGTTTCTTATATTGATGCAAAAGGAACACCTAGGACTACGATGGCCTAGGTTCCCCTTTCAAACTAATTTGTTAATGAGTGTAGGAACAATTCAGGAGGACTATTACTAATCCGGTTTACTGACAGAGATTGCTCCTAATTCAAATTCGAGGCGGAACAAACAGGTTAAGGTCATGGTATTTTATCCACAATCTGGATATTTATATGCACAATCATAGTTCTCACTTCACAATCACTGCATATTTCTTGATAATTCATTTTTTATCTTGATAATCAGTGTAGTTTGGAAGACCTTCTTTGATAAATTTTTATTTTTGTACAGTTTTATAAAAAAATTAAAAACATAAAAAAATAAAAATAACAAAAAAAATAAAAAATAAAAAAGTTTGCAAAAATAAAAATTTAGGGGGAGAGTATAAGTAAGTAAAAATGAAAAGAGAACTGGGAAGTTGATTCGAGATGACTGAGAAATGATTGTATATCTTCTCGAATTGCTTGTTCTTGCATGACTTGCGTTTTAAAATGAGAAATGATAGTAACTTATGTTGTGATTTGATTTACATCTTATTTTTAATTGCAAATAAAAGGAAAAACAAACTGATTCTTTAATGATATGCTTGGTAGACTCAGTCTGAAAAATAAAGTAGACAGCAACATAATGATTTAAATTAAAATATAAGCTTAAGGACGTCTGGATTTACGCAATCATTTTGGCCTGCGCGAAAACTGGGTCCCGACAAAAATTGAATTGAGAATTGATCTTTCACCCACCATGATACATATCATACAAGTCATATCTTTGTGCCTTGATTGGTGTATTTATGTGTCTTGTGTTTGTGCTAATCTCCTCTGTTGTACGGAAGTACATACCTGGAGTGATGATCTCCTCTGCTATACGATAGTACTGACCTGGAGCTCTCATCGGCACATGATTAAATGGTCATCTCCTCTGTTATACATGAGTATAGACCTGGAGCTCTCACCATTTTGGTCTATGTAGTGTCAAATCATCTAAACGATGAATTCATCACCGAATGCAATATTCTGTTGATAATCACTTGCACACTAATTGCAGGACCGTTTAAGGGCTTAAGCACAATTACAACACAACAACACAATGAGGAGAATAACTAAGCTCTAATCAAACAGTGAACTGGGTAACCAAAGTGATACAAAGAACACAAGTAAAGCAAGAGACAGAACAAGAGAGTATGGGTTTCAAGGAGGCAGTATATTGCTTTCTCAAGTTCTTTTACAAGTGTTACAAAGCATATGGAAAAGATACAAGAACTTGAAATACTTATACTACAACCTACAACCGGCCATACTTTGAAAGCCAGCTGGATACAATTGACTAGACACTAACAAAATCAATTGTAGGATCAAAAGGCATATCTGCCTTTTGACCTTGTGACTATGACATGCCATAGCTCACATCCTTTTACAATACAAAAAGGATAAAGTACATAAAGTAGAAAGTTGAATACTCAAGACCTCAATGTACAGTTACCAAAAGCAAGGCCCTTTTCACCAACTCATGTAAGTTGGTGACTTTACAGAGATGCAGCGGAAAAGGTGCTTTATGGAACAGTACATCAGATAAAGCATGTGTACTAAAAGTCTTCGGAAGAAATCTGTCTTCATAGGATGAGGCTTCGGAAGACTTTGTCTCTGAAGCTTCGGAAGACTTCATGTTTGGCTTCGGAAGATATTGGTCTTGGCTTCGGAAGATTTTACACTTAGAGTATTTTCTAATGCTATGTGTAAAACTTCCGAAGCATTCTTCACTTCAGTACTTAGTGCATGTTGCTGAGACACTTAAGCTGTTTTTGGGTTGCATCAGACTTCAGGAATCCTTACAAACTCCCCCTAGGCTGATGCTACCAAAACACTTGGAAGATCTTCAAATGTTGGTAGTCTTCAGTACAATCAGGACCATTCCTTTCT
The DNA here is from genome assembly GCA_025215565.1 of Flaveria ramosissima. Classification (NCBI taxonomy): domain Eukaryota; kingdom Viridiplantae; phylum Streptophyta; class Magnoliopsida; order Asterales; family Asteraceae; genus Flaveria; species Flaveria ramosissima. Next base: position 14,088,213 of record CM046033.1, on the reverse strand, counting down.
TCATGAGATGGTCAGGATCATCAAGACTTTCATAATATCTTCTCATCTCAAAGAGATCATGCAGAGGTAAGTTGATTATGTCTTGCCATGAGTAGACATTCTCAACACCTTGATCTCTGATAACAGTCCATCTCTCTGGATTTGTAGAGTAAGTCCAGGACAAGATGGGTGTCTCACTAGTTAGAGGAGCCACTTGAATAGGAGTTGATTGGGCTGCCTCATCATGCACTTCCTCAGGTTGATCTGATTCAGCCTGAGGTGCAGAGGTAGATGACTTTGGCTTCTTCTTCTTTGTCTTTGGTTTAGAAGCCATCCTCTTCTTCCTCTTGGTTGTCTTTAACTGAGAAGACTGGTCTGCAGCACCATGTTGATCATCAGTGTCTTTCTCAGTTGGGTGTTCCTCCCTCACAGGTTCAGAAGGAGAGGGAGTTTGACCCTGCCTAGGATCAGAAGATGAAGCTTGCTGGGGCTCAGCTGGAGGTGCTGGTTGAGGTGTCTCTGGTTGTTCAAACTTGACCTCCACTTCAGGTGGGACTTGACTTGGAAGAGAGTGCAAGTCAATAAGTTCTCCACTCTTAATCTTCTGCTTGATCACCCTAATATGCTCATCCATAGTGGATAGAGACATGGGGCCAAGTCTCCTTCCGGAGAATCCATACAGCTTCAAGAAACTCACCATTCTTTGTCTGTCAGCAGACTTCTTTGCATTCTTTTGAATGGTGGCCCTTGACTTTGCAGCTTCTTCCCTTAGTTTCCTTTTGGTTGTCTTTCTTTCCTTGACTAACTCAAGTTCAAGTTGCTTTAGATACTCGAACTCAATGAAGTCATAGGATAAAGGGAGAAGTGCATCTGCCTGATAGAAGCCTGTGGCACTCAGGTAGTTGATCATTTTGATCCTATCTTCCTCTTTATCTACCTGAGGTTCTTGTGGAGCCACATCTTCCTGTGCAGGACTTTCTTGAACTGGTGAGAGAGTAGGAGCATGCTTGTAAAGTCTTTTCTGTCTCTTCTCCTCTTTGAGTTGGAGAAGTATCATTGCATCCTCTTTCTCCTTCAACTCTCTTGACACTTCTCTGTCAGCCAGTTCATTTAGTTCTTCTAAGGGGAGGGAGATGATCTCATCAATGTCATAGTTCCTGGTCTGTAAGTAGGTAATCCTGACTGCCCTTAACTCATCATCCTGAGTATTTGGTCTGGGGGCAGCCCTGATTGCAGCTTGCATGAAGCTAGATGACCCAGTGGAACTTTCTCCCCTTAGTCTCCTTTTCCTCTCTCTCTCTTCCTCCTCAATTTCCTCAGGAGTCATTATCCTTTTCCCTTTGTCACCAACAGACCTTTGTGACTCAGGGTGGATTGAAGCTTGGCCTTCATTGCTTGGAGTAGCTTCCATGCTCTGGCCAGAGAGAGGCTGAGAAACACCTTCACCAGCAGGTGTCTCAGATGGAGTTTGGACCTCAGCAGCAGTTGTTGATGATGAGACAGGGGTCTCAGGTTCTGTCACTGGGCCTTCAGTCAAGGTTTCCCCTATGAAACTAATCTTAGGGTCCACCTCAACATCCAGTTGACCGATGACATTGCCTGATTCCCTAAGTCTCCTTCTTAGAGAGAACTCTGCCATGATCCTGTCTTGGATTCTTTGAGCCAGCCTGTCAGCTTGTCTTGAATTGCTTGGATTGACAAGTGGCAGGTTGACTAAATCCAGTCTTTCATAAAAGCTCAGGCTTTGGAATTGAAAAACTTCTTGTTGGCCTTGAACTCTTTGAAGTATGAGGGCTCTTCTGTCATCATCATACCTCCACCTTATGATCTGATTGCTAGTTCCCAGTGGTGGAGATGAGACAGCCCTTGGTATGCCTTCCTCAAAGAGACTCCTGATGAGAGAGTCTATAGAGTCCACATTAATGTGAACTTGAGGAAGTTGCTGAGAATGCACAACAGCAAGTGAGGATGGTGAGTCCTCTATGTCCATTCTCTCTGAAGAACTCCCAGGTTCTGTGGTTGTAACAACTTTCTCCCCCTTTTTGGTAGCATCACCCACTTGCATAGGTGAGCTGGAGGATAAGTCAATCACTTCCACAGGTTCTTGTGTTCCTGGTTGAGCTCTCCTTAAAGGTCTCCCAGCTAGTTTTTCCTGCAGATATGAAATCTGGAGTTGCTGATCATTGACCCTGTTTTGTAAGGTAGTCACCTGAGATTCCAAGTGACTAACCTTAGAGACTAAGTAGGTGCATGTTTTTGACAGTTGTTGCACCTTTAGTCTCAAGTTCCCCTCATCTTCATCAGAAGATTCATTGGGGGATGAGATGATTGGACCAAAGTCCTCTCTCTCACCACCAGCTTGAGTTTCTTGGCTGCTGGTTTTCCTCTGCTCACTGGCAGCCTCAGTTGAGATGCCAATGGGCTGAGTTGCCATGGTTGAGGTCTTAATGATGTAATCACTTTCAAAAGTGAGAGCCTCTTCCATATGGACATCCTGAACAGGTTCAGAAGTGTCCACCTCAGTAACAGGTGACTGATGGGGGATAGACTGAGGAGAGTCAGAGGTACTCATCTCTCTTTGAGTAGGGGAGGAGAAGAGAGACTCATGGTACTCACTGAATCCTAAGTCTTCATCAGTGTAAAAGGATAGGTTGGGAATTGGTTGGTTGAGATCCAAAGGCTGGGGATGGTAGCTGTCCCCTGAAGGTTGTCCACTTGAGTGTTGAGACTCAGAGTGAAGGCTTAAGGTTGTTGGGCTATTGAGCTCATCAGGGTGAGCTTGAGGAACCTCAGCCCTGATAGGTGAAACAATGGGAGTGGTTTGCTCCTCAGGAGAAGTGGGAGCTCTAGTGTCCACTTCTTCCTGTAAGGTTGAGTATTTGGGGGCCTGCACAGACTCAATAGTCTGAGCAGGGGTTCGTTTGGATTTTCTTTGGTAGGTGAGGGTGATTTCTGGTCTTTTTAATGGTAGGGACAAAAGAGGTGTGGGTTCAACACTAGCTTGTGTTGCTAGGTTGTCACCTTGAGCAATGAGCTCTAACATTTTTGGGACTAGGGCTGTTTCTACCCCAGAGAAGCCTACAGTTGGCTTCTTCATTATTTTAAAGATGCCGGGCTTCATCTGTCCCAATTTAAGAATATTACCTGTTTCCCTCAACTGTGAGCCCAGTTCACAGTTGAGAATGTGTTGAACATATCTAGGAAACATGTAATACTCTAAGGAGTCTAAGTTTGCAAGTAAATTAGTATAAACAAATTGTGAATACCTGAACTTGACCCCCTGAACCATTCCATGAACTATGAAAGAGAGATCCTCAGGAATCTGGTCCCATCCACCATGCTTGTTTGACAAGCTGTGGATAACCACATGGAGCAGGAATTTCCATTGGGATGAGACCTTCCCTTTCCTAAAGGTCTTTACAGAGAAATCTCCCTCATAGCCCATCTGCTCAAAAGAATGATTAACAGCTTCTTTTGGAAAGGACACCTCACCTTCTTCATCATCCAGCTGTAGATGTTGGTTAATGATGGCCGGAGTGATGAAGATTGTCCTCCCTTGCACTGTGGCAGACAGTGCCTTCTCCCCATCCATAATGACCTCTTGGCAGGTCTTCCAGAATTCAAGCAACTGATCCTCATATAGAGGAGGATCAATGGTCAGGGAGGTGAAGTAGTTTGACAGAGTCAAGAATTGGCAAATCTCTGAGAAACTTGCATCTTTCTCAGAGCTTAACAGAGCAACTTGATTATGTTGCCTGTGTAGTTGCATGGAGAAATCAGGGTTGTTTCTGCGGTTAAGGTTGGCCATTTCAGAAGCTTAAGGGTGAAGAAAGGTAGAAAGCAAAGGCGGTTTAGAGAATTAGGTTAGAGAAACAGTAGAATTGAGGAAGATAGTGGGAAAGAGGGGGAACCGTTGGGTATTTATATGAAAAGGGATTTGAACCAAAGTTAATGAAAGAGGATAAACTTTGAAATCCGAAAGTCGGTCCCACCTCTGAAAAGGTAGTTTACTTTTGCTCAAAAAGTAGTTTTCTTGGAATTCGAAAAGCTTCCGAAGTTTATTTGTCTTCGGAAGTTTTGATTTAAAAAGCTTCCGAAGCTAAAATGGCTTCGGAAGATTTTCCTGAGAGTCTTGATAATTTATGCTTCGGAAGAGAAATAAACCCTTGAATGCTTTGTATGAAAATAAACAAAGCTTCCGAAGGTTAATTTTGCTTCGGAAGGAAAGGTTCTTGAAAATAGATAAGTGTCTGAGATAAGAATTTTAAGCTTCGGAAGATGAACTTTACTTCTTCCGAAGGTAAAATCTCTTAGACAGTTATGTATTTTAAAGACATGTTTTTCTTCCGAAGATAAAATCTTTATCTTCCGAAGTATCAGAAATTTTCAAGAATCTAAGGAAAGTCTTCAAAAAGAATTTTACATCCAAAGAAAACATGAGCTTATGAAAGTGATGAACTAGACAACTTAGGACACACATATTTTAAGAAGAAATAATTAGAATTAGTTTTAATAAAAAGTCTACTCAAAGTTAATCATCCCAATAGCTGATATCAGATACTTAAATCTCTGTTCATCAAAAGCTTTGGTGAACAGATCAGCATATTGTTCATCTGTATGAACTTTGACTAGTTTAATTAATCCTTTTTCATAGTTATCCCTTATTAAATGATACCTGATGTTGATGTGTTTGGTCCTTGAGTGCTGCACAGGGTTCTCAGTGATAGAGATAGCACTATTGTTGTCTATGTGGATAGGAGTCTCTTTGAAGTTAAATCCATAGTCCAGCATCTGATTTTGAATCCAAAGCACTTGAGCACAGCAGCTTGCAGCAGCAATGTATTCAGCCTCAGCAGTTGATGCAGACACACAGGATTGTTTCTTGCATTGCCATGAGACCACCCTTCCACCAAGGAATTGACATCCCCCAGATGTAGACTTTGCAGTCATATTGCAACCACCATAATCACTATCTGTATAGGCATACAGATTGAAATTTGGATTCTTTGGATACCATAGACCAAGTGTTGAAGCACCTTTGAGGTATCTTAAAATCCTTTTCACAGTGATTAAGTGAGACATCTTAGGGTTGGCTTGATATCTTGCACAAATACATGTAGCAAACATGATATCAGGCCTGCTAGCTGTAAGATACATAAGAGACCCAATCATAGCCCTGTATAAGTGCTCATCTACACACTCCCCCTCAAGATCTGGACCAAGGGAGTGGTTTCTGGCTATGGGTGTCTTAGCAATCTTACAATCAGTCATATTGAACCTCTTGAGTATGTCTTGAACATACTTTGACTGACTTATGAAGATGCCATCTTCAACCTGCTTCACTTGAATTCCCAGAAAGAAGTTGAGTTCTCCCATTGAACTCATCTCAAATCTGTCTTTCATCAGCTTCTCAAAGTCTTTGCAGAGCTTTGGATTAGTTGAACCAAAGATGATGTCATCAACATATACTTGAACCAGCAATAAGTCATTTCCCTGTCCTTTGATGAAGAGAGTTCCATCTATAGTACCTCTTCTGTATCCATGCTTGCAGAGATACTTAGATAGTGTCTCATACCACTTCTGGGTGCCTGATGCAGCCCATAAAGAGCTTTGTCAAGCTTGCAGACATAATCAGGATGATCAGGGTCTACAAAACCAGGTGGCTGTTTGACATAAACCTCCTCATCAATCACTCCATATAAGAAAGCACACTTTACATCAAGTTGGTAGACCTTGAAGTTCTTGGATGCAGCAAATGCCAGGAATATCCTAACAGCTTCTAGTCTTGCTACAGGAGCAAAGACATCAGTGTAGTCAATCCCTTCTTCTTGTGTGTATCCTTGAACAACTAGTCTTGCCTTGTTCTTGATGATGATTCCCCTATCATCCTTCTTGTTTCTAAAAACCCATTTGGTTCCAATGGTAGTCTTCCCATGAGGAAGAGGACAAAGGTTCCAAACTTTCTGCCTTTTGAATTGAAGCAGCTCTTGTTGCATAGCTTCAACCCAACTTCCATCCTTTAGAGCTTCATCAACTTTCTTGGGCTCTATCTGAGATAAGAAACAAGAGTGAAGACAAACATTTGCTTCATGGGTTTGTCCTCTTGTTCTTACCCCTGTGACAACATCTCCAATGATGTTTGTGGTGGGGTGAGACTTGTGGATCCTTAGCTGAGGGATCACAGCAAGTTGTTGAGAAAGATCTAAATTTGAGAAATTTAAATCTGGTCTTGAAGATTCACCCTCCACATTATCACACTTATCAAGATTAACTTGATCCAATGAGTGTGAGACATCATTGATGTTGTCATCTATGGTATGGTTATTAGCATCAAGAAATTCCTGATCACTATCACCATCACCATTGTTGTCTTCTACAAGTGAGGTATCTTTATCTGGTTGAGAGGCCTCTGAGCTGGAATTTGAAGGCATGCCAGATGTATCAGCTGAATTTGTCATTGTTGTGCTGATAGAAACCTCATTTGCTGAAGTAGTTCCAACTGGAGCTGAAGATGTATGAGTTGAAGGTCTTCCTAGCTCAAATCTTGGATCAGGATCACCTGTATTTAGATTTTCTGCAGATCCTGAAACATGCTCACAAGATTTGTTAAAACAGTTGGTAACTAAATCAAGATCAAACAGCCAATCCGGACCAGAACCAGCCACACAGGGAGTGTGCTCATTGAAAGTCACATTGGCTGACTCCTCAACAATTCTAGTTCTGAGATTGTATACTCTATAAGCTTTAGCTTGAGAAGAGTATCCAATGAAATGTCCATCATCTGATTTCTCAGCAAACTTGGCAATTTGATCTTTGGTATTCAAGATGGTGCAGGGACATCCAAATGACCTGAGAAAACCAATGAAAGGTTTCCTCTTGTGCCAAAGTTCATAAGGAGTCTTACCATGTGTCTTAACTACTAAAACTCTGTTTTGCACATAGCAAGCAGTATTGACTGCCTCTGCCCAGAAGGTGATAGGCAGTTTAGAGTCAGACAACATAGTTCTTGCAGCTTCAATAAGTGTCCTGTTTCTCCTCTCAGCAACTCCATTTTGCTGAGGAGTCCTGGGAGCACTATATTGTCTTGTAATACCTTTTTCATCACAAAATGCATCAAGGATTTGGTTCTTGAATTCAGTTCCTTGATCACATCTTATGGTTTTGACCTTGTGATCACATTGATTCTCAACTTTTAAGATGAAATTCTTCAGAATCTCAGGGGTTTCATCCTTAGTTCTAAGGAAGAAGACCCAAGTGAATCTTGTAAAATCATCTGTGATCACCAGACAGTAAGAGGTCCTTCCTAAACTCATTACACTGGTGGGGCCAAAGAGATCCATATGTAACAAGTGTAGGGGAGTAGTGATGGAGTTCTTTTCCTTAGGCTTGTGAGATACTTTGTGTTGCTTCCCTTTCAGGCATGCCACACAATGATCATCACTAGTAAACTCTTTCTTTGGCATTCCAGTTACCAGATCATGTTTAATTAATTTATTCATGTTCTTAAAGTTTACATGGCACATTCTTTTATGCCATAGGAAAGACTCATCACTATTTGCTTTAGATAGAAAGCATGAAACTTCTCCTGAGGGAGATGTTTCTTGCAAATCCATCTTGTACATGTTCCCTTTCCTGGGGGCTCTGAGCAGGATATGCTCATGAGGAATGACCACACCAGGTTTGAGAACAATGCACTCATGCTCAGTAAAGAGCATGTTATGACTCTGATCACAAAATTGGGATACACTCAGAAGATTGTACCCAAGCTCCTTAACAAAGTTTACCTTCTCAATGCTGAGCTTACCATTTGTGACCTTGCCCCTTCCAGAAATGTAACCACCTTCATCTCCTCCAAAAGCAACTGGTCCTCCATCAATTCTCTCAAAATTATGGAGTAGAGACCTATTGCCTGTCATGTGCCTGGAACAGCCACTGTCAATTATCCAGACATTCCTGTTGGTCTTGAGCTGTTCCTGCACAGAGAAGATGATTAGTTACATTTGGAAACCCAAGCCTTACTTGTCTTGGGCTCATTAACAGTAATAGAAGGTAATGCAACAGTAATAGATCCTATGGTTGTACTATGGGGATCTTCAGCTGTTGTTGATGGAGAAACCTCAGTCATTTGGTCTTTCTTAGACTTCCACACCACCTTTGGAGTCTTGGACTTGACCTTCAAAACCTTAGAAGCTTTTAGAACTTCATAAGTTTTGATGACTGATCCTTCGGAAGAGTCTACAGTCACTGCAGCAGACTTTAGTGCTTCGGAAGAACTCCTTTCTTCCGAGACCAACTTTGCTTCCGAAGGTAATTTTCCACTTACCTCCTTCTTTGATTTGGAGCTTCCGAAGGAAACAGACTTTCCTTCCGAAGCTTGAGACTTCTTGAGACTCTTTGAAGTCTTTGTTTTAGTCATGTGGACAGTACTTTTAGGATTGTATGGGCAATCCTTAGCAATGTGAGAAGTACTTTCACACATAACACATAACATTTTCTTCTTCAAAGAAGTCTCCTTTGAGAGCAAGACTGACTTTGGTCACATCCCTTCTCCATCTTCATCTTGGTAGATGCTGAGACAGTTCCTTTGGGCTGTGAACTGTTCTTGGAGTTTGATGGTCCAGGCTGTGCAGCAGTGGTACACAGCAGCTCAGTCTTCTTCTTAACACTGGATGATTTGAACAAGAACCATGACTCTTAGCTGAGGAGTCTTGGTTGATGTCTTCAGTCCTTACTACTTTGAAACCTGCAGAGATAAAAACTTGTTTCTGCTTAGCATCAAAAGTAGCCTTGATTTCTTGAGCCTTCTTTGCCTTTCTTTTGCTCTTTCTGATCAAGTTCTTTCTTTTGGACTTGGTCATCACAGTTGATTTCTTCTCCTCAGAAGGATAGTGGCCCTTGGAAGAATCCTCTTCTTCACTCTTCTCAGAGGAATTCTTCACTATCACTTCTTCATCATCCTCACTTACAGGATCTATGAGAGGAAGCTCATCTTCACAAGTTCCACACCTAGGAGATCTTACAGACAAGATTGTGTGTGGAGGAGCTATCTCATTTGATCCTAGTCCCTGTCTATTTTGATAACAAACCTTGTTGTGCAGGGATGAGGATATCATGTTCTTGAAGGTCTCTTCTTCAAGAACACTCTTCTCTGCCTTGGCTTTGCTGATCACAAGCTCAGCCTGGCACTCAGTTAACTTAGTGATGAGATCTTGGATCTGAGTTCTGAAATCTGTATGTTCATGTTTTAGTACTGAAATGGTTTTCTCCAAGTCTTCTATCTTTAACTTGTAATCATTTTCAGACTTTCTAAAATCAGATTTTAATATGTTTAATGACTCAAGATCAGATCTCATCTCTAGGTTATAGGACCTGTATCTATTTACTTTAGCAATGCATTCAGGGGAGCAAAGATGTTCCAATACCTTGGCTTCATCATGGTCAGCCATCAGTGCTTGGTTTGGAGAAGCATCCTCCACCTGAAAACTCCAGTCAAAGCCTCCTTCTTCAACAGCAACAGCAGCATGTTGCTTTGTCTTCTCAGCTGAGGAGCTTTGTCAGTAAAGTTTGGTCTGGGTTGTGTTTGGCCCCCATTTGCTTTAGGTGCCTTACACTCCCTGGCAAAGTGACCCATAAGGTTACAGTTGTAACACTTAACTTTGCTTTTATCCAGCCCAAACTTACTGCTGGTAGCATTGCTTGGAAATCTTCTTCCTGTCCTCTTGTAGAACTTCTTGGCTCTGTGAGTGAGGAGAGCCATCTGCTGAACTATCTCCATGTATTCCAGGTCATCTGGATGGATACAGTCCAGGTCTTCAAGAGTGAAGAGATAATTCCCACAGCTTTCATCTGCAGACACAAAGGCTTGAGAAGAACTTGTCTCTTGGAATGGGCTTCCTTGAGTAAAGTTCTCCCTTGGTGTCTCCGGGAAGGTGATGAAAGGACCCTTTTGTGAGTTGTCAGGGTAGCATAAGAGATGATGCTGAGGTTCTATGCTGTCCCTTTCAACCACATGAAGGGCTGAACCCATTTGATTGTTGGAGTTGCCAGATGAACCTTGCATGTTCATCTCCATCTGGTATCCACTGAGAATCCCATACAACTCTGTAAGAGTAAGAGTCTTAAGGTTCTCAGTCCTCTTGATCACCACACAATAGTGTGTCCATTGCCTAGGAAGTGAGGACATGAACTTCCTTACAATGTCCCTGTTCTCAAGAGGAACTCCTCCATCCACTAGGGTATCCACAATCTCAACATACCTGAAGTATTGTTGGGTCATGGTCTCACCTGCTTTGAAGGTGAAATTTTCAAACTGCTGCTTCAGAAGATCTTTCTTGTTCTCCTTGGCTTCAGAGGAGCCTTCATACATCAGCTTCAGTGCATCCCACAGCTGTTTGGCTGTCTTGCACTTCTTGAAGCCTCTGTATACAGAGTTTGGGAGAGCAGTCTGAAGAGCAGTCATGGCCTTCCTGTCAATCTCTACTCTTTTTCTATCTTCATCTGAGTAGTTGGCCACATCTTTAGGAATCATACCAGCACCAGTAGCAGAGGGGGTGCTGGGTATGAAAGGTCCATTCTCAACAGATTCCCACATTCTTGAATCAAGAGACCTGATGAAGCCTTCCATCCTCATGCACCAGGTGTCAAAATCATCAAGAGTGATCAGTGGGGATTTGTTCATGGTTCCAGTCTCCATATCAGTCTTAGAGATGGCAGCCATTTGAAGAGTTTAGCTTTTGTGTGTGTGAGGGATCTTAAGATGGTTAGATCTTATATCAAGAGCCTGGAAAGCTCTGATACCAATTGCAGGACCGTTTAAGGGCTTAAGCACAATTACAACACAACAACACAATGAGGAGAATAACTAAGCTCTAATCAAACAGTGAACTGGGTAACCAAAGTGATACAAAGAACACAAGTAAAGCAAGAGACAGAACAAGAGAGTATGGGTTTCAAGGAGGCAGTATATTGCTTTCTCAAGTTCTTTTACAAGTGTTACAAAGCATATGGAAAAGATACAAGAACTCGAAATACTTATACTACAACCTACAGCCGGCCATACTTTGAAAGCCAGCTGGATACAATTGACTAGACACTAACAAAATCAATTGTAGGATCAAAAGGCATATCTGCCTTTTGACCTTGTGACTATGACATGCCATAGCTCACATCCTTTTACAATACAAAAAGGATAAAGTACATAAAGTAGAAAGTTGAATACTCAAGACCTCAATGTACAGTTACCAAAAGCAAGGCCCTTTTCACCAACTCATGTAAGTTGGTGACTTTACAGAGATGCAGCGGAAAAGGTGCTTTATGGAACAGTACATCAGATAAAGCATGTGTACTAAAAGTCTTCGGAAGAAATCTGTCTTCATAGGATGAGGCTTCGGAAGACTTTGTCTCTGAAGCTTCGGAAGACTTCATGTTTGGCTTCGGAAGATATTGGTCTTGGCTTCGGAAGATTTTACACTTAGAGTATTTTCTAATGCTTTGTGTAAAACTTCCGAAGCATTCTTCACTTCAGTACTTAGTGCATGTTGCTGAGACACTTAAGCTGTTTTTGGGTTGCATCAGACTTCAGGAATCCTTACACTAATGCACACGCCTTGCTCTATAAAAATCATAACAAAATTCAAGAAATTCTGAGGTTGGATGAGGGTTTTTGCCAAATGATTGTGGGGTCCTAGCATTCTAAAGTATTTAATCGAACCTTAACGAATCATTTGCTGCTTGTTGAAAAGATAGGGCATGAGTTTAAGTGGACAAACATATCAGAATCGTTATTGATCTGTTTGACAATTTCAAAATCATTCAAAAACTATGATTAGATTCAGTTATCAGTGTGATCTCATTGCTTGTCGATGATTAATTTCATCTTTGTGCTAAAGTATATCTTGAGGATATGATCTCATGATCGATTCAGTTCTTGGTTTAAAAAAAATAAAAAAAAAACAAAAAAAATAATAGATAAAAAATGTTATATTAAATATATATAATAATAAAAAATAAAAAAAATTATAACAAAATTTCATTTCAATTTCTTTTAGGTCTTCCATATTATGTTGTTACAATTTTATCATTTTTCATGCATTTCACAGAAATTGCGTACAAACAAACACGGGTTCGCTTGTTTTTCACACACAGATAAACACGGGTTTATTTTGTTAAAATGAAATGATCTAATTAGAAATGTCGAGATTGTGTTTGAGAATGTGTTTCAGATTTTTGCTTTAAGTGATGGTCGATCATCAGTTGAGCAGTGTACTTGATCAGAGAACCCGTTCCTCAAGTTTGTAGAAGATACCGAGCTAGGAATCCTCCTCCTACATCTTCTGAAGCACTCAAGATTAGAGATTTGGGAAAGCTATTCTAATATCCTTGCAAAGCTTGCACTCAAAAAGGGGGAGAATATAAATAGGGGGAGCTTATGAGATGAATAATCTTTCTAATCAGATTCGGAAAGCTTTTGAAGTTCTTTCAATTGTTGACTTCTCGGTGCTGATTTCGTTTGAAGACATTGATAATGATAGACAAAGGGGAGTATTGTTGGAGCTGTAAAAGTTAGTCTATATTATCAACACAGTGAAAGTCAACAAAAGTCAAAGTCACGGTCAAAGTCAACAAAATTCAAACCCGACACGTTTGAGACGAGGAACCGAGACGAGACGTTGAAGATTTAAATGACTTGGAGTTTTATTGTTATAAATATATTTTGTGTGAACAAAATATATTTTATCTTGTTTTAGTCATTTTTATGATTTATATGTAATTTTCATTAATTAGCCTAAGTTTAGGGGGTTAAGTGCAATTAGTGAATATTAGTCTAGACTATAAATAGGTTAATTGTAATTAGGTTTTGATAATGGTTGCATGACCAAGAGATTGAGGGATTACTTGTAAATACATCATTAGCAATCTAATTGAAGATCAAAGGGGTTTTGATTGTGATTATCATATTTTGATCTAATTTATCTTCATGATTTGATTCAAGTTTGTTTATCCTGGAGTTACAGTGTAACTATCGGCTGAGATCCTGATAAGTCACGCGCCTGATGCTAAACCCAGTTTCTGAAAATTGAGGGTGTGACATATTTGTATTAATGCCAATGGTTATAGCGAACTAAAAATTTGCATTTCATTTTCATTGCATTTAGATTATAGCATGATGTCTTAGTTACATGCATATAGACACATTTGGTTTTGCTTACTATTTTTGCATGCTAGATTTGTTTGTTATTGCTCATTCCTATGTGTGGTTGATTGTAGTAATGGCTTCTTCTTCTGCTCCTTCTTCATCTTTTGAAAAAAGCCCCGTTCGCCATGATTCTCTGCCCTCATCTTCTAATCCAGATGAGTAGCCTATGCTTATTTCGTATGCTGATAGGATTGATTATGATCAAGCTTTCGCTTTACCTCTTCACCCTCCGATCCACGACTAGGCATATTATAGTCGTCACATGTCCCGGTTGATTCGGGAGAAGCACGTTTCCTGAGCCTACTTTGCCTCCTTTCATTTTCTCTTCTAAGCAGGCCATATCCGCTCTAACGACCACCTTACATGATGTGCGAAAGCTCATCAGGGAACTTATGGACGATAACGTTGCACTAAGGAAAGGGTTGAGGGAAACAATGGAGGAAAATGAGGAGATGGAGTGAATTTATAGCCTAATCGATTATCTTATTGACTCCTGATTAGATTGAGGAGGAGAGAGAGAGAGAGAGAGAGAGAGAGAGAGAGAGAGAGAGAGAGAGAGAGAGCTAAGGGGAGAAAGTTCTGGTGGGTCCTCAAGTTTCATGGAAGCTGCTATCAGGGCGGCTCACAGACCAACCACTCAAAATGATAAGTTGAGAGCAACCAGGATACATTATTTGGGGACCAGGAACTATGACATAGATGAGATTATCTTTCTCCCCTTAAAGGAATTAATTAACCGGCAGACAAAGAGATGTCTAAGGAGAGGAAGGAGGTAGAGGATGTTTCTTCTTAAGATCAAGAAGAAAGAAGGCAGAAAAGGTTGTACAAACATGCTCCTACCCTCTCCCCAGTTCAAGAAAGTCCTGAGAAAGAGGCTGTGGCAACTGAACAACCTCAGGTAGACAAGGAAGCTGACAAACAAAACATGATTAACTACTTGAGTGCCACAGGGCTCTACCTAGTAGCTACACTTATTCCCTTATTATATGATTACATAGAATTTGAATACCTTAAGTAGCTTGAGCTACAAGTTCTCAAAGAACAAAGGCTGCTAAGAGGAAGATAAGGGAAGAGGCAGTAAAATCAAAAGCCATCATCCAAAAGAGTCAAAAGAAGTTTGCTGACATGCAAAGGATGATGAGCTTCTTGAAGTTGTATGGATTCTCCGGAAGTAGACTTGGTCCAATGTCTCTATCCACTATGGATGAGCACATTAGAGTGATCAAGCAGGAGATTAAGAGAGAGAGCTCGTTGGCTTACACTCCCCACTAAGTTAGGCTCCTCCTGAAGTTAAGGTTGAACCATTTGAGACAACACAACTTGGACCTCATGCTGGACCACAACAACCTTCATCTACGGCATGGTCCAACTCCCTCTCCTTCTGAACCTGTGAGGGAGGAGGATCCAACTGAGATAGACAAAACAAAACAACCCGGTACTAAAGGCCAGTCTACTTAGTTAAAGTGGAAGAAAAAGATGGACTATAAATTTGTATCAAAGAAGCAACCAAAGGCATCCACTTCCAAACTTCCAGGATGAGTCAGAGCATTATGCGGATGTGCAAGAAAAGGTTGCTCAACCTACTCCAAGTCAAGTAGAGCCTCTTGCAATAGGAAGACCCATCTTGTCTTGGACTTTTGCTACTAATCTAGACAGATGGTATGTCAATAGATATCAAGGTGGTCAAGATGTCTACTTCTGGCAAGACATGTTTAACTTACCTCTTGATGATCTTTTTGAAATACGAAGCTATATTGAAAGTCTGAGTGATCCTAACCAATTGATGAAGAAACGAATGGTCATGATCATAATGAGGACTTTCAATATCTGAGGACACTTCTCTGTTTTGGTAGCATCTGTAAGGCCCCGTTCCCGGGACGCCTACAATTGGTCATTCATCGCACATAATACATATAATTACATTTGTCTCATAAAAACATTGCAGCGGAAACATTCAAAAACAACATCTCATTTCATTATAAACACTTTTGCCCAATAATACATCATTATCCGGTTACAAAATACATGTTTGCATTATAACACAAAAGCTTTATAAATGGATGCCATCCCAAAAGAGCTGAGTAGCCTTGCCGTGCCATCCTCAGCAATCATTACCTGCCAACTGGAAAACATATAAAAAGTCAGCGATGCTGAGCGAGTTCTAGTTTTATTATAAAAAATACTTTACTTTCATATAAAACCATTCGTTACTTTAACATGATCACACATCATACGTACGCATAGATAATATCATTATTATCTTCTTCATTCATTCATTCATTCCTTTTAACTTACTTGCGCATCGGACATCATCCATACCAATACCATATGCTACACCCAAATTAGTCTCAGCTACTGGGCCGAAGTCAATAAATGAACAGCTAAACGTATGCCACGGTACTAGGGGTAACCGATCAGTCTTAGCTACTGGGCCGAAGTCAATAAATAAACAGCTAAACGTATGCCACAGTACTAATGATAACTGATCAGTCATAGCCACTGGGCCGAAGTCATTAAATGAACAGCTAAACGTATGCCACAATACTAAGGGTAAGCGGTAGAGGTTCTACATTAATGGTCAATCACAAAGAAGGACCCGTTATCCGATGCATGCAAGACGTGTCATTTCTTTCCCCTTTACGTTACATAATACTTCATTTCATTCATCATAATACGTAAAGCCATAGGTAAGATAATCATACATCGTAATAAGGAACATATCATACACATTCATCATCATCATACAGGGCAACATCATACATACATAACATGCATAAACATGCAACATCATCCTCATCATCATGCCCTACATGCTCTCTAGGGCCATAATAGTCATCTTACATGCTCTTACGAGAAACTTTACGTCAAAACTTACATCTGTACTTTCCCCCGAAAGCCAGAAGTCTAACTACACTTTCCTTCGAATGTAACAGCTCTATTCGTGCATATGGACACTCTTCAGTCGCATGGCCTCCATGCGACTGAACATCATGCGATTAGATTCATGCGAATGAACACCTATGCGAATGAACATCCAGTCGTGCGTATGGACCTTATGCGGATGGGACTAATGTGAATGAACTCATGCGACTAAGCACTTATGCGACTGAACCCTCAGTCGTGCGATTCCCATGCGACTGGACTCCCAGTCGTGCGACTGAACTAAGGCTTCCATTCGGTCGCCTAGCCCTAGCTGATGCAGAATGGAGTTCATCCCGAACCCAATCTGCCATTTTCGGCCTCCAAGCTCATCCAAACCCAATCTAAGCCTAAATTAACCCTCCTGGACCTTAGGAATGCATACCATAACACCATACAAGCACACACAAGCCCGGAATCATACACGAAACGCATCATACACATCACACCCAAATGGGTCAAACACATACACACACTAAAAACGGGTTTTAACATTTTCCAGCCCCAAAATCAGTTGAAAACAAGTAAAAGTGGGGTCCTAGAACTCACACAATCGAGCAAAACGTCAAGGGCTTCGATTTGGCTTGCCACACGACGAATTTGGACACCCGAATCACCCGAAACACCCCTTTTTCTCTTTTTCTCCTCTTTCTCTCTTCTCCCCTCTATGAAATCTGAAAATTTGTGTATGGGGGAGAGGGTAAGGGCTGCCCTCTCCTTTATATACTCCGCTCACCTGACTTTCTTTCGTTGGCGAGTTTGGTCCCTCAACTTTGGACTTTATTTTTTTCTCTTTCTTCGCCGGCTTCAAAATAATAAATATCCGGGTGTTACAAGTCCACCCCCCTTAAATAGGTTTCGTCCCCGAAACCTGTTATTCTTCGAACAAACGTGGATAATGTTGTCTCATTTCTTCCTCAGTCTTCCACGTTGACTCGGATCCCTTCCTGTGCTTCAACTGTACACGCACAAGAGGAACCACTTTATTCCTTAGCCTTTTCTCCTTTCGGTCGATGATTGCCACTGGTTGCTCCACATAATTGAGCCGTTCATCTACTTCGATATCTTCCAATGGGAGAATCATATCTTCATCAGCCAAGCACTTCCTTAGATGAGATACATGGAATGTCGGGTGAATTCCACTTAACTCATCCGGTAACTCCAATCTATAGGCCACCTCTCCTACTCGAGCAATGATTCGGAAAGGGCCTATATACCTTGGGCTCAACTTGCCCCGCTTTCGGAAGCGAATGATACCCTTCCAAGGTGAGACCTTCAACATAACCCGGTCACCCACCCGGAACTCAATCGGCCTGCGTTGTTTATCAGCATACGACTTCTGTCTGTCTTTGGCTGCCTTCATGAAGGCTTTAATCTTCTCAAGCTTCTCAGTCGTAGCCTCGATTACCTCGACGCTTCCCAATTCCTTTTTGCCAATATCACCCCAACAAATGGGTGTTCTGCATCTCCTACCGTATAGCATCTCATATGGAGGCATGCCAATGCTGGCGTGATAGTTGTTGTTGTATGAGAATTCGGCTAGCGGTAGGTGGTCATCCCAACTTCCACCAAAATCAATCACACATGCTCGAAGCATGTCTTCCAACGTCTGAATGGTCCTTTCTGACTGACCATCAGTCTGGGGATGATAAGCCGTGCTGATATGTAACCTCTTCCCCATAGCGTCGTGGAACTTCTTCCAGAATTTAGATGTAAATCGGGTGTCGCGATCCGACACGATAGACACGGGCACACCATGACGAGTCACAATCTCCTTGATGAATAGATCAGCCAACCTCTCAGATGAATATGTCTCGCGAATCGGTAAGAAGTGAGCACTCTTCGTCAAGCGATCAATTATCACCCATATGGCATCATACCCCTTCGGGGTACGCGGCAGCTTTGTAATGAAATCCATGGTGACGTGCTCCCACTTCCATTCCGGTATATCCAAAGGTTGGATCTTCCCATTCGGCTTTTGATGCTCGGCCTTCACCTGTAAGCAAGTAAGGCACTTACTCACATACCCCACCACATCGCGCTTCATACCCGGCCACCAATAATCCTTCTTCATATCATGGTATATCTTCGTGGCACCAGGATGAATGGAGTATCGAGTCTTGTGAGCCTCATCCATTATCTTCACCCGTAGATCCCCAAAACGAGGAATCCACACACGACCGAATCGGGTTCTAACACCGAGTGTGTTTTCACCCAATTCCCCGACTAGACTTCTCATTCTTTCGGAGTTAAGATGATCTTCTTTCAATGCCTCATCTTGAAACTCTTTAACCTGCTTCATAACATCGGAGGTCATGATCAACTGATAGGCTTTCACCCGAATCGGCTCGGGCCTCTCTTTCCGGCTAAGGGCATCAGCCACCACGTTGGCCTTGCCCGGATGGTAGTGGATCTCACAATCATAATCCTTTATAAGTTCCAACCACCGTCTTTGCCTCATGTTCAAATCCTTCTGCTCAAAGAAGTACTTCAGACTCTTGTGGTCAGTGAATATGGTGCACTTCGTCCCGTAGAGGTAGTGCCTCCAAATCTTTAATGCAAAGACCACGGCTGCCAGCTCCAAGTCATGAGTAGGATAATTGACCTCATGTACCTTCAACTGTCGGGATGCATAGGCTATAACCTTTCCCCTCTGCATTAACACACACCCCAACCCCGAGTAAGAAGCATCGGAATAAACCACCAGATCTTCACTTCCATCGGGTAATGACAGAACAGGAGCTTGAGTCAATCTCGCCTTCAATTCTTCAAACGCCTTCTCTTGAGCTTGACCCCATACGAACTTCACCTCTTTTCGGGTCAACTTAGTTAGTGGAGAAGCAATCTTGGAGAAGTCTTGGATGAATCTTCTATAGTAACCCGCCAAACCCAAGAAACTACGAATCTCGGATGGCGTCTTTGGTGACTTCCATTGCATAACCGCCTCCACTTTCGCCGGGTCCACCATTATCCCGTCGGGATTCACCACGTGACCCAAGAACTGAACCTCGCGCAACCAAAACACGCACTTGGAGAATTTAGCATACAACTTCTCCCTTCTCAACGTCTCTAGAACCTCCCGAATGTGACCGGCATGCTCTGCTTCGCTCCTCGAGTAAATCAGGATATCATCAATAAACACGATCACCGATTTATCCAACATAGGCCGACACACACGGTTCATCAAATCCATAAAAGCAGCTGGCGCGTTGGTCAAGCCAAAAGACATGACAAGAAACTCGTAGTGACCATAGCGCGTACGGAAAGCTGTTTTAGGAATATCCTGCTCCTTCACCTTCAATTGATGATAACCAGATCGAAGATCTATTCTCGAAAACCAACTGGCACCCCGAAGCTGATCGAACAAATCATCTATCCTCGGTAAGGGGTATCGGTTCTTCACTGTCAACTTGTTCAGCTCGCGGTAGTCAATACACATCCTCATACTACCGTCCTTCTTCTTTACAAACAGGACCGGAGCACCCCAAGGAGAGGTACTCGGTCTAATGAACCCCTTATCAAGCACCTCTTGCAACTGCTCCATCAACTCTTTCATCTCGGTCGGAGCCAACCGATACGGTGCCTTGGCAACAGGTTGGGCACCCGGTACCAAATCAATTTGAAACTCGATCTCCCTGTCAGGTGGCACTCCTGATAAGTCTTCTGGAAACACATCTGGAAAGTCACGCACAACCGGTACATCGGCTAGTTGTGGTGTTGGCGTATCCCCATCCTTTACATAGGCCAGGTAGGCACTACATCCACGCCTCATACACTTTCCCGCCACTGCCATCGAGATCACCTTCGGAATCATAGTAACCCGATCTCCATACACCATCACTGAACTACCGTCGGGCGCCAACAACCAAATCATTTTCTTGCGACACACAATGTTCGCCTCGAAGTCCGCTAACCAATTCATCCCAAGAACCAAATCAAAACCACCTAAGGCCATCACGAACGGTCTAACAGGAAACTTATGACCCTCAAGTTCCACATCACAATTCTCTATCATCTCAATAAATCCTTGTAGACTTACCTATGGCAGTTTCTACATCAAAGGGCGCATCAACATGTCTACTACTAACAGGCAGCTTAGCACAGAAAGCAGCAGAAATAAAACTCTTACTAGCACCAGAATGAAATAACACAAAAGCTAAAGTTTGGTTCACCAAAAACGTACCGGACACAACGTTAGGGTCCGTCCTAGCCTCCTCCTGTGTCATGGTGAATGCCCTGGCGCTCGCCCTCGGTCCATCACCTCCCGTCCTCTTCGCCCCTGAACTCTCAGCCCTCGGCTTCTTACAATCCCTGCTCATATGACCAGTTTCCCCATAGTTAAAACACTTGCCCGACAGGCAATCCTTTGCCATATGCCCTATCTTCCCACACTTGAAGCACACATTCAAACCCAGTCTGCATTCTCCCGCATGCTCCCTTCTACACTTACCACACCTCCTTGACCCCGCTCCCGGTATGGCCACGCGGCAGTCATCCACCCGTGCCTTTTTGCTACCCGTCGGGGCATCACCCCGACCAAACCTCTTCCCGTTCCAGTTTCTGTCACCACCACCCTTCTATTCGCTTCAACCACCACCACTCCCTTCTCATCATAAAGTCTTCCGGCCAAATCGACCGCCGACCTAAACGTACTTGGCCGAGCGGCGATCATATGCCGGCGAACATCCACCGGTAAACCCTAAATGTACCTCTTGATCTTCCGAGAAAGAGGCGTCACCTGATCCGGCACCAACCGTGCCATCTCGTTGAACTTTGTAGTGTATTGCTGGTGTGTCATGGATCTCGCCTCCAGCTGCAGGAACTCCCTCTCAATCTTATCCATCTCCCTGTGAGGACAGAACTCCTCAATCACCATCTTCTTCAGTTCGGGCCATCTCATCCTTCCGATTGCCTGATTACCCTCCGCTTGGACAATGTTGTCCCACCAGCATAGTGCCGAGTCCACAAATGAATGGGTGGCAAACTTTACTTTCTCATCTTCCCGGCACTCGCTGATGTCGAGAACAGCCTCCATTTCTCTCACCCATCAGTGAGCAGCAGCAGCAGCATTGCCATTACCGTCAAAAGTAGGGGGCTTGCATCTCATAAACACCCCGTAGTTACAGCCTTGTGCCACTTCTCGCACAGGCTCCTCTTCCTCTTCCTCCTCATTATCGGAGAAAATCGTTTCAGGCTCCGGTTGCTCCCCCGAGGCCCTATTTCTCTCCTTCCTTTCCCCCTCCTTCACAGCTTTGATGACTTCGGTCACCACAGACGGTAAGATTGTCTGCATGACCTGATGTACTTCCTCAACAACAGCCTCCTTTACCAAGGCCCTCAAGTTTGCACTCTCATCCCCAGCTTCTGGATGAGGAGTCTCAGGTTCCGCAGGAACCTCTTTCTCAGCTCTAGGCCTTCCTTTTTTAGGTCGCGGTTCTCCATCAGGGCCACCACAGCCTCCACCCCTAGAAGCTCTAGAAGATCTACCACCAGCCATTCTCTATCACACTAAAAGATTCAAACACCAACACGGTCATTCAAGGAAACAACTCAGTTTATGTCAAGTATAGTAAGTCCCTAATTACAGTGGCCAGTTGTGATTAGCCACTTACTTTACTCTTCATACCCCAAGCATTAACTGTCCTGACTACATCAGTATTCAAATCTACATACAACACATAACATATACCATGCGCACATAAAACCGGTTAACTTTAAGAAAATACCTGATGGCACGCAGCTACTCAGTTTGGCATCCCATTCCCCATTCATCCCATTTTCAGTTTAAGTTAAGGTTTATTTTGAAAATTTACCCATTTCACTTAAACTTTGGCTCTGATACCAACTTGTAAGGCCCCGTTCCCGGGACGCCTACAGTTGGTCATTCATCGCACATAATACATATAATTACATTTGTCTCATAAAAACATTGCAGCGGAAACATTCAAAAACGACATCTCATTTCATTATAAACACTTTTGCCCAATAATACATCATTATCCGGTTACAAAATACATGTTTGCATTATAACACAAAAGCTTTATAAATGGATGCCATCCCAAAAGAGCTGAGTAGCCTTGCCGTGCCATCCTCAGCAATCATTACCTGCCAACTGGAAAACATATAAAAAGTCAGCGATGCTGAGCGAGTTCTAGTTTTATTATAAAACATACTTTACTTTCATATAAAACCATTTGTTACTTTAACATGATCACACATCATACATACGTATAGATAATATCATTATTATCTTCTTCATTCATTTATTCGTTCATTCGTTCCTTTTAACTTACTTGCGCATCGGACATCATCCATACCAATACCATATGCTACACCCCAATTAGTCTCAGCTACCGGGCCGAAGTCAATAAATGAACAGCTAAACGTATGCCACGGTACTAGGGGTGACCGATCAGTCTTAGCTACCGCGCCGAAGTCAATAAATGAACAGCTAAACGTATGCCACAGTACTAATGATAACTAATCAGTCATAGCCACTGGGCCGAAGTCATTAAATGAATAGCTAAAACGTATGCCACAGTACTAAGGGTAAGCGGTAGAGGTTCTACCTTAATGGTCAATCACAAAGAAGGACCCGTTATCCGATACATGCAAGACGTGTCATTTCTTTCCACTTTACGTTACATAATACTTCATTTCATTCATCATAATACGTAAAGCCATAGGTAAGATAATCATACATCGTAATAAGGAACATATCATACACATTCATCATAATCATACAGGGCAACATCATACATACATAACATGCATAAACATGCAACATCATCCTCATCATCATGCCCTACATGCTCTCTAGGGCCATAATAGTTATCTTACATGCTCTTACGAGAAACTTTACGTCAAAACTTACATCTGTACTTTCCCCCGAAAGCCAGAAGTCTAACTACACTTTCCTTCAGGTGTAACAGCTATATTCGTGCGTATGGACACTCATCAGTCGCATGGCCTCCATGCGACTGAACATCATGCGATTAGACTCATGCAGATGAACACCTATGCGAATGAACATCCAGTCGTGCGTATGGACCTTATGCGGATGGGACTAATGCGAATGAACTCATGCGACTAAGCACTTATGCGACTGAACCCTCAGTCGTGCGATTCCCATGCGACTGGACTCCCAGTCGTGCGACTGAAGCCTTAGTCGTGCGATTGAACCCTCAATCGTGCGAATGAATCCCAATTGTGCGAATGACCTTCAATCGCCCCTCATTCGGCCGTATGGCCTCCATTCGGTCGCCTAGCCCTAGCTGATGCAGAATGGAGTTCATCCCGAACCCAATCTGCCATTTTCGGCCTCCAAGCTCATCCATACCCAATCTAAGCCTAAATTAACCCTCCTGGACCTTAGGAATGCATACCATAACACCATACAAGCACACACAAGCCCGGAATCATACACGAAACGCATCATACACATCACACCCAAATGGGTCAAACACATACACACACTAAAAACAGGTTTTAACATTTTCCAGCCCTAAAATCAGTTGAGAACAAGTAAAAGTGGGGTCCTAGAACTCACACAATCGAGCACAACGTCAAGGGCTTTGATTTGGCTTGCCACACGACGAATTTGGACACCCGAATCACGCGAAACACCCCTTTTTCTCTTTTTCTCCTCTTTCTCTCTTCTCCCCTCTATGAAATCTGAAAATTTGTGTATGGGGGAGAGGGTAAGGGCTGCCCTCTCCCTTATATACTCCGCTCACCCGACTTTCTTTCGTTGGCGAGTTTGGTCCCTCAACTTTGGACTTTATTTCTTTCTCTTTCTTCGCCGGCTTCAAAATAATAAATATCCGGGTGTTACAGCATCAGCCTAGGGGGAGTTTGTAAGGCTTATATGAAGGCTGATGCACCCAAAACAAACCAAGTGCTTACTGCATGCATGCACTAGGTACAAAGTAGAAGTTGCTTTAGAAGTTTCATACTCTGCACAGGAAAATATTCTAAGTATGAAACATTCCGAAGCCAATACCAATATCTTCTGAAGCCAAAAGTGAAGTCGTCCGAGGCCAATAAAGTGAAGACAGATTTCTTCCGAAGACTTTGAAGGACATGCTTTCTCTGATGTACTTTTCACAAAGCTGACCAACTTTCCGCTGCAACTTTAAAGACTCACCAACCTACACAAATTAGTGAAGACAGATTTCTTCTGAAGACTTTAAGAGACATGCGTTTATCTGATGTACTTTACCATAAAGCTGGACCATCTTTCCGTTGCAACTCTGTAAAGTCACCAACTTACATGAGTTGGTGAAAAGGTCCATGCTTTTGGTAACTGTACATTAAGATCTTGAGTCTGTGATTTCTACTTTATGTACTTTTATCCTTTTTGTAATATATTAGGATGTGAGCTATGGCATGTCATAGTCACTAGTCAAAAGGCAAATCTGCCTTTTTACTCTACATTTGATTTTGTTGTCTAGTCTTATGTATCCAGCTGGCTTTCAGAGTATGGCCGGCTATAGGATGTAGTATATGTATCTCAAGTACTTGTAAATTTCTAAGTATGCTTTGTAATATTTGTAATAGAACTTGAGAAGCAATATACAGCATTCTTGAAAACCAAATAATTGTGTTGTTTGCTATTTTGTTCTATATCATTCTTGTGTTCTTAGCATCTTTCTCTTAAAGTTAACCAGCTCCCTATCTGATCTATTAAGTGTTTTAAGCAACTCTCCTCATTGTGTTGTTGTGTTGTAAGTGCATACCCTTCAACAGTCCTGCATTTGGTATCAGAGCATTCCAGGCTCTTGATATAAGATCTCACCATCTTAAGATCCCTCACACACACAAGATACTTAACAACTCAAATGGAAGCTATTACCAAAGCTGATATGGAAACTAGAACTATGACAAAGTCTCCACTGATCACTCTTGAAGACTTTGATACTTGGTGTCAGAGAATGGAAGGCTTCATCAAGTCTCAAGACTCCAAGATGTAGGACTCTGTTGTTGAAGGACCTTACATACCAAGCACCACTTCTGCTACTGGTGGTGGTATGATTCCAAAGGTTATGGCTGATTAATCTAAAGCAGACAGGAAGAGAATAGAGATTGATCAGAAAGCCATGACAGCCCTCCAAACTGCTCTTCCAAACTCCATCCACAGAGGCTTTAAGAAGTACAAAACTGCCAAGCAACTATGGGAAGCACTGAAGCTGATGTATGAGGGGTCCACTGAAGCAAAGGAGAAAAAGAAGGATCTCCTGAAGCAGCAGTTTGAAAACTTCACCTTCAAGGTAGGTGAAACCATGACTCAACAATACTTCAGGTATGTTGAGATTGTGGAGACTCTAATAGATGTTGGAGTAACTCTTGAGAACAGGGACATTGTAAGGAAGTTTATGTTCTCTCTTCCTAGACAATGGACACATTATTGTGTTGCTATCAAGAGGACTGAGTTTAGCCCTCCATGTGTTTGAAAGGGAAAGCATTGAACCACAACATCATCTCATATGCTACCCTGACAACTCACAAAAGGGCCCTTTCATCACCTTCCCAGAGACTCCAAGAGAAAGCTACACTCAAGAAAGTCCTTTCCAAGAGACAAGTTCTTCTCATGCCTTTGTCTCTGCTGATGAAACCACATGCAACTTTCTCTTCACCCTTGAAGAGCTGGATTGTATCCATCCAGATGACCTAGAGTACATGGAGATAGTTTAGCAGATGGCTTTTCTCAGTCATAGAGCCAACAAGTTCTATAAGAGGACAGGGAGAAAGTTTCCAAGCAATGCAGCCAGTGGAAACTTTGGGCTGGATAAAAGCAAAGTAAAGTGTTACAACTGTAACCAGATGGGACACTTTGCAAGGGAGTGTAAGGCACCAAGGACAAATGGTGGCCAAACACAAACCAAACCAAACTACACTGACAAAGCTCCCCAAAATGAGAAGACAAAGCAGCAAGCTGCAGTTGCCGTTGAAGAAGGAGGCTTTGACTGGAGCTTTCAGGTAGAAGATGCATCTCCAAACCAAGCACTCATGGCAGACCACGATGAAGCCAAGGTATTGGAACATCATTGTACTCCTGGATGTATTGTTAATGTTAATAGATACAGGTCCTATAACTTAGAAATGAGATCTAATCTTGAGTCCTTAAATATCTTAAAAGCTGATTTTAAGAGAGCTGAAAAATGATTATAAACTAAACATAGAGGACTTAGAGAAAACCATTTCAACTCTTAAACATGAGCACACAAACTATAGGCTCAGATCAAATACCTGATTACTAAGTTAACTGAATGCCAGGCTGAGCTTATGATCAGCAAAGCCAAGGCAGAAAAATATGTTCTTGAAGAAGAGACCTTCAAGAACATAATATCCTCATCCTTGCATGCAAAAGTTTGTTATCAAAATAAGCAGGGACTGGGATCTTGTGAGATAGCTCCTCAACACACAATCTTGTCTATAAGATCTCCTAGGTGTGGAACTTGTGAAGATGAGCTTCCCCTTATAGATCCTGTGACTAAAGAGGATAAAGAGGAGATGGTGGAGAATGGCTCTGAGAAGAGTGAAGAAGAGCATTCTAAGAAGGATCACCATCCCTCTAAGGAGAGCAAAGCTGTTGGGATGACCAAGTCAAGGAGAAAGAACTTGATCAAGAAGGCCAAAAGAAAGTCCAAGAATGCTCAACAGATCAAGGCCACCTTTAATTCTGCACAGAAACAAGTCTTCATCTCTGCAGGATTTGAAGTGGTGAAGGCTGAAGACACCAACTTGAACTCCATCAACAAGAGTTCTAGTTCATGTCCAAATCATCCATCATCAAGAAGAAGGCTAATCAGTTGTCCACCACTGTTGTACAACCTGAACCATCCATCTCCAAAGATAGTTCTATCCCCACAAGAATTGCCACAGTATTTGCAAAGATCAAGATGGAGAAGGAAAGTGATCAAGTTCAGCCTTGTTCACAAAGGAAAACTCCTAGAAAGAAGAAAATAGACTGTGTTATGTGTGGAAGTACCTCTCATCTTGCTAATGATTGTGTTTACAATCCAAAGAGTATTCTCCACATGACCAAGAAAGAAACTTCTAAGAGTTTGGAGAAGAAGAAGCAAGCTTCGGAAGGAAAATCTCTTTCCTTCAGAAGCTCCAAAATGAAGAAGAGGACAAGTGGAAACTTTCCTTCAGAAGAAAATTTGGTCTCGGAAGAAAGGAATACTTCCGAAGCACTGAAGCTTGCTGCAGTGAAAGCAAGATCTTCCGAAGGTCCAGTCATCAAAACTTTCAAAGTCAACAAAACTTCCAAAGTATTGAAGGTCAAGTCTAAGTTTCCAAAGGTGGTGTGGAAGTCAAAGAAAAACCAAGTGGCTGAAAGTTCTTCATCAAAATCAGGTTTGAAACCAATGAAACTTTCGAAGCCAAAGAAAAACCAAGTAGCATGACTATAGGATCAATTACTGTTGCATTGTCTTCAACTTCTTTTGATGAGCCCAAGACCAATAAGACTTGGGTTTCCAAATGTAACTAACCATCTCTTTTATGCAGGAATAGCTCAAGACAAACAGAAATGTATGGATCATTAACAGTGGCTATTCCAGGCACATGACAGGCAATAGGTCACTACTCTAAAAGATTGGAAGAATTGATGGAGGACCAGTTGCTTTTGGAGGAGATGCAGGAGGTTACATTACAGGAAGGGGCAAGGTCACAAATGGTAAGCTCAGCATGGAGAAGGTAAACTTTGTCAAGGAGCTTGGGTACAATCTTTTGAGTGTATCCTAATTTTGTGATCAGAGTCATAACATGCTCTTTACTAAGCATGAGTGCATTGTTCTCAGGCCCGGGTTGGTCATTCCTCATGAGCACATCCTGCTCAGAGCCCATATGAAAGGGAACATGTACAAGATGGATTTGCAAGAAACATCTCCCTCAGGAGAAGTTTCATGCTTTCTATTTAAAGAAAATAATGATGAGTCTTTTCTCTGACATAAAAGAATATGCCATGTAAACTTTAAAAACATGAATAAATTAATTAAAAATGATTTGGTAACTGGAATACCAAAGAAAGAGTTTACAAGTGATGACCGCTGTGTTGCATGCCTGAAGGGGAAGCAACACAAGGTATCTCACAAGCCAAAGGAAAGAAATTCCATCATTCATCCCCTACACTTATTACATATGGATCTCTTTGGCCCCACCAGTGTAATGAGTCTAGGAAGGACCTCTTACTGTTTGGTGATCACAGATGACTTTACTAGATTCATTTGGGTCTTCTTTCTTAGAACTAAGGATGAGACCCTTGAGATTCTAAAAGATTTCATCTTAAAGATTGAGAATCAATGTGATCACAAGGTCAAAACCATAAGATGTGATCAAGGAACTGAATTCAAGAATCAAATCCTTGATACATTCTGTGATGAAAAAGGTATTACAAGACAATATAGTGCTCTAAGGACTCCTCAGCAAAATGATGTTACTGAGAGGAGAAACAGGACACTAATTGAAGCTGAAAGAACTATGTTGTCTGACTCTAAACTGCCGATCACCTTCTAGGCAGAGGCAGCGAACATTGCTTACTATGTGCAAAACAGAGTTTTAGTAGTTAAGACACATGGTAAGACTCCTTATTAACTTTGTCATAAGAGAAAATCTTTCATTGGTTTTCTCAGGTCATTTGGATGTCCTTGCACCATCTTGAATACCAAAGATCAAATTGCTAAGTTTGCTGAGAAATCAGATGATGGACATTTTATTGGATACTCTTCTCAAGCTAAAGCTTATAGAGTATACAATCTTAGAACTAGAGTAGTTGAGGAGTCAGCCAATGTGACTTTCAATGAGCACACTCCCAGTGTGAAAGGTTCTGGTTCGGATTCGCTATTTGATCTTGATTTAGTTACCAACTGTTTTAACAAATCTTGTGAGCATGTTTCAGGGTCCACAAATATACTACCTACAGATGATCCTGACCTAAGATTTGAGCTAAGAAGACCCTCAAGCTACACATCTTTAGCTCCAGTGGTAACCAATCCTGTAAATGAAGCTTCTACCAGCACATCAATGACAAATCCTGCTGATACTTCTGGGGTGCCTTCAAATTCCAGCTTAGATGTACAAAACTCAGATGAAAGAGCTTCAAATGTTGGAGAAAACGGTGGTGGTGAAAGTGATCAAGAATTCCTTGATGCTGATAACCACTCCATTGAAGACAACATCAATGATTTCACACACTCATTGGATCAAGTCAATCTTGATAATTGTGCTGATGTGGACGGTGAATCTTCCTTGCCAGATCAGAATTTCTCAAATTTAGATCTGTCTAAGCAACTTGGTGTGATCCCTCAGCTCAGGATCCACAAGTCTCATCCTACCACAAACATCATTAGAGATGTTGATTCAGGGGTGAGAACAAGAGGACAAACCCATGATGCAAATGTTTGTCTTCATTCTTGTTTCTTATCCTAGATAGAGCCAAAGAAAATTATTGAGGCTTTAAAAGATGGAAGTTAGGTTGAAGCTATAGAGGAGCTGCTTCAATTCAAAAGACAAAAGGTTTGAAACCTATGTCCTCTTCCTTAAGGGAAGACTACCATAGGAACCAAATGGGTGTTCAGGAATAAGAAGGATGATAGAGGATGTCATCAAGAACAAGGCAATACTAGTTGTTCAAGGGTATACTCAAAAAAAAGAATTGACTACACAAATGTCTTTGCTCCTGTAGCAAGACTTGAAGCTGTTAGGATATTCCTAGCTTTTGCTACATCCAAGAACGTCAAGGTCTACCAACTTCATGTCAAGTGTACTTTTCTTTATGGGGTGATTGATGAAGAGGTGTATGTCAGATAACCACCTGGGTTTTCAGATCTTGATCATCCTGATTATGTCTGCAGGCTTGATAAAGCTCTTTATGGGCTGCACCAAGCACCAAGAAAGTGATATGAGACTCTATCTCAGTATCTCTATCAGCATGGCTACAAAAGGGGTACTATAGATGGAACTCTCTTCATCAAAGGAATAGGAAATGACATAATGCTAGTTCAAGTATATGTAGATGACATTATCTTTGGGTCAACTAATCTAAAGCTCTTCAAAGACTTTGAGAAGCTAATGAAGGACAGGTTTGAAATGAGTGTTGTGGGGGAACTCAATTTCTTTTTGGGAATTCAAGTGAAGCAAGTTGACAATAACATCTTCATAAGTCAGTCAAAGTATGTACAAGACACACTTAAAAGGTTCAACATGACTGATTGTAAGGTTGCTAAAACACCCATAGCCATGAACCACTCCCTTGGACCTGATCTTGAGGGGAATGTGTTGATGAGCATCTCTACAGGGCAATGATTAGGTCTTTTATGTACGTCACAGCTAACGGCCTGATATCATGTTTGCTACATGCATTTGTGCAAGATATCAAGCCAACCCCAAGATGTCACACCTGGTCATTGTCAAAAGAATTTTAAGATATCTCAAAGGTGCTCCATCACTTGGCCTTTGGTATCAAAGAATTCTGACTTTAATCTGTATGCTTATACAGTTAGTGACTATGGTGGTTGCAACATGACTGCAAAGTCTACATCAGGAGGATGTCAATTTCTTGGTGGAAGGATAGTCTCTTGGCAATGTAAGAAACAATCTTGTGTGTCTGCATCAACTGCTGAGGCTGAATACAATGTTGCTGCAAGCTGCTGTGCTCAAGTGTTTTGGATTCAAAATCAGATGCTGGACTATGGATTCAACTTCAAGGAGACTCCCATCCACATAGACAACAATAATGCTATCTCAATCACAGAAAATCCTATGCAGCACTCAAGGACAAAGCATATCAATATCAGGTATCATTTGATTAGAGATAACTTTGAAAAGGGATTAATCAAACTAGTCAAAGTTAATACAAATAAACAATATGTTGATCTGTTCACCAAAGATTTTGATGAACAAAGATTTAAATATATTGTATCAGCTATTGGGATGATTAACTTTGAATAGATTTTCTTAAAACTTAATCATATTATTTCTAAAACTTGTGTGTCCTAAGTTGTCTATTTCATCATCTTCATAAGCCCTTATTTTCTTTGGAAGAAAATCTTTTCAAAAAGACATTTCTTAGATTTTTTAAAATTTTGATCTCTTTTCTTTTCGGAAGATTTAAAATTACTTTCGGAAAAAATTTATGTCTTGGTAAACAAATAACTACTTCAGTAATTTTACCTTCGGAAGAAATTTCTGAAATATCTTCCGAAGCTTAAAATCAACTTAAGTACTTTTATGTTTTAAGAAAACAATTTTCTTCCAAAAGCAATTTACCTTCGGAGGCTTTCATTCTTTTTAAGAGTAAAAAACTCTGAGTGTTAATTCTCTTTCGAAGCAAAATTCTCAAAAACCTTTGAAATATCTTTCAAAGCCAATTTGCCTTCGGAAGCTTTTTCTTCAGAACATCCGAAGCAAATAACCTTCGGAAGATTTTTCGACTTCCAAGAAAACTACTTTTTGGGGCAAAAGTAAACTACTTTTCAGAGGTGGGACCGACATCCGGATTTCAAAGTTTATCCTCTTTCATTAACTTTGTCTCAAATACTTTTCACATAAATACCCAACGGTTCCCCCCTCTTTCACTATCTTCTTCAATTCTACTATTCCTTAAACCTAAATTCTCCCAAATTGCCTTTGTTCTTCACCTTCCTTCACCTTTAAGCTTCTCAAAATGGCCAACCTAAACCATAGAAACAACCCAGATTTCTCCATGCAACTTCACAGGCAACACAACCAGGTTGCTCTGTTGAACTCTGAGAAAGATGATAGTTTCTCAGAGGTTTGCTGTTTTCTAGCTCTTTCCAACTACTTCACCTCCCTAACCATTGATCCTACTCTCTATGAGGATCATCTGCTTGAATTTTGGAAGACCTGTCAAGAGTTCATTATGGATGGGGAGAAGGCATTGTCTGCCACAGTGCAGGGGAGGACAATCTTCATCACTCCAGCCATCATCAATACTCACTTACAGCTGGATGATGAAGAAGGTGAGTTGCCATTTCCAAAAGAAGTTGTTAATCAATCTTTTGAGCAGATAGACTATGAGGGAGATTTTTTTGTAAAGACCATCAGGAAAGGGAAGGTCTCATCCCAGTGGAAATACCTGCTTCATGTGGTTATCCACAGCTTGTCAAACAAGCATGGAGGGTGGGACAAGATTCCTGAGGATCTTTCCTTCATAGTGCATGGAATGGTTCATTGGGTCAAGTACAGGTACTCTCAATTTATTTATACAAATTTGCTTGCTAAATTGGACTCCTTAGAGTATTATATGTTTCCTAGATATGTTCAACACATTCTCAACTGTGAACTGGGATCATAGTTGAGGGAAACAAATAATATTCTTAACTTGGGACAGATGAAGCCCGACATCTATAAAATCATGAAGAAGCCAACTGTAGGCTTCTCAGGGGTAGAAACAGCCCTTGTCCCAAAAATATTAGAGCTCATTGCTCAAGGTGACAACCTAGCAACACAAGCTAGTGTTGAACCCACACCTTCTACCTCCCAACCACTAAAAAGACCACAAATCACCCTCACCTACCAAAGAAAATCCAAACGAACCCATGCTCAAGTTATTGAGCTTGTGCAGGCCCCCATACACTCACCCATACAGGAGGAAGTGGAAACTAGAGCTTCCACTTCCCCTGAGGAGCAAACCACTCCCATCTCTTCAAGAATCAGTGCTGAGATTCCTCATGCTAAGTCTGATGAGCTCACAAGCCCAACTGCCTTAATCCTTCACTCTGAGTCTCAACACTCAAGTGAACAACCTTCAGGGGACAGTTTCCATCCCCAGCCTTTAGACTTAAATCAACCCATTCCCAACCTTGTATTCTATACTGATGAAGACTTAGGGTTCAGTGAGTACCATGAGTCTCTCTACTCTCCCCTACTCATAGAGAGATGAGTACTCCTGATCTCCTTTGTCTAGCCCACATCAGTCACCTATCACTGAGGTGGATCAACCTAAACCTATCAAGAAATCCATATGAAAGAGGCTCTCACTTCTGCAATTGATTACATCATTAAGACCTCAACCATGGCAACTCAGCCCATTGACACTTCAACTGAGGCTGTCAATGTACAGAGAAAATCCAGCAGCCAAGAACCTGAAGCTGGTGGTGAGAGAGAGGACTTTGGTCCAATCATCTCATCGCCCAATGATTCTTCTAATGAAGATAAGTGGAATTTGAGACTAAAGGTGAAAAAACTGTCAAAACATGCTCCTATTTAGTCTCTAAGGTTAGTCACCTTAAATCTCAGGTGACTACCCTGCACAACCGGGTCAATGATCAGCAACTTGAGATATCGTATCTCAGGGAAAAACTAGCTGGGAGACCTTTAAGAAGAGCTCAACCAAGAACACAAGAACCTGTGAATGTGATTGACCTAACTCCTAGCTCACCTATGCAAGACGGTGATGCTACCAAAAAGGGGGAGAAAGTCATTACAGTCACAGAACCTGGGAGTTCTTCAGGGAGTATGGACATTGAGGACTCACCATCCTCACTTGCAATTGTGCATACTCAGCAACTTCCTTAAGTTCATATTGATGTGGACTCTATAGACTCTTTCATTAGAAGTCTCTTTGAGGAAGGCGTTCCAAGGGCTATATCATCCCCACCCCAAGGAACTTCAAACTACATTATTGGGTGGAAGTATGATGCTGATAGAAGAGCCCTTATTCTTCAAAGAGTTCAAGTGCAGCAAGAGGTGTTCATTTTTCAGACCTTGAACTACTATGAAGTCTTGATCTAATCAACATACCACTTGTCAACCCAAGTCAATCTAGACAAGCTGACAGGCTGGCACAAAGGATTCAAGACAGAATTACTGAAGAGTTCAGCCTATAAGAAGGAGACAAAGGCAATCAGGTAATGTCATTGGTCAACTGGATGTTGAGGCAGACCCTGAGATTAGCTTCAAAGGGAAAACCTTGGCTGAAGGCCCAGTGATAGAGCCTGAGAGCCCTATCACACCAACAACTACTTCATAAATTCATCCCCTTAGTGAAACACCTGTTGGTGAAGGTGTCTCACAACTCTCTATGGCCAGAGCTTGGATGCTACACCAAGCAATGAAGGCCAAAGCTCTCTCCACCCTATGTCACAAAGGTCTGTGGGTGACAAAGGGAAAAGAATTCTGACTCCTGAGGAGATTGAGGAGGATGAGAGAGAGAGGAAGAGGAAGCTAAGGGGAGAAAGTTCCTTTGGGTCTTCAGGCTTCATGCAAGCTGCAATCAAGGCTGCCCCCAGATCAAATACTCAAGATGATGAGTTGAGGGCAGTCAGGGTTACTTACCTGTAGACAAGGAACTATGACATAGATGAGATTATATCTCTCCCCTTAGAGGAACTCAATGAATTGGCTGAGATGGAAGTGTCAAGAAAGATGAAGGAAGCAGAGGATCCAAGGCTACTTTTCCAAATCAAAGAGGAGAAGAGACAGAAAAGATTATATAAGCATGTTCCTACTCTCTCCCCAGTTCAAGAAAGTCATGTGGAGGAGACTGTGGCAGCTACACAAGAACCTCAGGTAGACAAGGAAACAGATAGGCAAAACATGATCAACTACCTGAGTGCCACAGGTCTCTACCAGGCATCTGTACTTCTTCCCTTGACCTTTGAGTATATTGAGTTTGAGTATCTCAAACAACTTGAACTTCAAGTATTTAAAGAACAAAAGGCAACAAAGAGAAAGATGAGGGAAGAGGCTGCAAAGTCAAGAGCCATCATCCAAAAGAGTATGAAGAAGTCCGTTGACAGACAAAGAATGATGAGCTTCTTGAAGCTGTATGGATTCTCCGGAACGAGACTTGGCCCTATGTCTCTATCCACAATGGATGAGCATATTAGGGTAATCAAGTAGAAGATCAAAAGTGGAGAGCTAATTGACTAACACTCCCCTCCAAGTCAAGCTCCACCTGAAGTGGAGGTTAAGGTTGAACAACCTGAGACAACATAACTTGGACCTCCTGCTGAGCCTCAGCAAGCTTCATCTTCTGATCCACAGCAGGGTCAAACTCCCTCTCCTTTTGAACCTATAAGGGAGGAACACCCAACTGAGCAAGACAAGACTGATCAACAAGGTGATGCAGACCAGTCTTCTTAGTTAAAATCCTTAAAGAGGAGGAAGAGGATGGCTTCTAAACCAAAGTCAAAGAAGAAGAAGAAGCCTGAGTCATCCACCTCTACACCTCACGCTGAGTCAGATCAACCTGAGGAAGTGCATGAAGAGGCAGCCCAATCAACTCCAATCCAAGTGGCTCCTCTTGCAGCTGACAGACCCATCTTATCTTGGACCTTCATAACTAATCCAGAGAGATGGCATATGATCAGAGATCAAGGTGGTGAAGATGTCTACACATGGCAAGACTTATTCAACCTACCTTTGCATGATCTCTTTGAGATGAGAAGATACTATGAGAGTCTGATTGATCCTAACCATCTAATGAAGAAGGGCATGGTAATCATCATTATGAGGACTGTCAACAGCTGAAGATCTTCAAATGTTTTGGTAGCATCAGCCTAGGGGGACTTTGTAAGGATTTCTATAATTTTGATGTAGCCAAAACATCCAAAGTCTCTCTGCATGCATGCACTGAAGAACATAAGTAGAAATGCTTCGGAAGTTTTACACCTTGCACTAGAATATTCTAAGTGTAAAATCTTCCGAAGCCAAGACCAACATCTTCCGAAGCCAAAAATGAAGTCTTCCGAAGCCTCAAAGACAAAGTCTTCTGAAGCCAAAGAGTGAAGACAGATTTTTTCAAAGACTTTTAGAGACATGCTTTTATCTTATGTACTTTACCATAAAGCTGGACCACCTTTCCGCTGCAACTCTATAAAGTCACCAACTTACATGAGTTGGTGAAAAGGTCCATACTTTTGGTAACTGTACATTGAGGTCTTGAGTTTGTGCTTTCTACTTTATGTACTTTTATCATTTTTGTAATATATTAGGATGTGAGCTATGGCATGTCATAGTCACTAGTCAAAAGGCAAATCTACCTTTTGACTCTACATTTGATTTTGTTGTCTAGTCTTATGTATCCATCTGGCTTTCAAAGTATAGCCGGCTGTAGGATGTAGTATATGTATCTCAAGTACTTGTAGCTTTTTAAGTATGCTTTGTAACATTTGTAATAGAACTTGAGAAGCAATATACATCATTCTTGAAAACCAAATACTTGTGTTGTTTGCTATCTTGTTCTGTCTCATTCTTACTTGTGTTCTTAGCATCTTTCACTTAAAGTTAACCAGTTCCCTATTTGATCTGTTAAGTGTTCTAAGCAACTCTCCTCATTGTGTTGTTGTGTTGTAAGTGCATACCCATCAACGGTCCTGCAGTTAGTGAATTGTCCTTGCTTTTTGTAACTGTACATTGAGGTCTTGAGTCTATAACATTCTACTTTATGTGTTTTTATCCTTTTTGTAGGATATGAGCAATGGCATGTCATAGTCACTAGTCAAAAGACAAATCTGTCTTTTGACATTACATTGATCTTGTTTTTGTCTGATTAGTGTTTCCAGCTCTCCTTCAAAGTATGGCCGGCTATAGGATGTAGTATAAAGTGTCTCAAGTCCTTATATCTTATTCACATGCTTTGTAACACTTGTAAAAGAACTTGAGAAGCAATATACTGCAATCTTGAAAACCTTTACTTTGTTGTTGTGTTCTTAAGTTTTTGTCTCTTGTTTACTTGTGGTCATAGTATCATATATAAGACCTAGTTCCCTATTTGATCTGTTAAGTTTTCTAACACTCTCCTCATTATGAGACTAAGTGTATTGACCATCCCTTAAACGGTCCTGCACGATTCCTAACCTAGTTGAGGATGATGACGATTTGGATATGGTTGATTATGGATTTAGTGATGAAGAAGATGAAGATAGTGAGGATGTTGAATTTGATGATGATAGTGATTGTTGCATGCCTGAAAGGGAAGCAACATAAGGTATCTCACAAGCCTAAGGAAAGGAACTCCATCACTACTCCCCTACACTTATTACATATGGATCTCTTTGGCCCCACCAGTGTAATGAGTCGAGGAAGGACCTCTTATTGTTTGGTGATCACAGATGATTTTACAAGATTCACTTGGGTTTTCTTTCTTAGAACTAAGGATGAAACCCCTGAGATTCTGAAGAATTTCATCTTAAAAATTAAGAATCAAAGTGATCACAAGGTCAAAATCATAAGATGTGATCAAGGAACTAAATTCAAGAATCAAATCCTTGATACATTTTGTAATGAAAAAGGTATTACAAGACAATATAGTGCTCCCAGGACTCCTCAGCAAAACGGAGTTGCTGAGAGGAGAAACATGACACTAATTGAAGCTGCAAGAACTATGTTGTCTGACTCTAAACTGCCCATCACCTTCTGGGCAGAGGCAGTAAATACTGCTTGCTATGTGCAAAACAGAGTTTTGGTAGTTAAGACACATGGTAAGACTCCTTATGAACTTTGGCACAAGAGAAAACCTTTCATTGGCTTTCTCAGGTCATTTGAATGTCCCTGCACCATCTTGAATACCAAGGATCAAATTGCCAAGTTTGCTGAGAAATCAGATGATGGACACTTCATTGGATACTCTTCCCAAGCCAAGGCTTATAGAGTATACAATCTCAGAACTAGAATTGTTGAGGAGTCAGCCAATGTGACTTTCAATGAACACACACCCTATGTGGCTGGTTCTGGTCCTGATTGGCTATTTGATCTTGATTTAGTTACCAACTGTTTTAACAAATCTTGTGAGAATGTTTCAAGATCTACAGAAAATCTAAATACAGGTGATCCTGATCCAAGATTTGAGCTAGGAAGACCCTCAACTCATACATCTTCAGCTCCAGTTGGAACTACTTCAGCAAATGAGGTCTCTATCAGCACTACAATGACAAATTCAGCTGATACATCTGGGGTGCCTTCAAATTCCAGCTCAGAGGCTCCACAACCAGATAAAGATACCTCAATTGTGGAAGACAACAATGGTGATGGTGAAAGTGTTGATGCTAATAACCACACCATAGATGACAACATCAATGATGTCACAAACTCATTGGATCAAGTTAATCTTGATAAGTGTGGAAATGTGGAGGGAGAATCATCTATGCCAGATCTAAATTTCTCAAATTTGGATCTTTCTCAGCAACTTGCTGTGATCCCTCAGCTAAGGATCCACAAGTCTCACCCCACCACAAACATCATTGGAGATGTTGTCACAGGGGTAAGAACAAGAGGACAAACCCATGAAGCAAATGTTTGTCTTCACTCTTGTTTCTTATCTCAGATAGAGCCAAAGAAAGTTGATGAAGCTCTAAAGGATGGAAGTTGGGTTGAAGCTATGCAACAAGAGTTACTTCAATTCAAAAGGCAGAAAGTTTGGAACCTTTGTCCTCTTCCTCATGGGAAGACTACCATTTGAACCAAATGGGTTTTTAAGAATAAGAAGGATGATAGAGGAATTATCATCAAGAACAAGGCAAGACTAGTTGTTCAAGGATACACACAAGAAGAAGGGATTGACTACACTAATGTCTTTGCTCCTGTAGCAAGATTAGAAGCTGTTAGGATATTCCTGGCATTTGCTGCATCCAAGAACTTTAAGGTCTTTCAACTTGATGTAAAGTGTTCTTTCTTATATGGAGTGATTGATGAGGAGGTTTATGTCAAACAGCCACCTGGTTTTGTAGATCCTGATCATCCTGATTATGTCTGCAAGCTTGACAAAGCTCTTTATGGGCTGCATCAGGCACCCAGGAAATGGTATGAGACATTGTCTGAGTATCTGTGTAAACATGGATACAGGAGAGGTACTATAGATGGAACTTTCTTCATCAAAGGACAGGAAAATGACTTATTGCTAGTTCAAGTATATGTAGATGACATCATCTTTGGTTCAACTAATCCAAAGCTCTGCAAAGACTTTGAGAAGCTGATGAAAGACAGATTTGAAATGAGTGCAATTGGAGAACTCAATTTCTTTCTGGGAATTCAAGTGAAGCAAGTTGAAGATGGCATCTTCATAAGTCAGTCAAAGTATGTTCAAGACATACTCAAGAGGTTCAACATGACTGATTGTAAGATTGCTAAGACACCCATAGCCAGAAACCACTCCCTTAGACCTGATCTTGAGGGGGAGTGTGTAGATGAACATTTATACAGGGCTATGATTGGGTCTCTTATGTATCTTACAGCTAGCAGGCCTGATATCATGTTTGCTACATGTATTTGTGCAAGATATCAAGCCAACCCTAATATGTCTCACTTAATCACTGTCAAAAGGATTCTAAGATACCTCAAAGGTGCTTCAACACTTGGTTTATGGTACCCAAAGAATCCTGACTTCAATCTGTATGCTTATACATATAGTGATTATGGTGGTTGCAACATGACTGCAAAGTCTACATCTGGGGGATGTCAATTCCTTGGTGGAAGGGTTGTCTCATGGCAATGCAAGAAACAATCCTGTGTGTCTGCATCAACTGCTGAGGCTGAATACATTGCTGCTGCAAGCTACTATGCTCAAGTGCTATGGATTCAAAATCAGATGCTGGACTATGGATTTAACTTCAAGGAGACTCCTATCCACATAGACAACAATAGTGCTATCTCTATCACTAAGAATCCTGTGCAGCACTCAAGGACCAAACACATCAATATCAGGTATCATTTAATAAGAGATAACTATGAAAAGGGATTAATTAAACTAGTCAAAGTTCATACAGATGAACAATATGCTGATCTGTTTACAAAAGCTTTTGATGAACAGAGATTTAAATATCTAATATCAGCTATTGGGATGATTAACTTTGAGTAGATCTTTCTTAAAACTAATTCTAATTATTTCTTAAAATATGTTTGTCCTAAGTTGTCTAGTTCATCACTTTCATAAGCTCATGTTTTCTTTGGATATAAAATCCTTTTTGAAGACTTTCCTTAGATTCTTGAAAATTTTCTGATCATTCGGAAGATAAAATTTTATCTTCGGAAGAAAAATCATGTTTTCAAAATAAATAACTGTTTAAGAAATTTTTACCTTCGGAAGAAGTCTAAATCTATCTTCCGCAGCTTAGATTCTTATCTTAGACACTTATTTGTTTTTAAGGACTTTTTCCTTCCGAAGCAAAATTAACTCTCGGAAGCTTTGTTGTCTCTTATACAAAGCATTCAAGTGTTTATTTCTCTTCCGAAGCAAAAATTTTCAAGATTCTCAGGAAAATCTTCCGAAGTCATTTTAGCTTCGGAAGCTTTTTCATTAAAAACTTCCGAAGATAATTTACCTTCGGAAGCTTTTCGAATTCCAAGAAAACTACTTTTTGAGCAAATGTAAACTACTTTTTCAGAGGTGGGACGGACTTTCGGATTTCAAAGTTTATCCTCTTTCATTAACTTTGGTTCAAATCCCTTTTCACATAAATACCCAACGGTTCCCCCTCTTCCTCACTATCTTCCTCAATTACACTATTCCTCAAACCTAAATTCCCAAAACCGCCTTTGCTTTCTACCTTTCTTCAACCTTAAGCTTCTAAAATGGCCAACCTTAACTGTAGAAACAACCAAGATTTCTCCATGCAACTTCACAGGCAACACAATCAGGTTGCTCTGTTAAGCTCTGAGAAAGATGAAAGTTTCTCAGAGATTTGCCAATTCTTAACTCTATCCAACTATTTCACCTCCCTGACCATTGATCCTACTCTGTATGAGGATCATTTGCTTGAATTCTGGAAGACCTGCCAAGAGGTCATCATGGATGGGGAGAAGGCACTGTCTGCCACAGTGCAAGGGAGGACAATCTTCATCACTCCGGCCATCATCAACCATCATTTGCAGCTGGATGATGAAGAAGGTGATTTGTCCTTCCCAAAGGAAGTTGTCAATCATTCCTTTAAGCAGATGGGCTATGAGGGAGATTTCTCTATAAAGACCTTCAGGAAAGGGAAGGTCTCATCCCAGTGGAAATACCTGCTCCATGTGGTTATCCACAGCTTGTCAAACAAGCATGGAGGGTGGGACCAGATTCCTGAGGATCTCTCCATTATAGTGCATGGAATGGTTCAAGGGGTCAAGTTCAGGTACTCTCAATTTGTTTATACCAATTTACTTGAAAACTTGGACTCCTTAGAGTATTACATGTTTCCTAGATATGTTCAGCACATTCTTAACTGTGAACTGGGCTCACAGTTGAGGGAAACAAGTAATAGTCTTAAATTGGGACAGATGAAGCCCGACATCTTTAAAATCATGAAGAAGCCAACTGTAGGCTTCTCAGGGGTAGAAACAGCCCTAGTCCCCAAAATATTAGAGCTCATTGCTCAAGGTGACAACCTAGCAACACAAGCTAGTGTTAAACCCACACCTTCTTCTTCCTTACCACTAAAAAGACCACAAATAACCCTCACCTACCAAAGAAAATCCAAACGAACCCCTGCTCAAGCTATTGAGTCTGTGCAGGTCCCCATATACTCACCTTTACAGGAGGAAGTGGACACTAGAGCTCCCACTTCCCCTAAGGAGCAAACCACTCCCATTTCTTCAACTATCAGGGC
The DNA here is from genome assembly GCA_025215565.1 of Flaveria ramosissima. Classification (NCBI taxonomy): domain Eukaryota; kingdom Viridiplantae; phylum Streptophyta; class Magnoliopsida; order Asterales; family Asteraceae; genus Flaveria; species Flaveria ramosissima. Next base: position 14,046,567 of record CM046033.1, on the reverse strand, counting down.
TGAGGTTCTTTATGCTCACCCTGATGAGCTCACAAGCCCAACAACCTTAAGCCTTCACTCTGAGTCTCAACACTCAAGTGAACAACCTTCAGGGGACAGTTACCATCCCCAGCCTTTAGATCTAAATCAACCCATTCCCAACCTATCCTTCTATACTGATAAAGACTTAGGATTCAGTGAGTACCATGAGTCTCTCTTCTCCTCCCCTACTCAAAAAGAGATGAGTACCTCTGATTCTCCTCAGTCTAGCCCACATCAGTCACCTGTTACTGAGGTGGACACTTCTGAACATGTTCAGGATGTCCATGTGGAAGAGGCTCTCACTTCTGCAAGTGATTGCATCATTCAGACCTCAACCATGGCAACTCAGCCCACTGACATCTCAACTGAGATTGCTAGTGAGCAGAGGAAAACCACCAGCCAAGAACCTCAAGCTGGTGGTGAGAGAGAGGACTTTGGTCCAATCATCTCATCCCCTAATGATTCTTCTGATGAAGAAGAGGGGAATTTGAGACTAAAGGTGCAAAAATTGTCAAAAACATGCTCCTATTTAGTCTCTAAGGTTAGTCACCTTGAATCTCAGGTGACTACCTTACAAAACAGGGTCAATGATCAGCAACTTCAGATTTCATATCTTAAGGAAAAACTAGCTGGGAGACCTTTAAGAAGAGCTCAACCAGGAACACAAGAACCTGTGGATGTGATTGACTTATCCTCCAGCTCACCTATGCAAGTGGGTGATGCTACCAAAAAAGGGGAGAAAGTTATTGCAGCCACAGAACCTGGGAGTTCTTCACAGAGAATGGACATAGAGGACTCACCATCCTCACTTTCAGTTGTGCATTCTCAGCAACTTCCTCAAGTTCACATTAATGTGGACTCTATAGACTCTATCATCAGGAGTCTTTTTGAGGAAGGTATACCAAGGGCTGTTTCATCTCCACCTCAAGGAACTTCAAACTACATTATAAGGTGGAGGTATGATGCTGACAGAAGAGCCCTTATTCTTCACAGAGTTCAAGGGCAACAAGAAGTATTTGATTTTCAAATCTTGAACTTCTATGAAAGATTGGATCTAGTCAATATGCCACTTGTCAATCCAAGCAACTCAAGACAGGCTGACAGATTGGCTCAAAGAATCCAAGACAGGATCCTTGCAGAGTTTACTTTAAGAAGGAGACTTAGGCAATCAGGCAATGTCATCGGTCAAATGGTGTTGAGGTGGACCCTAAGATTAGTTTCATAGGGGAAACCTTGACTGAAGGCCCAGTGGCAGAACCTGAGACCCCTGTCTCATCATCATCAACTACTGCAGAGATTCACACTCCCTCTTAGACACCTGCTGGTGAAGGTGTTTCTCAGCCTCTCTCTGGCCAGAGCATGGATGCTACACCAAGCAATGAAGGCCAAGCCTCTATCCACCCTGAGTCACAAAGGTCTGTGGGTGACAAAGGGAAAAGGATTATGACTCCTGAGGAAATTGAGGAGGAAGAGAGAGAGAGGAAAAGAAAGCTAAGGGGAGAAAGTTCCTCTAGGTCTTCAAGCTTTATGCAAGCTGCAATCAGGGCTGCCCCCAGACCAAATACTCAAGATGATGAGTTGAGGGCAGTCAGGATTACTTATTTACAGACCAGGAACTATGATATTGATGAAATCATCTCTCTCCCCTTAGAAGAACTGAATGAACTGGCTGACATGGAAGTGTCAAGAGAGATGAAAGAAAAAGAGGATGCAAGGCTACTTCTTCAATCAAAGAGGAGAAGAGACAGAAAAGACTCTTAAAGCATGCTCCCACTCTCTCCCCAGTTCAAGAAAGCCCTGTACAAGAAGATGTGGCTCCACAAGAACCTCAGGTAGACAAAGAAGAAGATAGGATCAAAATGATCAACTACCTGAGTGCCACAGGCTTCTATAAGGCAGATGCACTTCTTCCCTTATCCTATGACTTTATTGAGTTTGAGTACTTAAAACAACTTGAACTTGAGTTAGTCAAAGAAAGAAAGACAACTAAGAGGAAGCTAAGGGAAGAAGCTGCAAAGTCAAGAGCCATCATCCAAAAGAGTATGAAGAAGTCTGCTGATAGACAAAGGATGATGAGCTTCTTGAAGCTATATGGATTCTCCGGAAGGAGACTTGGCCCTATGTCTCTATCCACAATGGATGAGCATATAATGGTAATCAAGCAGAAGATTAAGAGTGGTGAACTGATTGACTTACACTCTCTTCCAAGTCAAGTCCCACCTGAAGTGGAGGTTATGTTTGAACAACCTGAGACACCTCAACCCGGACCTCCTGCTGAGCCTCAGCAAGCTTCATCTTCTGATCCTAAGCAGGGTCAAACTCCCTCTCCTTCTGAACATGTGAGGGAGGAACACCCAACTGAGAAAGACAAGGATGATCAACAAGGTGCTACAGACCAGTCTTCTCAGTTAAAGTCATCTAAGAGGAAGAAGAGAATGGCTTCTAAACCAAAGTCTAAAAAGAAGAAGCCTAAATCATCTACCTCTACACCTCAGGCTGAGTCAGATCAACCTGAGGAAGTGCATGAAGAGGCAGCCCAATCAACTCTAATGCAAGTGGCTCCTCTGACAGCTGAGACACCCATCTTATCCTGGACTTACTCTACCAATCCAGAAAGATGGCATGTAATCAGAGATCAAGGTGTTGAGAATGTCTATACTTGGCAAGACATAATCAACCTACCTCTGCATGATCTCTTTGAGATGAGAAGATACTATGAAGGTCTGAATGATCCTAACCATCTAATGAAGAAGGGTATGGTCATGATTGTGCTGAAGACTACTAATATCTGAAGATCTTCTAAATGTTTTGGTAGCATCAGCCTAGGGGGAGTTTGTAAGGATTCCTTTGAGTCTGATGCAAACCAAAACATCCAATGTCTCTCTGCAACAAATGCACTAAGTACTGAAGAAGAAATGCTTCGGAAGTTTTACACCTTACACAAGAAAATATTCTAAGTGTAAAATCTTCCGAAGCCAAGACCAATATCTTCCGAAGCCAAACATGAAGTCTTCCGAAGCCTCAGAGACAAAGTCTTCCGAAGCTTCATCCTATGAAGACAGATTTCTTCCGAAGACTTTTAGTAACATGCTTTATCTGATGTACTGTTCCATAAAGCTGGACACCTTTCCGCTGCATCTCTGTAAAGTCACCAACTTACATGAGTTGGTGAAAAGGTCCATGCTTTTGGTAACTGTACATTGAGATCTTGAGTCTGTAACTTTCTACTTTATGTACTTTATCCTTTTTGTAATAGATAAGGATGTGAGCTATGGCATGTCATAGTCACAAGGTCAAAAGGCAGATATGCCTTTTGATTCTACAATTGATTTTGTTTGTGTCTAGTCAATTGTATCCAGATGGCTTTCAAAGTATAGCCGGCTGTAGGTTGTAGTATAAGTATTCCAAGTTCTAGTATCTTTCTTTATGCTTTGTAACACTTGTAAAAGAACTTGAAAAAGCAATATACTGCCTCCTTGAAACCCAAATCTCTTGTTCTGTTTCTTTACCTTTACTTGTGTTCTTTGCATCAATATATTTGTTAATCCAGTTCACTGTTTGATCAAGTTTAGTTAATCTCCTCTTTGTGTTGTTGTGTTGTAATTGTTAAGCCCTTACCGGTCCTGCAGTGATGATGGTGATAATGGTAATGACGATGATGGTGGAAATGATGATGATGATCAAGGAGGTGATATGGGTGCGACTACTAGTACTTCTGGATCATCAGGAATTGTTAATGTCTCCGGATCAAGTCTTGATGATACAGTTGATTATACACTGTTAGATCCTGCCATAGAAGCTGAGTATGAGAAGGAATTCTCCTCATTTCAGTTAATTATAATGATATTTTTTGATGATTTGGATGAAGAAGAGAATGTGGACTTAGGATCGTTTGATGATTTGGATGAAGCAGTTGATTATACTGATATTTTTTGGAATAGTTTAAAAGACTTATTTTCTGATATTCTGATTGAAGATGGAGAAATTATTGGAGAGTCTGGTACTTCAGAGACCACTAACATGGCATTAGACCAAACTGATCAAATGGTTGTTCGTCAGGTTGGTAATGTTAATATTGATGCACCTCCATCTCCAGCTTACATTCATACTCTTCGGCATTCCAAACCTTTCACAATGTATGGAAATTCAGAGCCTATTATTAGTTGGGCGTATGATTAAGAAAAGAAGTTGTATGTTATCAAGAGAAGAGCTGGAGCGATAGAATATTTCCAAGATGAGCATGATCTTCACACTCTGAGAGCATTATATTTGTATGCCATGGGATGTGTTCCATTCATTAATCCAAGTAACTATTGGAAGGGTAATTGGATAAGGAACATGATTTGGAGAAAGAGCAAAACCAACTTCAAAGACTTTAAGACAACCAAATCCAAAGTCATTGAAGATGAGAACCGTATTGATCCAAACACACATAAACCAATGAAGATAAGGGTTTATAAACATCCTAGATATGTGAGAAAGATCCCTATACACGCTCCAATGCCAGTTAACAACTTGTCAAAGCTAATGGGGTAGAGTTATGAAAAGGAGACGGGTCACGCGTTCATAAAGTGTGTAGATAAGGGGTACCATGTTAACGACCCTATGGATTTGCTAAAGTTTGGAAAAGAAGATTTGATCAGGTTGCAGGCATGTCCGATTGCAGCTGGTGAATCTGTTCATTTACTAGCAGCACAATTCAGTTGGTTGATCACGAAGGCCCTGGACAAAAAGATGTATGCTTACGGGGGCAGATGCAAAGTTGATGATGTGGACTTCTAAACAAGATTGATTTACCGAGCCTAGGGGGAGATCGTAAGGATTGAACCTAGAGGCTCGGGAAATCAAATCAAGTTCAAGGTGAATATCAAGTGTTCAAGGGAAAAGTAGACTAGCCGCTCGACAACTGTCTGTCACGAGAGAACTAGGTTCTCGTGCGAAAAGGTTATATTCGCGCGAGAACATTTTTTTTTAGTATAAATACATAGCTTGTTTGTATTTAGGTAGCTTTTGATCATTTTCCTGAATTTTGATACTTATTATAAACATACTAATTCGTAGAGCAATACAAGTGAAGTTTATATACTTATATGTTCATGTGATTGATTCTACTTTTTCTTATTTCGTGATCATTTATATTCCGCATTCACATCACAAGATCGATCTTTGTTATTGTAATGATTCTTAAATAGAGATAGCACTGTTGTTGTCTATATGGATAGGAGTCTCCTTAAAGTTGAATACATAGTCTATCATCTTATTCTGAATCCAAAGCACTTGAGCACAGGAGCTTGCAGCAACAATGTATTTAGACATACAAGATTGTTTCTTGGATTGCCATGAGACAATTATACTACATCCTATAGCCGGCCATACTTTGAAGGCCACCTGGAACACTAATCTTGACGACAAGATTAATGTAAAGTCAAAAGGCAGATTGCCTTTTGACTAATGACTATGATATGCCATAGTTCACATCCTAATCTATTACAAAAAAGATAAAAGTACAAAAGTTGATGGTTACAGACTCACATACCTTAACCTACCATTGACAAAAGTATGGAGATTTCACCAACTAGTATAAGTTGGTGAGTCTTCAGAGATGGCAGCGAAAAGTGATTTAGTTTTTGTCAAAGGCATGTCAAAGAATGCATGTCTTCTCTATTTTCAAAACTGATTTAGTTTTTGTCAAAAGCATGTCAGAGAAGACATGTCTTCTCTATATTCAAAAGAAATTAGTCTCTTGACTTCAAAAGACTTTTTCTTGAACTTCGGTAGACTTCATCTTTGGTTTCGGAAGAAATGGTCTTTGGCTTCGGAAAATTTGACACTTAGAGAATTTCTTAGTGTAATTGTCAAATCTTCCAAAGTAACTTCCTTTGTACTTTAGTGTGCATGTTGAGAGAACTTTGGTTTGCATCAGCCTCTAAGTTAACTTTTACATAGTTTTTTGTTAGATCTAGTTGTTTGTGATGAAATTAGTTATGCATATGTTGTTTATATATCAGATATGTGTTGTCTGGATAATTTTTTTCATTGAATAGGTGGTTTGTTTGAACAAAGTTTGTTACACTAGTCATTACAGTGAGTTAAGTTTGACGCAAATGTTTGTTACGGTGGAATAGTTATGGTGTAAGTGCTTGTTACACTGGTCATTATAGCATAATTGTACATCACATTCATGTAAGTGTTCATTATGTTGATGTAAGGTGTTGCTTGCTTTTTCTACAATAACATGTCTGCAGTCTGCGGACCACATCTGCAAACATCTGCAGGAGAAGAGGTGGACTAAACGTCTGTAGTCTGCAAGAAGAAGACTGTTTGTTTTTAACATTTGCAGACTGCAAAAATAGTCTGTAATTAAAATACGCCTAATTTTTAAACTTTAAAAAGTATTTTAACATTAAAATTAAATAAAAACAATACAACACTATTATAATATTCCTAAAATCATACTAGTTATGTACAATTATCATCTACATTAACAGTATTATACAACATATTATCCGTGCCAGTAAAATACAACATATTATCCGTGCCTTAAAAATTATTAATCCTTTGCTTAAACACTAACATTGTGCGAGTGGAAAGCGGGTTTTTAATGGATGCGGGACACTTTCACGTCCTTATATATTAAATTTATTTTTTATTATTTATATATTTTAATGTTACTCTATTAGTATTTACAATGGAAAATGTATAATTTATTTGTACTTTTTAAGATTCTAGAATTTGACAGTCAAACAATTTAAATGCAAATTTATTTTAGAAAAAGTTTGGCCACTAGTAAATTATATATTGGCGGTTGATTTTTTTCTTTCTAACTCTAGCCACTAAAGTTTAGTATCTTAGAGTTTGGTTACTAATTCGGTTTTTCGACTTTTACCATTAAAGTTTAGGATCTTAGAGTTTCATCGGTAAACTATTTATTGTAAATTTTATCTTTTTGAGTTTGGCTATTAACGTTAGTATTTTAGTGTTTTACCACCAAACTTTGATTTTTTTTGGCTTCCGACAACTCGGACAGATAACGACCAAACTTACACGGCGTTGCGTGTGGAAAATTGACTAGACTCCATCATGTAGCACGTGATTTTGGCTACTAAAGTTGAGGATCTTAGAGCTTGACAACTAAATTACTATAATAAAGTTTTATTATTTCAAATTTGGTCACTAAAGTTTAGTGAGTTTTGCAACCAAACATCTATTTTACGGTTTCTAACAAGTTGAACAGGTAGTGACAAAAGTAAATGAAACATTGTGTGTGGAATAATTAACTGAACTTCCGCCTAGGGAAAAAACTAGTTACATATATAAAACATTGAAAATTTTACATATATTGTCATTCAGAAATATATGAACCTGCAGATTATGCCCTTGCACTTCAGTAAGTACACTAAATGTTTTTGGATTATGATTTTTATGCTTCATATATTGTCATTTAGAAATATATGAACTTGCATGGTGAGTCCAATCGCTTCCCTTTTTATTTAATGTTTTGGGGTTGTATCCGATCTTCTAAATTATTTGATAAAATTGTTTTAAAATTGTGCGGAAAAATAAAATGATCTTGTGGCCTAGATAGCCATGGTGATAGCTACGTCTAAACCAATGGTGAGCAATAGACATGGGTAAATTATTTAGGTAAAGTGAGAATTATGGGTATGTAATATATGGCTCAAACCTTAGGGCATATGTGCTCTTAGTTGGATCCATTTAGATAGAAAAGCCAAAGTCTTTGGTTCATACTCAACATGAGACCACAACAGAGATTGTGGATAGGATTGAACTAGTTTAAGGATACAACGCATGCTCTACATAGGATTAGGGGATAATCACAGTATGAGGCCATAGCGAAGATCTTTGGATAGGACTAGGGCTAGCTTGAGGCCGTAGTAGGGATTGTGGACAGGGTTGAGATGGATTGATGAGATGGGATTTGGTCGGTTGTTGTGCCTATAACCTACCCTCTCATTGTTTGTATAATAAAACCTAAAGTAACACATATGTGGTCAAAACTAATGCTTGTCGTATGACTTCGGTATATATTTAATTTGATTATATTTTCTTGCACAGTTATTATGATTGTCTAACTACTTTAGTGTCATTGGTTATCGCTCACCAACAATATTTGTGTTGACACATTTTACCTCGTGATGTAGATTCAGGAGGTTTTGGGGGGAACTAGCTAGGTCAATACGACTTAGCAGTTTAAGTTTGATTAAAATATTCAAGTAGAAGATGTTTGACTGGATTTAACCTACCTAAGGAAATGAATATAATGTTTGTTTTTGTATTTTAAACACGATAGATGTGTGATTTTTTGTAATGTTTTTAAAGTTTAAATTTAGTCTAGAATTATTGTCTTGAAATAAGTCTTTCATTATGTATTGTTGTGGGAGCGATAAAACAGGTTGCTCCATTACATTGGGGTGTGATATTAAAGGCCCCTAATTCTAGTTACGTCTCTTCATTCTCCAATCCCAGTTTTATGTTTCGATGTTTTATACATTATATATTTAGAACCGCATAGCTTCATGGCAAGAAACACATTTTCCTTAAATGGATTGCTTTTCTCGAATTGTATTTAAATATGTTAATTTTTCTAATTAGAGCTTTAAGATTTGGTGGCCTACAAGATTTGTGAGCCTAGAGCCCTACCTTATTTTGTTAAAGCTAAGGGTAGCCCCTAGCTTTAATCTCCACCAACTAGCTGAAGAACTCGACAATACTCTATCCCCACGAGCTAATTTCATGTTAGCTTTCACCAAGCTAGTGGAAGCGAGTTTCTATTGAGGAACATGCTATTTGAACAACTCTAGTTTTTATAACTTTTTTCAAATCCTAATTAACTAAACCAAATAAATTTAAAAGTTTACTAAGTTGGTCTTCCTTCAGTTACTTTTTCGATGTGCGTATAACCTTAGCAAGTACTAATATTAGTCGTTAAGTCACCCTCAAATATGAAAACAAGTGGTTAGGAACACCACACACTAAACTTCGTTTCTTCCTGTTATGACATTATTTTTTGCAAATTGGATAAAATCCTTCGTACTCTAACCATGGATTGCATTTTATGTGATATGTTTATTATAGTATATGTTTGTGATAATGTTATAACTCACTTATAAATTTTGTATTAAAATGCTTCAAATAATAAGAACCTACTGTGCAAATCTCAACATATAAAAACATTGCCTTCTTAATAAAGTAATTATAGTAAAGCAACCATGTATTGTAGAAATTTAAAACAGTAATCCTCTAAGATGGTAGATGACTAGAGTTTATGCAAAATTAAATGTGCACCATACTCGGGTTGGAGAGTGAAAATAAGATTAGGAGCATGAATATAGGATGGAGAAAATTCAAAAGAGAACCTCTGTAAGATCATTGCGAGGGCGATTTTAGCTTCTAGTAGTGCAAAGTTTTGTCCGATGCAAATTCGAGGTCCCCAACCAAAAGGAAAGTAAATGACTTTGTTTTTGGTTGCCTTTGAGATTCCTTCAGAAAATCTATCAGGATTAAATTTTTTGGCATCACTACCCCAAAGTTGTTCATCATAGTGGATTAGCATAATTGGCAATCCAATCTGAAGCCTAGATGGTAGTGTAAATCCTCCTAGCTTGATATCCTTGTCAACCATGCGGAGTGTTCCAACAGCAGGAGGATATAGCCGTAGTACTTCATAGAAGATCATATTCACCTTGTGGAGAAATAAAAGATTAACTTGGAGTGTATGGCTAGTATAGTTAGTGAATTCAATAATTGTACTTATAAGCACTTACAACTCTGAGATGATTTAACCCATCGATATGCATATCTTTGTTCCCAAAAACATTCAAAACCTCTTCTCTTGCACGTGACTGCCAGTCTTGATGTCTACTCAATAAGATAATAGTCCATACAAGCAAGCTAGATGTTGTTTCTTGTCCAGCAAAGTAAAAAAGTTTACATTCTTCTATTACTTCATCAATAGTCATTCCATAACTCTTGTTTTGATGTTGCTCAACCTCCTTGATATTAGATTCAAGCATTATTCCTAATAAATCATCATGGTTGCCTTCTCCAACTTTCATTGACTTGAACCTATTATCAATTATACTTCTAATAGACATATTTACTTCTTTATCTATTGCTTTCATCCTTCTATTTCTCTTTGTAGGAAGAAACCTATGGAAATCATAATACAAAGAATTAGCTTATCTTCTTGAATTGTTTATTACCACGATATCCTTTGTTAGTTGATGACAAGAATATGCAACTTACCTAGATCCAGGGATGTAAAGCGACTGCATTGCCTCCATTGCAAGTACACTTTGTTCTCTTAAGAGTTTAAAAATTTGAATTCCTTCTTCGTAACTACTTCCAAATGCAGTTCTTGATATAACATCACTAGTTAGAGTTTGAAGATAAGGCCAAACATCTAACTGGCAGGATTCGTTTGACAAAGCAAGTTTCTCCCACTTCCCAAGCATTTCACTACAACTCAAAGAGAAAGTTGGTACCATATTCTAGGCACAGGATATGGTTACTATTAGTACACTACAAACTAAAACTTAGTCCTTGAAATAATGCATATTTACTAGAGGATAAACTTAGTAACCAAAACAAGTAAATAAACTATAGATATCAAAATACCTTTAGCTTTTCCATATGGAAAGCTGGGTTAATTAATTTCCTATGCTTGACCCACTGATCCCCTTCATAGTTCACTAATCCTGGCGCTATTAATTTAACAGATGGATTACTTGTCATCTTTATAAAATCATTTAATTTCATCAATACATCTTTGATAAGCTCAGGGTCCATAATAGTCACTCTTGCGTTCCATCCCATCCATGTGAAAAAAGTTCTTCCTACAAAACATAATTTTTAAATATATATATACTAGGTTAGTCCCCGTGTAATACACAGATTGAATAAACAAAATATTAAATTATTATTAATAAAAACTTATACATTATAAAATCATGTTTGAAGATAAATATGATGTTAATTACGTAAAAATAGCTACTTTAAGTATAATATTTTAATGTAAAATATAATTAAAATTATATATTCTTTATTTCAAGAATAAAACAATTAGACCATTTTTTTAACTCTTTTATGTAAAAAGTTTTATTTTTAAACATTCGTTTTAAGATTTATTAAAAAAAATTTAAATCTTGTTTTTAAAAAAAATCATATTTGTAATTATTCTGGTTGTTTTAATAAGATTGTTTTAAAATATTTCACCTGTTTATAATTTTTTTTAAAACAAAACGACTTAAAATATTTTGTTTAAAAATGTTGGTGTTTTAGAAAATTTCATACTATATAAAACTTTAGTTTCTTGTTGTTTAGATTTTGATTAAAAGATGTGATTTCTAATTTCCTTCATAAAATCTATTTTTTTTAAAGATAGTTTGATTTTTCTTAAAAATTAGATAAGAGAGAGAAACATAACAATTAATAAAATTTACTTTTAATAAAAGAGAGAAATTTGTATGAGTATTTTAATTACTATAATACACTTTTGGGGGAAAATTGATTTGTGGATGTCTAAAAAAATGACAAGTGCCAAAAACATGAGTTAAGAGAATGATAAGTAGCTAAAGAATTTTTTCTTTATTAGAAGTTATAGATGTATAGGTATGTATATATGTATATAACTTCGCCTTTTCACATATATACTTCATTAGTAATTTTATTTTTTTTAAAAAGGAAGTTGTCTACAAGTCTTCACGTTCGTATATATTAAATTTTTTGTTTCATAGCTATTTGTACAAATAATACGATTTTATTTAGGTTTACAAATCTTAACTTACTAATTTACATATACGTAAACTACTATAATTTGCTAATTTATACGTGTGTAACATACATTAACCAATTTGACCTTTTTCGTTTTGCTTTTAAACCATCCAATAAACGTTGAAATCGTGTCGTTCCGATGTTAATATCGTTAAGCACTATAATTTTGTTATTTTCCTTATTAGATAGGAGAGAGAAAGATAAATATTAAGAAATTTGTTTCTTAGATTGTGGGTTTTGGAAAATCATTTCCATTAATTGAAATTTACTATATCTTAATGGTCTTCTTGATTTTCTTTTATAAAAGACATATTTTTTTCTAGAATTATATATCTGTGTGTATGTGGTTGGAGGTATGTGCCGAACACAAATTATTAAGTCGCTTGTCATTTGTCCTCTGCCATATAGTCCAACTAAATACCTTACAGTTTTGTTTCTATGAACAATAATTATACTAGTACTTAATTTTGAAGGTTTGGAATATTTTCTTTATTTTATTACTTTTTTTTTTGTCTTTTACACTTTCATTTGATAAATGTTAACAAAAGTGAGTGTGGCTTGGTTAAAGTATTTGGTGGTGAAAGATTCCATCGGGTGGACCCATATAACCCCGTTCCTCTGTTTAATTTTTCTTTTTCCTTAAATCGTTATAACATTTTTTACGATTCGTTTTTTTATATTCGGAAAACGTCTGCATCTTTTTATTAGCATTTAGACATTATCTTTTTAACGGTTTTGTTATTTTTTGTAATATTTTAAATATTATTAATGGTCTTTCAGCTACACACGTCTTTTTGATTTGATGTTACCTTTTTTTACCGAATTTGTTCCTTTATATAACATGTTTAACGTTAATTTGTTTCTTTGTATAAAACTTTAATTTTGTTAATACTTTCTTAGCAACACAAGCGTTTTTATTTTTTGATATAGATTTTTGTAAACGTTAGCTTTCGTATGCTTTTCTTTACCCATTAAATCAGGTGTTGTTTCAAACTTTTATAAACATTCAGAAACATTATTTTTTCTATGGTTTAATCCGCCGCAACACGCGCGGAAGTGTAACTAGTTATTGTATTAAAAAGTTATCACGTATCCTTTATATTATATAATTATATAATATTATATAATATGGTTGCGAGGATAAACTTTTGACTTAATTACATGGGTGGTCCATGTGCTTAAGTCTGATTTCACTTTTGATCCGTAACTTTCTAAAATTACAAGGTTTGTTCAAAACTTTACACAAACGTAACAACGATGGTCCCCTGAAACGGATAAACGTTAATTTTTGTTGTTAAATGCGTGTGAAATGACAAAAATACCCCTTTTCATATTTCTTCTTCTCCATCTAGACTACTTCTCCTACCATTATTAAAGCATTTACCGTCAACCCCCCCCCCCCCCACCTTCAATCACTGTCACCACCACCACCACCTTCAACCTTCAACCACCACCACCACCTTCAACCTTCAAACACCACCACCACCACCACCTGCAACCTTAAACCTTCAACCACCACCACAACCACCTTCAACCTTCAACCACCTTCACCATCGTCACCACCAGCACCACACCACCCACGTAACACCGTCGTTCTTATCTTCCTCGGAAGTTCAGTTTTCTGATCATCTTCTCCGGGCAAAGGAAGATGATTCCAGAAGAATGCCAGACAACCACCATCGTACGCCATGGCACAAATAGATATGGTTCGTAATTCTCGAAGGGTGATCGGCGAGGGTGGAGGGGTCCGATTTGGTGGCGTTCGCTGATGAGGGTGGTGGCAGGTGGGTTGGGAAGATGATGATCCATGTGGGACAATCTTTTAAATAAAAGGGCATTTTAGTCATATCAAGAAATTTAATAGCCAAAGTTAACATCCATACGTTTCAGGGTCCATCGTTGTTACGTTTGTGTAAAGTTTTGGACCAACTTTGTAATTACAAAAGTTAGGGACCAAAAGTAAAATCAGGTCTAACCACAGGGACCACCTGTGCAATTAAGTTTAAACTTTTATTTCTATAAATAATATTTATTCTATCGAAATGTCACACTTGTCCTTTATATTATATATTATGGTTGCGAATTTCATTTTCTATGAATAATACTTATTCTATTGAAAAATTACCGCGTGTACTTTATATTATATATTTATAAATATATTTATTAGTTGTGATAATAAAACTAAATGTGAGGCCACATTGAGTTGTATATTCCTTTCTTCCCCGACACATAATGGTTCTCATTTGGAGTTCAATAATAGGATTTCACACCTAGCGACACTATTTTGTCCCATAATAGTATTTATTCGAAATTAATTCATATAATATAAGTTTACATTCTTTTACTTTTAATATATATCTTTCTAATTTGAAATATACTTGTGTGGTGCTAGTATTTTTTACTAATTAGTTTTGATTTAATTTATATTCAAAACCGAGTCTGTTCAGATATATATGTAACTTAATTGTTAAACTCTCAATTTTATTATTCTGCTTACAAAACTTTAAATTGATTTGGTAATCTTTTTCTCTGTAATTGCAAGAGAATTGTAATACTTATGTAAACACTTTGGCATCATAGCTTCGTTTTTTCTAGCAACTGTCTACCCAAATTGACACACTTAATTAGGTTTCTAACCATAATTGGAATCTTAATTAACATATTGGCTCGAATGGACTTCGAACCAAAGTTACAACCACCTTCTTATTCTCTTAATAACATTCGGAGTTGGGGTTCTTAACGAATTGAATAACGAATTCTTGATTAATTAGAAATTTGAAGCATTAAAAATCTAAATTTAGTAACTACATGTACACATAATTTATTTATATAAAATATAAAATAAATTAGTATATTATATATATATATATATATATATATATATATATATATATATATATATATATATATATATATATATATATATATAATTATATGTATATTTTTAATTTCAATTTCGAATTGAATCGAGTCAAAAATCACAAACTCGATTTGAATATATATCTTAATCTATAACTTCCCAAGGATGATGATATAAAACTTACCATGTTTTTTCATAGAGTGGTGAGTGAAAGCCACAACATGTGATAGAACTTCATCTCCATCGTCAATATCGATATGCTTAGATCTTGATTTGGTTTGTTGAAACACCATAGACATTTCTTTCATGTCCCCAAACAACAATTTGTATTTGTTTCCCTTGAAACCTTGATTCTTCAGAAATTTCTCCAGCTTTTTTGGTCTCACCCACACCTGATTTACTATCTTCCATGCGCATAGTACAACTACTATAGCACATGAGATAGCCAACGTGTTTGTTACTGCATCCATAGTGTTTCTTTTTTCTCCCGTTATTGCAGGAAAAGTTTATATGAGAGAGAGAGAGAGAGGGAGAGAGTACATTGAATAATAAATAGAGATCATAGCTTTTAAATCATATCTCAATTGATTTTCAAACGTTAGTGACCACATACTTTAATAAATATTTACAATTTATTTTTATTACTTCACAAGTTTGAAAACCTATATTTTAGACGAGTTGAATTTAAATATAAAATTAATAGTTAATCACTAATATTTAAAAATTTAGTTTTTTTAGATAAAATATGACTTTAGTTACGTATATTCTACTAAAAGATAATGCAATAACAATTTTTTTTAAACTTTTACTTTTAAAAACTTTTGTTTAAAATATGATTTCTAAACATTTCAATTTTTTTTTGTTTTTTTTAAAATGTCATTTAAAGAGAGTTCTTTGTATTAAAAAATCATATTTATTTATTCTTAAAGAGATTACATTTGTTTTTAATAAAAGTGTGTTTTAGTGTGGAAAGAATATAAATAATATCTTTAGCATTTAAGAATACCTAAAAAGATGTGGGTGTGTTTGGTATATATATGGAATTGTTTTGAGTGGTTGTGATTGAAAGAGAAAAAAAATATTATTGTTGATTGATATATTTAAAAAATAATTTTTTAATTCTTATAAATTTTTTAATATTATTGAAAGTGGTTGTGAGTGAAAGAGAGAAACAAAAGGTAATGTTAAGGGCATAAAATGTATTATTTAATTGAAAATGAGAAAGAAAAAATAATGATTTTTAGTGTAACTATATGGATAAAGATAAGTAATCCACTGTGAATGTTTTAATATGATCAAAAAATGATTACTTTTTATGAAAGTGACATGTCGCATGTGGCATTTTGGGTGTGAAAAGATAACTTGTGATATAAATTTATTTTGCTTTATTAGTATATATTTTTAAAAAGATCATATTTTTAATAAAAATATGTTGTATAATGTGAAAATAATATAAATAAATTTATGCCATCTAATATTAAAATTGCTTACCTTTTCATGATAGTGATATGTAGTATGAAGGGTGTGACAAGATTACATGTGACAATGATAATTTGAGAAAATAATATGTGATAAAATTTTATTTTTCTTTATTACTATAGATTTTTAAAGAGGTTACATTTTTATAAAAATATATTTTATAATGTAAAAAGAATATGCAGAATCGTTGAAGGGATGGCCAATACACTTAGTCTCACAATGAGGAGAGTATTTAGAACACTTACCAGATCAAATAAGGAACACGGCCTTTGTTTATGATGCTATGAACACACAAGTAAACTAGAGACAAAAACTTAAGAACAACAAGAGAGTTTGGTTTTCAAGATTGCAGTATATTGCTTCTCAAGTTCTATTACAAGTGTTTACAAAGCATGAGAATTAAGTTATAAGGACTTGAGATACTTTATATTACATCCTACAGCCGGCCATACTTTGAAGGCCAGTTGAAAACATTTGATCTAGACAACAAAATGAAACGTAGAGTCAAAAGGCAGATTGCCTTTTGACAAGTGACTATGACATATCATAGCTCACATCCTAATATATTACAAAAAGGATAAAAGTACATAAAGTAGGAAGTTACAGACACAAGACCTTAATGTACAGTTACCAAAAGTATGGACCTTTTCACCAATTTGTATAAGTTGGTGAGTCTTCAGAGTTGCAGCGGAAAGTGGTCCAACTTTATGGAAAAGTATATCAGATAAAGCATGTATTAAAAGTATTTTAAAGAAATCTGTCTTCACTTCTTGGCTTCGGAAAACTTTGTCTTTGAAGCCTCGGAAGACTTCACTTTTGGATTCGGAAGATGTTCGTCTTGGCTTCGGAAGATTTCATACATTTTCTAGTGTAGAGTATGAAACTTCCGAATCAACTTCTACTTGGCATTAAGTGCATGTATACAGGAAGCACTTCGGTTATTTTGGGTGTATCAGCCTTTCATTAAACCTACAGAATATAAATAATATTTTTAGCATTTAATATTAAATGCTTATATTTTTATGATAGTGATATCTAGTATTAAGGGTGTGGGAAGATAATATGTGATGTGAGAATATAACATGTGCCAAAATTATACTTTGCTTTATTAGTATAGATATCCACTCTATTCAATTTGTCTTTTCCACTCAGTTATATAATGGTTATTATACCTAAACTAGTATTAAGCCCCCTGCGTTGCAGCGGAAGGCACAAAAACATGTCAAGTAACACGAATGACACATTGACGTCAGTATACACCAGCACCAAAAATTTCAATTAGAAAAGAAAATAATAAATGAAAAAATAAAACCGAAGAAAAAGTAGATATAGTGATGTACTGACGTTGAACCAGACAGACGAATTAAAACGTAAAACATCTAAAGCAATAAATAAGTCGTTCTAGGACCAACACGTTATAGCGGGGCCGTTAAAGGGGAAAATATAAGTGTAAAAATTTTGAACCACACACACGTTGCGGTGTGTTAACTCCTAAAATTTAGACCGAAACGTGTTAAATAGGGAAAAGTAAGTGTAAATTGTTAAACTACACATGCACGTTTTGACATGGTAACTCCTAAAATTTAAACTGAAACGTTGAAAAAAATTTATTAAGGCTAAATTGTAAAAGATGTAAAAGTAGTGTGTTAGAATATAAAAAAAGTTAAATATTTTTAAACAAATGACAAAAAGAGTACAACCACTAACCACATGGTACAACATTTTCAAACATAAACAACTTGATAAGCATGATGTATCATATCTCTATGCACAAACTATTTGATAATTAGTATTATATATAATGGTTAACAAATACCATAAGGCAAATCATACGGGTAAATATATTGGCTATGACCATCAACGTCCTGTGCTAGTTTTCCAAAGATATATATCGGCTGAATTTTAAACTAAATTTACATGGAACGTAATTAAAAATATGAACGTCAGAATGGTATTCAAAAATAAAATAAACATTAGCTTGTTGTGAAAAACTATTTAACATATATTATATTTGATTGTTGGATTTTGTCCGTGTGTTACGATAGCTTGGCTAAAAAAAGTTATATTGTTGTGAAAACTATTAAAATATATAATATTTGACCTTGTCCGTGAACTCGGAACTCAATTTTGAATAGAATTTATATCGAAACGTAACTAGAAATGAGCAATTGACAATGGTATATTCGAGGAAATAATAACTTTACGCAGTTGTAGAAAAATATATATAAATTACATTTGGCTCGGTTGGTTTCACATAAAATTTATATTAAAACATAAATAAAAATAAAAACATCATATCAATGTAATGTTTTTTTTTGTTAGACATGATAATTGTAATTCTAACCCACAGGTACCATTCATCAAGTCAAACCACTTCTCCATATCACTAAATTCATACTAGCGTTTAACATGATACAAAATATTTTCAAATTTAAATAGAGGATGCAACTATTAAAATTTTATTAAAATAATATTCTTATACTATTAACTATATAATCAGGGTCCTAATATAGGGACACCCCACCTGATAAATCGACACTCACCTATACGCCGCGTATGGGTCCATACTCAGCGTATAGGTGTCCACAATAAATGCAAACATTCCATGTCACATCCGTCGTTGTCGTTGTGGTTATACGCGTCGTATAGCACCATACGTCGTGTATAGCCCTTTCAGACGACACAACTGGACCAAGTCTAAACAATCATTCTGCACGGCTATACGCGTACTATGGCCCCATACGCCGCGTATAGCCCTGTGGCGTATCGGTGAAGGGTGCAGGTCCACCGACACCTATACGTAGCGTATAGGCCTATACGACATGTATAGGTGTCGGTGGACCTACACCATTCTCCCATATGACACACGGCTATAAGCAGTGTATGGTGCCATATTACAGCGTATAGCTTTGATTTTCGAATTATTTTGACGTGACGCAAGATTCCTTTCGTTAATATATAAACGGAGTGGATATCAAACGAATGCGCTCGTATTCAAAAATTATTTGTTATCTCCGGAGGCAACGTTTGATACTTTCAGTAATTGATAATAATCATAACATTTAATCTTTACAAAAACATATTATCGCTAGAAATTGGTGTTATATGGTTCAACATTTTCTTCTGGCACATAATTTAATCGAAAAACATTTTATTCTTGTTTCACTAAGTATTTACATACATATATACATATATCTGAATTGGATACTTAAGAATTGTTTCAACTGACTCGGGTTCCATCGATGCTAGTTGATTACATTTAACTTGAATAATTTTCAAGATTTTTTTATCATAACCGACTAGTATCGGGGAACTCGAGTTATTTGAAATGATTATTAAAAACCAATACATTTATGTGTATATAAGTATGTATATAAATGAAGCAAGAGTTATAGTTTACCTGAAAAGTTATTTTGAAGAAATAGTTAAACAACATAACCCTATTTTCATTCAAAAAAATCACACTTGTTGTATAGTGCAATATGCTTCGTACAAGATAGCTTTATAGTGCAACTAACAGCTATACGCCCGTAAAGGGGGGGGGGTTGGGTGACTAGTGACTATACGCAGGTTATACGTGGGACCCCATACGACGAGTATAGGTCTATACGTCGCATATAAGGGGGATGGGTGACTAGTGGCTATACACAGGTTATACGTGGGACCCTATACCACGAGTATAGTGCTATACGACGTGTATATCCGGGGGGGTTGCCTGACTAGTGGCTATACACAGGTTATACGTGGGACCCATATACGACATGTATAGGTCTATAAGATGCTTATAAGGGGGTGATACGTATCTTATGTTTTAAAACTGTTATATTTATTTATATTCGTTTTCTTATGCAGATATATCTTTCAATTCAGAGATTGAGGCTGAAGTTGTTGACGTTATTTCCAATCATCCTTGGCTACAATTTGAGCCCGGGTCCATTGAGGATGCGAAGTGCTCAAAATTTGTACATATGAAGATCGGTCGTCAAAAAGCCGTCGATTGGGAGGTGATAGCCGAGCTCGGAGAGCGCGATAGACTTGATGGTATTATCGGAGACGATACGCCATAGAGTCCTTTGTTTGAGACTGCGTTATTGCCTTCTAACGAAGAGCCGAT